>JANZLF010000005.1:34116807-34132807 GCA_026546835.1 Erythroxylum foetidum | reverse complement strand
TTGTTTGTAATATTTTATGTTTGTAATGTGTTATTAATCTTTGAATCATTTATCATGTTAGGTCAATGATGTTGAAAGAAGTCAACAAAATATTAGTGTTGTTATCCCACCTTCAATACGCATGACTGATTTACTAATGGTAAATTGAAGAAAATTTTTGTCTTAATTTCAATTATTTTTAATAATTGCATTACATGTTTTTTTGTTTGAATTATTTAACATGCATATTGATTATAGGCACAATAGACATTTGGTATTGCAAATTTGGAAGAAGTAAATAATTTAGGAGTTGGTAATTTCTTTGAAAAATGTCGTAGTTGCCTTCGTGCTAAAAAGTTATGTACTTGTAAAAGATGATTATGATCATAATGTAGGCTTAAACCGATTGTTAGTTGTTGATGTAAACCAAGTAAACATTTACTGGAAGTTGGTGACTCATGCAATGTAATTTCTTTTCTTCTATTAGTTTAGAATAATAATTTCTTTTCTTCTATTAGTTTTTCTGCATTTTTGTTATTGATTTCATTTTCTATGACTAACTAAACATGCTTATTGTATGGGTGTGATGAACACTAAATTGGGATAACAATATCTTTTGATCTTTTATTTACTGCAATTATATTGATTGATTTATTGTTATTCAATTATACAATTTATTCTTGTTATAATATCTGAAATATTAAGGCATGATTTGATTTTATATGATTGAGAATGGAAAATTCTCTTGTATGAATAGATCTACTATACTTGAAAGAAGTTTCATATAAACCTAAAGATTCTCTGAATTAGGGTCAAATTTAATAGCAAAATTCAAAATTTGATAATTCAATCTTATCGGTTTTAACTAGAAAAAATTATGTTAATTGATTGTTAATAGTCTTCAAAAAGATATTAACATAAAATAAATTTTTTAAAGTGCAACAATTAATAATATAATTACATGATAAAGATTTAATACTTAATAACATCATGGACAGAAAGCGTTTGTTGTACTTGCTATATAATTTAATAAAATTAAATTAAACGATAATAACAAACAGTGAGAAGTAACTGCAATGGAATTTCATTATGTGGAAATTTGTTAAGTACATATGAGTAATGAATTATGGATTTTGAAGGGTTTGAATTTTTGTGAAATGCATGTCTGAGAATTTGTGGCAAAGGTTTTAAACTTAACCTTTTTTAGAACTTCCATATTTTCTCTTAAATATGTTAAGTACGAACCACCTAAATCAAGTCTTCCTTAATTTGTCAATAATATTAACTATCTTTAATTTGTCTTGACATTACCTTTTATAGAAAATTTTTAATTTAAAATTAAACATGTAATTAATGAGAAAATAAAATTATATTAGACAAAGTATATCTATGGACAATTAAAAAATGAGGTCTTTCACACACATATAATGCATAAAGAAACTTATCGAATAATTTATTTGAGGTTATAATTCTCTTATTTCTAAAATATTTGAATGGGATACTATCTTTGATGTTATTAACTTATTTTATTTATTTGATGTTCAAAAATAAAGGTTGATTCGGTGAGATAATTATGTCAATGGAGAGAAACTATTCATTTGGAATACATATATCTGCAGTTGATTTTGAAGATAAGGATGATTATATTTTTGAAGTAAGACAATTATTTGTGGGAAACTCGCACGTCCGTGCATGTTTAAATTTTATTTTTGTCTTTGCGGCTAACAAATTTGTTAATCAAAACGGTACAAATTTTGACTTTGCTTTTGCACCTTACAAATTAGCCCATGACAATAATCAAATTTGGTTTATTTAACAGTAAGTACAAAATTAATAATAATAACAATAGTACATTTAATATTAAGAAGCAGATAATTAATAATAAGTGTAATTAAGGTCTATCACATCCACATATAAAAATCTCTTAGTATTACTATTCACGAAGCTTGTGGAGATCTCAGAGGCGATGGGGTTGGAGATGGCACGTCTAGTCCTTGCATCTCCCAAGACTTGTGCATTTTGTTAATGACATATCGCAGATCCTCGGATAGCTGCTCCATTCGCCGACTCATATGATTCAACTGTTGATTCATTTCATTCAACTGCTGCTGTGTATTTTTGTTGTTTTCAACCATGAGTGTGTAAACCATGCCCCAATCAGGTTGTTGCTATTGTTATGCTTGCTATTGTTGTGCCTACTGTTGTTCCTCCTCAGGTGATAAAAAATAATCTATAGGTTGACGTGTAGAACTTAAAGCTGCACTTGAAAACTTGTGCTTCACTGTTGTACGTGTCTAAGGATCTTGCAGCTACATACTGTTGTGTTCTATGATCTCGAACTGTTTTTAAGTACGGTACATCAAAACACTAATAATCCAGGAAGATTAGTTCACTAACATCATCATCATCATCATCACTCAGTTTGAAATCCCGCAATGAAGCAGGGTCTGGGGAGGTCTGATAGTACGCAGCCTTACTCCTACATAATAGAGAGGCTATTTCCGATAGACCCACATGCAAATGAGACAATAATAAAAGTGATGCATGGTATAAAAAGAAAAGGCACAACTAATACAGTAAAATATTAAGTAGATAAAATTTATACAAATTATATAATAATAAAATATAAATAAATAAATAAATAAAAATAATATATATATATACACCACTAAATTCAAAAGATAGATAAAGAGATATATATACCACGACAGTATTAATACTACTATAATAATAACAGAAAGAAGATAGTGCTAAAAATAAAAGCCAAATCGTAAAATTACATAAAAACTTGCAAAGTATACTATGACCTGACTGAACTGAGCCTGCAAATGAGGGTCAGGAAGTTAAAACACGCTTGCCAAAACATAAATTTGCAGAGAAAACATTATATTGAGGCAATTATAGAAGCAAATGGTCAAAATATATGGAAAGTGCAATTTGAAAAGGGGGAAGGAAGGCTTATCGGTAGAAGAGCTAAGCACCAAAATAGATATAGACCACTAAAGTAAAACGCCAGGCTAAGAAGTGGGAACCAACAGTTCGCAACAGGAAAAAAAAGATTGAAATTTTGCGTGAAAAACGGCAAAAGTTGTCAGGACGCTCGAGAAATCTTCTTACAGATACGATTCCTAATGTGCTAGGAGAACGCTTTGCAACGCAACTGTACGTTCATCGTGTGTCGTGCATGTAGTTGTGCATCGTTTGCTGGGTTGTTCTGCAATTACAGTAACACAAAATCGTATAGACGCAACTGCACCGAAAGCCCTTACCACAAGAAAAGAGCATCCAGCCGCTTAAAGTCGTGTTCTAAAAACGTTTTTTTTAATGGTGCTCTTGACCGTTCACAGAACAACACACAAGCATAAAACTTGTTCATGATCTATGTCCCAATTACCCCGGATACCAAAATGTTCAGGAATCGTATGAACTGCAACGCCATTCCAACCGAGAAATAGGGAAACATAGACGCTGACGGACATAGCACCCAACCTCGTCGAAGAATGGATACTAAGAGAATCAACCCACACAACTTACATGCACATAACAAAGATCGCACTGAAATAAACTGCAAACACAATAAACACCTAGAAGGATAGCTGGCAAGTGCCAACCCTTACCTCCAGAAACGGTCGGAGCCACTTATAGAGAAAGGCCAAGGCGTAGGTCCTGTACCAACAGGCAGCAAGCTCGCCCAAAAAGATAAAAAGCTAGCGGTAAAAACACATTTTAGTTACCTAATGATGCGGATTCCCCGTTGTTGCCCCTATCTTCCTCCCGAGTGATTGTGAAGAAGAAATCCACCAACCAAATAGCAAACTAGTATCAGAATATCATATGCAGATAACGTACCTTAGTGCAGGGGTCTCTGCGCTGATGAAGACGAAGCACATAAGTGGCCATCTCTGCTCCCTAATACAGGGTCACACCCAAACCAGTTGTGCCAGTTCTCTCTATTATTATCAACTCTAATACCTTAACAAAGTCCTTATCCAAGTCCCCAATCAAAAGATAAGGGGAAGCAACTACCAACCTTGATATAAAGGGCCTGCTAAGCCCCAATTCTTCATAGGCCTGAAGTCTCAATGACAATACCCCATAACCATACTTAAAAACATCAACTGCCCCCATGTAAATCTTTCCAATCTTATTTCTAGCAATGCCATAGTCACAAAAAACATGATAGTTCTCTAGCAGCAAACTGTCATCGCCCAAGAAAATCAATCCGGGGGGAAGAAAAGGAGCATATTCATAAGGTTTTAGACCTAAACTCTTGAAGAAAGGCTCAAATTCATTAATGGGGTTAAATCGCAAATAACGGGTCAATGCTTGCCCAATATTCTCCCTAGTATCAACCTTTTGCAACAGGTTTCCAAGAACAAAAGGCGAGTTTTTGCTAATCTGCTCCGCATCCAAATAATGCAAATTTCTAGTGGAATGCAAGTACTCTAATAAGGCAGCCTGGGCTTTTCTTATACAGTCAAGAGATAAGCAATTTAAATGACCGCCCCATTGATCTTCGAAAATTCTTTTTCTCCCGTAGAACCTATGACATCCTTCATCGCATAACAACGGCCACAAGGAGGTCTTGCTTCTAAAAACAGACTGAGGAAACCCATTTGAAAGTAGACGCTTTTATGAGGTTTCGCACGTGGGTCATGAGTAGTTCGATGCGATATGTAGTGTCAGAAAAAGAATCCTAAGACAGTGGTGTAGGCTTTTCATATGGGCTCCAAAGAGACGAGAATGAAAGCTCCATTGAAATAAGATTAAAAGCTTCAATCGCAGGATTCGTTACCTTTTGTTTACGAGAGAAGATGATGATTTCAGTATCTAGTAAGAGAAACGGAGAGAGAGAGCGACTCGGTAGTCTTCCACTCAATGCTGGCTGAGTTCAGACGGGGGCTGTGGCTAGAGCCCAGAGGATCTTTTTCTCACCGGTCTTTCCGATGAGAAGAAAATAGTCATCCGTAATACTTAACTTTATTTAAACAATGCTTAATACTCAAAAAAACTTTTTTGTCCAGCATTCGTGCCAATTAAAATTAATTAAACTTGAATTGACACAAAATTTAGACCTTGTTATATTATCATCTAAAATCTATTAAAAATATATGTTCTTATATTCTTATTTTTTAAAAGAGACCTTCAATTTTCAAATTTGATCATATAAAAATAAAATTTGGTTTAATTTTTTGTCTTAATAAACAAGTTGCCGCAGTGATACTCAATCCTATTGTTGTAATATACTAACTTCTCTTGTTTTTATTTTCAAGTTTAATATCCATTATTCATTACGAATATATATATATATTATTAGTGAAATATTTATTAGATAAATTATTGAGTTTATGTAATAAATTGTCAATCATGTATTTAAGATAAATTACTTGGTGAATCAATAATTAAAATTAAGTGACAGATTCAATTGAAGTAATACTTAAGAGTTTCAACGCATTCACAATTTTCGTCAACCGTTCTATTTAGAATTGAAAGAGTCTGAGAGATTTAATTCACAACTTATAATGTTTCAAAATAGAAAATGATATAGGATGAATCAAAATAGAAAATGATATAGTATAACCATATAAGGTATAATATTAGAAAAAAAAACAATAATTTCTTTAACATAAGCAATTTCTCATAGCTTTATGTTCTCCATGTAGGCAATATTAAATTAATTAATATAGATAACAACATTTAATGAAAAATAATATTTTAATCTTGTTCAAGTCTATCCATTGAACTAGTGGCAACCTAATTAATAATTCTAGGCGTTCAAAAATTTTTCTGTTCATACTATTTTCTATTAATACAAATCTTTTTTTTTTTTTTTGGCTAAAATCCATACGGTCATTGACATTATCTTATTGATAAGTTCATTATTTGGTGGGATACTTAGATTGGTGAAAAGAATCCATTGAATATTATGAATCGATATAATTTTACTATCTTATCAATAATTGATTGTGTTGTTTTATTTTCACTTAATAGAGTGTAAAAATCACACGATCTCTTTCTTTTTTATGAAGGAAATAATCATTCTCATAGAGTAAAATAAGAAGATAATTAAACAAATAAGTAGATAGTTGTTAGAGAACAAGTTCACTGAATTAACCTTATATGATAATTTCATTCGGAACATTAATTTTATATCTATAAAATTTTTTATTTTGATGATTTATAAGTAATTATTTGACTTGAAATCATCAAAGTATCTCAAGGGATTTCTATATTTTGATAATGCTTATGACTTTCTAGTTAAGATAGCTTACTCAATACTCAATAGATATAGTATGAATTATATAGTGGTAATTGAATGATCCAAATATAATTTATCACTCTAAAGTAATTAGGGAGAATACTTTGTTGTTCTAAATTAATATTGATTTGGGAAATACTTGGCTAAGATGAAATGATACATTGAAAATAATTTTTAAATGTCATTAATTGAATCAATTACTAAAGATAGAGAACTAATATGATTGAACTCAAATAAAGTAGATATTAATTCCATGTTCTACGTCTAATAGAAACATTGTATGATAAAAATATTTAATTATAAGAAAAAATCATACACAAAAAGTTTAGCTAAAACTACTTTGACATTCTTAAATATTTGGATGGTCATAAATTAAAAGAGTTTAATTTATCTAATCCTAAATATAATTTAGAGTTATAATTAACATCCAAACCAATATATTTGAGAATTTAATGGGTCACATATAAAGAATGAGTTGAAGAGAGAAAAAGTGTTTTAATCAAGTAAAATTTGAGAAACTTTATAATTAAATATGAGATAGTAAATAAATAAGTATCGATATAAGATATTGAATCTTATTTGGATGTAATTGATATTTAATTATAATTAATTATAATTATAATTAAAACTTAATTAAAATTAGAATTACTAAAATGTCTAAAACCTATTATAAATAGGCTCAAAACTCCAAGAGACATTTATTAGTTCAGTTCTGGATCTAGAAACAAAGGATTCTAAAAGTTAAATTAGTATAATAGCAAGGATATGCAAGATCTAGAAATCAAATATCAAAAGTTAGAAAAGGTATCATACACTTTGGCATGGCAAAAAAAAAACCAAGTTTGGCTTAGTTTGACTCAAAGTCAACGAATAATCAACAAAAAAATGTCATTCCTAAATTTTAGTTCTTCTCTTGTCCTAATTTTATTGTCATTACCGTTTGAAGATTTTGCTATATTAGAGCAAGAAAACTTGAAAGAAATTATACAAATTATTTCTTCTCTACTCTTTAAATGACACAATAGTCAACATAATTTGTTGGAGTCTTAGAGAGTGAATGAGGAAAAATATCTGGAAAGATAAGTGTGTAGCTCCCCCTTACCGCAGGGTGCACACTAGGACGCCCGGAGGTCATTCCGGTACATAATTTACGATAAGAGCGAGCTATGTCGATCACTACATTCATTACACATGGCATGGTATCATAATTCACTTATAAAGCATCAATAGAAAAACCACAATATTTTAAAACCAATCTTTTTCCTCGTTTCATTTCATAAAACTCGAATGTCTACATTGTGGCTTTCAACATTTTCTATATGTATATCATCAAAACCTAATACAAAAGTACTACATGAAAGAGAAAAATATACATAATCTAACTAATCTGTCCGAAAATCCTAGTTGATCGACCTTTGAGCCATGACTTCTCTTACCAAACACAATCTACATAGCTAGTAAAGCCTCTCAGTAGCTAGAGTCATCTCTCTGTCCTGAAAAGACAACGTTACAACTTTGGTGAGTTTTGCGAACTCAATGAGGTAACCATCATCGATGGTTCACTCAATTCATGCAACACATCATTTCACATGACAAATATTTCACAAAATTGCACTTTACATCAGTATCATATCTTCACTTAAGCATAGGCAAATTTGGCATTTCAATGTAGCAAACATACTTAACAAAATGCATGTGAAATGCTTATGAGACACTTTTCTAATTATTACATTATTGTGACCGAGTGTCTGAACTATCCTGTATTTATTTTGACTACCAGGCTCATTACTAACTGTCCCTTATCCGAAGAGGATACAGGGCTCATTTTACATAGTGAGCCTTAGGCTCTTAATCACTGTCTGAGCATGAGGCAATTTTCACAAGTTGAGCTTTAAGCTCTGATCGGTGGCTACTCTGGTCACAACTGTCATTATCTGATTGCGCATTCATGTATGGAATGCATCTATCACAATCAATCATATTATGAAGCACATAGTTCTTCACATTTACATTCAAGCAGCACTTCAGTATACATTTCACATTTCACAATCATCTGACCTTCTGTTCGAAAATCAACACAAATCAATTCTCATCCATTTATCAGTCAAAACATAATTTAAGTAAACAATAATTGCGAGAAATCGTCTGGGTTACTCACAAGTCACTCCTGAAGCTAACGTCTGGAAGTTCCAGCAATATCTGGAGGTTGGCGTTTCAGTTGCTTCTCTATATCAAAATAACACATACACATCTATCACAATTTGGACAATCATAAGTGTTTAACAATGCACATGTAGATAATAAAATATATACAATGCATGTTCATGACAATCCCAAGTATTTATCCATTAGCTTTATCACAAAATCATTCTCGTATCAAAACCCATCTAATTATAATTTATACTTAGGTTTAAGCCTCATTAACACCATTAAACTCACAATTCATTTCTCACTGAATCACTTCAGACTTTTCTTAGATACACTTTCTACTGTTCACATTCAATCAGAAGGTGAAGTTGATGTAATTTGATCACACTCTCTTCTAAAAAAGTGTTCTTCTATGTCTTATGTTTCTATTGACTCTAAAATCACTCAATTTGGTTCAATAATTTGGAAGATATGCCTCAAACATTTTTGAGCTGCTCTTATCTAAAATAGTAGACTATAAACAACTTCCAGCTAGAAATTGAACATCTTAGAAACAGAATCACAATTTGAATTTTTATTATATGATTTGTAGCCCTATTTTCTCTAGTTTTCTCCAAATCAAAAATTATCTCATTTGGAATCATACAGATCCAAATATAATCAAAATACTGAAGTGTGTTCAGTAAGATAATCCTATTTCACTGTTCCAACAGATTCTACATTTTCATTTGATCAACCCTTTTCAATTCAATTTAGAATGCTACCAATTTTTTTGGAGAAATAGAAAATGTATTAGGAATCTATTGGTCTAAGAATCACTTCATTTAGAGGTCGGGTTATGAAGTTATGGCCAAAAGAATCAACCATGCTCATGTCCTCAATCACGTTGCACCTATCTAGGAATAATTGGCATAACTTTCACTAGAGATTTCGGATTAAGGTTTTCTTTGAATGGTTTCGAAGATGACTTCCAGATCTACTACTTCCATGAGACCTTGAAGGAAAATTATATCATCTAGAGAGTAAAAAATGGGACCAGATGATAGGATCAAATGAACAGTGCACCAGACGATATGACGTCATTAGACGATACGTCCTCACAAGACGAAGCGTCTTCACAAGACGATCCGTCCTCAGCAGAAGATGCGTCTTCACAAGATGATCCGTCCTCACCAAACAATTCATCTTTATAAGACGAAGCGTCTTCACAAGACGGAGTGTCTTCAGAAGACGATCCGTCCTCACCAGATGAAATGTCTTCAAAAGACGAAGTGTCTTCACAAGACAAAGCATCTTCGCAAGATGAAGCGACTTCGCAAGAATATCCATCCTCAGCAGACGATACGTCTGATACTCCTAGGCATCTCCACTTATCCAAAAATTCCAGACTTCCATTTTTTAAAATCCAACACTTCAAATTTTTATTTCTAGTCTTTCATCCCATTTCGATCAACTCATTCACCATAAATTTATACTACCCCTAAATATGTAGATTTAATCAAGAACCATCTAAAAGCCAAAATTCGCTAGTTTATCCTATTCATGTACTGCCACCATTCTCTGCATTTTCAACTATTGTCGATATTGTCTATCTTCTTTCTAACTTTTATTTATACATTCATTCCCATCTCAGACTATTATTTTACAACTACTCTTCAACTCACAAATCATTTTCTTGATCATCTTTAAAGCTTTTATCTACTCACGTATACACACACACACACACATATCACTCAGAGAAGAAACAGAGCATACCCCCTTTTTATATATAATCTTCTACACTAACCTCATACACCATTTTATTTCTCTATCTAACTCCAAAAATCATTTCTACATCACCTAATCAATAACAATTCATCAAATACTAAATTACACTCCATCTATATTTTCCATCACATTAACACTGTGTTCATGAATATATACACATAAATTCCATGATTATGCAATTGACAGTAATTCATTAAACTTATTTCATAAATCCCCAACTTTAAAGGATTTATTCAATACTTACTTGTTGAAAACTCCAAAATCTTCAATTATCTTCAAGCCCTAAACTCCATGCAAATTCACGTATTCAGCTGTGTAAAATGATCAACATTTGGTTTTTCTTAAGGCAGAAGAAACAATTAGCTGTGGGGAAGTGGTATGAGATAAGGAAAAGTAAAATAATCTCTCAGGGGGTATTTGATGAAAAAATTATGTGTATTGGGAGAAAAGTTGAAGAAGGTGATTACAAAGAAGGAAACTTAGGAAAATTATTTAAAGTACATCTTTCAAATCACGTAGTCTTTTAACTCTCACAGATCATAACTCACTCTCAAACAAAATTTTAAAGGCAACTTACTAAGTTAGTGACACTTGTCACTTTCCTAATATCTAAGCTCTAGCTAAGTCACTTTAGAACTAATTCCTTCAATTCTCATCTTTGCAATCCGATTATCTCCCTTTTGATTCCTTATCCTATTTTCTATAATAATCTATAATTTTTAAAAATTATTCCTAAATTCACCAAAATTCACAAATACTACAATTCCACTAATCAATAAAATTTTCAAAAAGAATAAATTTCAAAATTCTCAAAAATAACACAACTCGATCCAATTATACCCGGAATTATTCATGAATGCATGTACAAGTATTTTCATGTACAAAATTTTACTATTCATATGTATAAGTATGACATTTTATGTATGAGCATGAAAAAAACATTTCCAATCTCTCATTAATTACTCAAATTTACTGTTCTAATCTCCCTGAATGTAATGGGACGTTACAACTCAAAACTCACATAAGCCTTAACAAGCCAAAAAAAATAACCCAACACTAAAAGGTCATACAAACATCGGGTCTGAGAGCAACTGAGCGGAATTACCAATTCTACGATCTAAAAACACCACCAAATACTTACTGACAAATATAATCCAAACAAACACTAAATCGCCTTCAAAAGTAGAAAAGAAGAAAGACGACTAGATCTGGTCATTTAAGCACACATTAGCATATATTTCACAACGAAGAAGGCTTTTTTGAAAAGAATGGAGAAAGCAAAAAAAGAAAAAAGCAATTGAAAAGTCATTTGCACTTTCCAATGCGATAGAAAGAGAGTTGAGAAACCTTGCGTACCTACATTTGATTGCCGAGAAACGCGTGAAGAAACCAAAGAGAGAAGGGAAAGTTTTCTTCTTGGGGACATCACGGGAATGTTTATTGATAATTTATTAGTAAATTTTATAAAAGAGATTATAATAAATTTAATTAATAAAAAATAATTTATTTTTAAGTTTTATTTAATATGTAATTATTATTAGTAAAAAATATAATTACGTTAATATTAATAATCAAATATATTTTTATTTTTATTTGAAATATAGAAAACAAAAATTAGAAATAGTTACAAACGGCGGTAGTGTTTAAATCTCGATTATTCTTTGTATTCAAATAGTTAATGTATTAGTTATATTTTCCATTGTACCCTACCCTAGTTAAGCTGTCGAATTTTGAAATATTGTTCTTGTAGCCTTTTAAGCCAAAATTTTAATTCTTAAAAAGCAACAGTAAATGGTTAAGGAGAACAGTATAAACAAGGGTATCAAAACGAAAGCCTCCTAGACACTGCCAAAAGGAAACTATGGGGACTGAAGTGGTGGTATTGAAGATCCAGAGAAATTCACCTCATTTCGCTACCGTTGTGGGAGAAATCGTTAGGATGGAGAAGAAGATTTTTCCTAAACACGAATCACTTGCCAGGTCGTTTGATGAAGAGCTTAAAAAGAAGAATTCGGGGTTACTCTACATTCACGTTAATGGAGAAGTTGTAGGATACGCCATGTATTCTTGGCCCTCTTCTTTGTGCGCTTATATCACGAAGCTTGCAGGTAAAGATAACCCTTTGCGTCATTGCATTTCTTTTGTCAAGCTTTTTAATATAAATTATTTTTTATCTATTAACTGAAATGTTTACAAATCATATGATGAAAGTACCCTGAAAGAAATTTGCGAGATCTCAGCTTACTTTCTTGAATAATGGAACGGGATTAAGTCATAACTCACAACACCAGAAAACCATCTCGACGATGTTCTTATTTGTGATGTCTCCTCTCATTAAAATGAATTGGGGATGTTAATTGCTTGATGGAAAATGAAACAGTGAAGGAGAACTTCAGGAAGCAAGGGTATGGAGAGGCTCTAGTTAAAGCTGCAATTGAGGAGTGCAGAACAAAAAAGGTTGGTCGAATAGCGCTCCATGTTGATCCCACGAGGACTGCCGCCATGAATCTGTATAAGAAGCTTGGTTTTCAAATTGATGAGCTCGTCCAAGGTTACTACTCGTTGGACCGGAATGCTTATAGAATGTATTTGGATTTTGGCTTTGATTAGTGTAACATATTAGATCCTGTCTTACTAGCCGTGTTGATCACTTTTTCAATTTGGACCTATGCACCTATAATAAGTTTCATTGCAAATTCTCATCTTTCTGAGTTGTGTAAAGACACCATTTGCTACAGAAATGGCAAATGGTGTCTTTACCTAATATCCTTTTGCTCATCAAATGAGTGGTTTTGTCGTTGATATTCGCGGGAAATGGCTGTCACTGTCTTTCATATCTTAATCAACAAACTCTTGTACAGATTGAACAAGTGATATGTATGGTGATTTCAATTTAATCATACCAATTGTTTCAACGAACATTTTTTTTTGTTGGAATTCCATAAGTACTACCAATCTGTTGTATTTCTACTATTGATCAACACATCAATGGAACTTTCTGCAATTTACATTCTGCAGGCTATTTTCAGAGCATAAAGACGAGTTTGGATTGATTGCTTTCTTAGACAAGTTATACTGGAGTTGATGTTTTTATGGCCCTTGGATAACTAATAGCAAAATCAACCTTCTTCCTTGTGATATGACATCAAGGCCCAAAGGGTACCATTATTACGTCTCCTATCAAGTAGGATTCATCAAGTCACAAAGTAGGAATCTACTCAGTAACTCCTTTTATTGATTGAAGTTAAAATACAAATAATACCATTTGTATGTTATGCAACAACTCTCTGCAGAAGCATGTCATGCTAAATCCCATCTTTCAAACTTCTATTTACTAGGTTACTTTAAACCAACATCCATCTAATGCTTTTGAGAGCATGTGTTTGGCTTTTAACAGACAAGTGAAAGATGTGAATAGTATTCAGATTTTAAACGGTAAGAATCCAGCCATGATCGAATCACGGAGTGACGGAAAATAATTTTTTTTACAGAATTCGAGCACATCCCGATAATTGATTAAACTTGAATAAAATACAAATCAATTTAGAAATCGTACATTGTTAACTTTTTGTTGGAAAATCTGTGAAACGTTTTTTAATTGATCAATCATAAGCTGTCCAATTGTCCAGCTTTTGATGGTATCCACAGAGCAACTTCCAAACTGCTTTGAGAGGAAGAAGACAAAAAAAAAGCTAGCTTCTAACAAGCTCTTCCCCTTTTATAGAAAAATCGTGACAATCTATTATTAAAATTAAATATCTTTAATTATAATTAAAATCAAATTCTAATTAATTTAATTTTAATAAAATTAAATATCTCATATTTGATTCCCAAAGTTTCTCAAACTTTATAATTAAGTCTAACTTAATTAAATTGATTTTTCTTTCACAAATTGCTCTTTAATGTGTGACTTATTAATTTCTTAATAAATTGGCAATGATTATAAATTATAATTCTAATTCACAATTAGAATTAGAATTAGATAAATTAAAATTTCTTTTAATTTATATTTAATTCTCCAATTAAATCATTTATAATCATAAATCATGATTGACGTCTAGCAACATGTTATGATTACCCAAATATCAGGAATGTCAAAGTGATTGACTTAACATGTTCATGCATGGTTATAATTTATAATTTAATTATTTCGTCATTCAATATTCTAATTGGACAGAGTATGAATACAGTGTCTACTCTTATGATCCAATCATGTTCGTTCTTACTAATTAGTAATTGATTTATAATTGAAATTTGAAAACTCCTTTTCAAATATCAATTCATTTTGGTCAGAGAATTTTATAAATCATTACTAATCAAAAGCAGTAGAATATTCTTTCTAATTACTTTAGAGTGACGAATTCTATATTGACTTAACTCAACTATTTACATATGATTCATACTGCATTCAATTACTACCGACTGAACTATCCTAGGACAATTCATAAGTAGTATTAAAACACAGTAATTCTCACACTAGATACCTTGGTAATATCAAATCTGAGGATCAATTATACAACCATCATTATGAGATAATCTATAGACAAATAAGTAATATTCTATTTAGAATTCTCATAATCGGGTCAGTTCAGTGACTTATTCTCTAATAATCACTCACATATTAGTTTAAGTATCTTCATAATTTAATTTATGAGATTAATTATTTTCTTCATAAGAAAGAAACATAATGTGCACTAGTTTTACCGTTTCAACAATATCCAACTTTAATGAAACTATAATTAGGAACATTTAGGAATAACACTTAAGTGTAAATTGAACCTGATAATTATGGTTTCATCATAATTTCAATTACACTGTAATTATTCCAAGGATTTTATCTTTACTATTAAAATATAAAATATAATTAAATTAATACATAAAGATAAATAAAGCCTTTCCATTAATTAAAAATAATGTCATACATTAATTTGTATATAATTGATTGGCTATAAGAGCATAAACTAACAATCTCTCACTTGCACTAAAGCCAATTACCTATAAATCTAATGCCATATCCATTTATATGACGATTGTGTTTCTTTTGAGACAATGACTTAGTAAGAGGATCTACTAGATTCTCTTCAGTGAGAACTCGCTCCAATATTATGTCTTTTTGTGCCATTATCCTCTTGATCGAGTGAAACTTCCTGAGTATATGTTTGGACCGTTGATGATACTTGGGTTCCTTTGCTTATGTAATAGCATCATTGTTGTCACAATATAATATTATGGGCTTAACAATGCTAAGAACCACTCCAAGTTCAGCGATGAACTTCTTGATCCAAAATGCTTCCTTTGTTGCTTTTGACGTTGAAATGTACTCTATTTCGATCGTTTATTTTGTGATAGTTGGTTGTTTAGAACTCTTCCAACTAACCACACCACCACAAAGAGTAAAAATATAATCTGACTGTGATCAACTATCATCTTGATCAGACTGGAAACTAGCATCCGAATGACCCTGACCTCTCAGCTCAGCTCAGCTCAGCTCCTTCATAGATTAGAAAAATATTTTTAGTCCTTCTTAAGTACTTCAAGATGTTTTTCACAGCCATCTAGTGACCCTAACAGGGATTAGCTTGATATCTGCTGTTAGCCCCAATTTTTTTTTAAAGTAAGCATGATTAGATTAATTGAGTAAGTTAACTTAGCATAAATTGAGTTGAAATTAATTAATGTGTGATAGCATTAATGAGTTAGATGGTGAGTTAATAAAAATTAAATGAGTTAGTTGGGCTTTAATGAGGTAGGAAAGAAAAGAAATAAGATAGGCTTAAAGATAAGTGGGCCTTGAGAAGTTTAAAGAGGAAATAAGAAGGAAGAAGAAGAAGGGAGTTAGGCTTGGGC
>JANZLF010000005.1:34090914-34100943 GCA_026546835.1 Erythroxylum foetidum | reverse complement strand
AAATTGTAACTGAAGAAGATAAAGTTACATGTAAATACACTTGCTTTCCAGGGTACTATATTTACATAACTCCAACACCAATATCCATTGACGTCTGTGTAGGGTTCATTGGAGGTTGTCAAGCTCGTGTTTGGAGGCATAGGTGTTAAAGCTAGTTTGCAATGGAGAAAGCCAGAGTCCTCCAGGAGATCTAAGTTGTCTCTTCGTTGTGACAAATTAATGTCAATGGAGGATCACGCTAGCTCCAGTTCAAGGAAAAACTTTGCAACCAACAATAATAAATCAACTACTTACCGGTCCAAAGATGCCTACAAGTCCAGATTTCGAGCTGCCAACCAAGTCAAAATGCACCTCGACAACTCTTCAGACAGCACCCTTTGCACCTCAAAAGATCAGAAAGAAAGCACAAAACCGAGTGTTAACTACAATCTGACTCAGGAAGAATAGTACCAACTGAAGGAATTACTACACAGTGGAAAATTTCCCATGACTAGTCCGGCCTTGGTACCACAAATAAATACATTCACAAAAGATGATAAAGGTACATACTCACCTGTCAAACCATGTTTATCTTCATCCATTTGGATCTTGGACTCAGGTGCCACAGATCACATTATATACAGTTTAGAATTATTTTTTTGAGTAAAAAAATGCTAGTAATTTGACGGTGAGACTCCCCAATGGGCAACAAGTACTTATTATGCATATAGGAACAATTCATATCTCTGGTCTAGTATTTGACTACTGCTCTCTATGTTCCTATCTTCTCACTTAATCTCATTTCCATCAGTCAGCTTACAGATTACTCTATTTGCAAATTAACCTTTACCAATCGCTCTTGTGAAATTCAAGATACCAAAACCTTGAACATGATTGGTTTTGCTAAACAACTTGATGGACTCTATTACCTAGGACCCACACATCAAGCCAACACGGCCTTCTCTCAATCAATCCACATTTGGCATCATTGACTAGGACACTTGTCCAAATCTAAATTGAAATTGTTGTCTTCTATAGATTCATCTATTCCTTTTTAGCATTTTACACAATGTGATATTTGTCATTTTTCAAAACAAAAATGTTTACCTTTCAGATGGAGCACTTCTGTGGCTTCTGCTTGCTTTGATATCATCCATGTTGACATATGTGGACCTTACCATACTGCATCTATTCACAGACATAGATTCTTCTTAACCATAGTAGATGACCATATCCATATGACATGGGTACATTTAATGAAGCACAAATATGAAACTAAGGACTTAATAAGAATTTTTTTTGCTTATATGGAAAGACAGTTTGCAAAAAAGATAAAATGCATTAGAAGCAATCAAGGGGCTAAATTTTTTATGATTGATTTCTTCTTCACAAATGGAATTCTACATGAAACCACATGCATAAAGACTCCTAGTAAAATGGGAGGGTTGAAAGGAAACACTAACATATCCTATGTATGGCAAGAGCTCTGAAAAGGCAAGCAAATTTTCATACTAAATATTGGTCAGAGTATGTTCTACATGTAATTTTCTCATCAATCAAATTTCTTCACCACTCTTGTCACATAAATTACCTTATTCAATTCTGTTTGGCACTAATCCTAATCTTGCTCACATAAAAGTATTCAGTTGTCTTTGTTTTGCCTTAACTAAGGATGCGAACAAAAGCAAATTAGATACCAGAACAAGAAAATCTGTTTTTTTTTTTCAATAGGGACCAAAGGGTACAAGTTATTGGATTTGGAGACAAGACAGTTCTTCCTATCTAGAGATGTGTTGTTTTATGAAGATATTTTTCCCTTCCAATTTCTATCCTCAGTCAACCCCTCTGTCCTTATTCCAGTCGTACCTACTCTTTCAAACTCTTCCTGCTATGACTACTTACAAACCACAGCTGATTCAAATAAATCTCTGATACCATGATAAAACTAACAGAAGTAAGACTGAAATTTAATCTTTTGCCTCATCATTTATTGAACAGCAGATGCCTTTATATAGGCAAGCTTACCAACGAAAGAAGAATAAGAGAAATAGAGAAGCATCTAGAATAAGAAGACAATAATAAGGAGGATCACAAAGCGTTGGGCTGGGAGGAGAAAAGGCGGGCCTTGTCTTGCTTAGCTGATGGGTCCCAGATAAAAGCCAGAAGTGTCTCCTTCGACTTCCTCGTTTGAGAATATGTCATAGCTCTGGGTGAGTCTTCATGGGAGGATGATGAAGCTCCTACTCCTGGTTTGTGTTCTTTTGACAAAAATGCCCGTGGGTTTGATGGATTTTCTTAAACCATAAGTAAAGGCGGCAGGGCTGGATTGCCTTCTTGTTAAACCTCTACAGCTAGGCTATTAAAAACTCATTAGGCTTCTGGAGTCTCCTTTTATGTGGCATTTTATGTGGATACATTCTGGATCCCTTCTAGGAGGAGAGGTTTAACTATTAGACACTGAGGCGTATGTATATTATTCTTGCATAGATTGATACCGTCGACGTTGTTGAATTAAAGATTGATCTGTCTTATTAACACTTCAAGTTACTGTAAAAATTCTACCAATTAATTTCAGAGTTGACGGCATTATTCAAGTAACTGTTGTCATATATATACTGCTGTTTCATGTCCCGTGATGCCGTAGGGGACGAAGTGCTATGTTAGGGAATATGAAGTTAGAAAATTTGTAGGGGTAATCTCACGCTCTATGCATACTTGAAATTACAAACAAATAGATATGTGAATCCTTAAGATGTCCCGAGAAAGCTCTAATATATCGAATCGAGCGTTTTGTGAAAATTCCTACAAATGAGTGATAATTATGATCGATGTCGATAATTGAGAGAGGGAAAAAAGAGAACTGAGTAATATGTAAATATATGTAATATATGCTTAAGTCTAGGTTTATCAGCAAAAATATAATTGTTCCTTTGAAAACATCACATGGGAACAGTTAAAATGATTAATGTAACGCCATGTAGTGTTTTATATATAATATCATAACCCTAGCTAAATCCAAACGTTGACGGCCATTGTCTAGGAATCAAGTGGACTGAGAATATTTTAAAAGCAATTGAGAATTCCAAGTTTCAAACAACACATCTTCAGTCGAAGAGGCTGGATCTCTAAGAAGAAGCCCCAGCATTTACGTGATTTTGTTCATTGATAATTCCAACTTTTGCTGACAAAGCCAGCTAATTCTAACTATTTGCATAGTTCACAGCCATTAGTCTAGGATTGAGCAGATCTTCTCTTTACATTCTTCATTTCTCTGGTTTACCCTAAAATCAACTCAATTTCAATGAATTCGATCATCATAAAGTTTAAAAAGCTCGTAATCATAAGCACCAATTCACTTTTTGGTGTCTATGTAAGAAAGATACAGAAACTGAAGAGTAAGAACTGGGTTGTCTAGTGACGACGACTGAGATGTGTCAGCTATACCAGCTAATGATCGGTGGTCAAGAAGAAGAAAGGTGCTTGCATGTTCTCGAGTTGAAGAAAGGCTACAAGGAACATGTAAACTGTGGTTATTGATTAGGATTCACGTGTCTGGTCAGATGAATTCTTCGTAGTTTAATCTCAGTTCAGGAATTCTTATCAGGTCGGAAGCAGTACTAGTAGACTATTAGTCAAATAAGCATCACATGATCATAGCTGCTTCCAAGTGCCAACCGACTAAAGCACTAGTTGATTGGACATACGCATTCCCACAATCATAGAGTTCGTACTACCCAATATCAAGAATTGTAGTATTTTTTCATATTTAAGAGCAATCGGTCTTTCAGTAATGTCAAATAAGTCTTTTTTTTTAGTATTTAAACAAAGTCTTATGTGATTTGTAGCAAATTTCATAAAAACTGATATTTTCAATTTATTGACTTTTCATGAACGCCTCCTTCAGATATTAATGAAATTTTAGCATCCATTATAGAGACTTAAAAATATCAATTTTCGATTAGCCTAAATATTGCTCAAGTAAATAAAATGATTTAGATAAATGATATAGTTTTTCTTTTGAATGATTTAAATCATATATTATATAGTAACATCTTAATTATTTTAAATTTCAAGAATTGGAAATCGTATAAAATCCAAGATTGTTCTTTTTTATCTTCTTCCACCTTCGCACAAAATTTGTCCCAAGATTATTTTAACCATAGTCCACTTTTGCAAGTTTTATAAGAGGCTCATCTCTTATCACATTCCACATGGATTGAGTAATAGAAGATTACGCATTCAAGCTGCCAATATAAACTCCCTCTCCACTCCACCACCTCTTCAAATCCTCTGAATCTCTGATCGATCTATTGTCACTCTAGTTCATCTTTCATGGGTACCAGTTGCAGAAGATGGGCTCCTATTTTCATTTTGATTCTTATTCACATCCTCACATGCTCTTCTCTGTGCCATTCTCATGAGGACACAAACATCTCAAGAGACAGAAGTACTAAAATGCCAAGGAGGTTAGTAATGATGAATCCTATGGCTTCCACATCTGCAACACATGGCAAGTTGATCAGCGGGACAGTGAAAGAGGCGAAGAAATCTGTGGAGCAAAGCCTGAGAAAAGCTCCGCCGAGTATTTCCAATCCCATACAGAACAAGTAGAGAGTTGGATCTGATCAAGAGCACGGAGGAGGATCTTTTTTGTTAGTTAAATCTTAGTTTCTGTTCATTTTTTTAGCAGTAAATGTCTGGCTATAGTTTATTGTTGTGGTTCTGATGTCTGACATAGTCGGGCTTAGAACATTTTGTTCTGGGTAAGAAAGAAGTGCGTTATGCGTAGCTAGGGAGAAGGCTGTAAATAAAAGGTGGAGTTTATACAGTGTTAAAAGAAAAGGTAGGATCTTTTTTATTATTTGGTGTTTTTCCATTGTAAAAAAGAAAAAAAGAAGTATGTACTATATGTATGGGAAAAGCTAGCCATCCTAGTTTGGCAGTTGGAAGTTAATGCCTTAATTGCGTTTCTTTTTCTTGTCATACTTATGCTCGTTTCGCCTCTTCTTTTCGGTCATTGTTTAGTTTGTGGGTACTGCAGCTGGGCAAGAAAATATGGAATTCAGGCAAAGAGCTGATTATGAATGTAGTATTTATTAGTAATAATAATAATTATTATTATTATTATTTATAATCACTAATTAACTACTAAATAATGATTATTAATTTTTTTTCCCAAAATATGATTGTTGAAAAAATATAAAACAACTAAAAATTCCTATAACCTTTCACTTTAAGGGTCCTGTTAAACATGCCCTTTTATTTTATCACGTTTTCACCCGTCACAAGTTTTCTTACGAGACTTCTCTCTACCTAGGTTATGCATACGCCACTCTGTAAGAACTGAGGGATAATTAATGTATCAGAATAAGTGCCTATTTGGTTCAATTTTTTGAGGGTCCAAAAATACTTTTGTCTACCACAAAAGCTATTTTAAGGAAAAAGTAGATGTTTAGCTGTAAATTTCAAAAATAATTTTGAAGTAGAAATTGCTTTTTTAAAAGCTCAAATACAGCTTTTTTAAAAGCTAAAATTTGAAATTTTTCAAAAAAGCTACAATTTTTAACTTTTTCAGGAAGCTATTTTTCCGCCACTTACATAATTGTCCGTCACTTACGTAAATAAAAACATCCAAATACTGTATGTTCTATTTCTTTCGTACCACTAGCTGGCTTCTGTTTTGTTTCTTCTGCTTATCAATTTGAAAAGTCCCAATTTTTAGCTTTTTCGGGAAGCTATTTTTCTGCCACTTACATAATTGTCCGTCATTTACGTAAACAAAAACATCCAAATACCGTCTGTTTTGTTTCTTTTGTACCACTAGCCGGCTTCTGTTTTATTTCTTCTGTTCATCAATCACTCTCATCTTCTCAGGTTAGTTCTTCTTCTTTATATTTTTCGTTTCTCTTAAAAGTTTATTTTTCTGAATGTCTGCCTTCAACGCATAGGACTCTGTATCTGCGTTTAACGCAGACGGACGCAGAGTCCTCTGCGTTAACATAGACACGCGACGTTTGCATTTACAATGCAGACAACAGCCCATTGTTAAAAAATTTGTAGTCTTTTTTTTGGTATCTTATGTTGTGAGGTTAAACAAAAAAATTTAAAAACAAATTTGCATAATTACTTGTGAGACTAAAAGAAGCGGTTGTTGAGGTAAGCTCAATATTTTTCTTGTGTTCTGAATTTTATGTAAATGAGCATATGTTGGTATATTGGTCACATATTTATCTTTCAAGCCTTTATCTGGGATCAAAAAAATATCAAAATCATTGGCTGGAAACTGAAAAACAATGTCTTTTATAGGACCAAATATTAAAAAGTTTGCAAGGTTCAGTCCCACAGTTGTTTCGTTTGTAGCTATGAGAATAGTTGTTGTGATCTATTGCTATATGAGAGCTCTTACATGTTTATATTACTGAAGTTATATAAATGTTGAATACGCTGACAGTATCATTGGTTTCACTCGGATCTAGATTTAGTTAACTTGCATTTACAGTATCATTGCTTTCTTTTTGTTGTAAATGCTATGTCCATTTTGTACGTGTATAAACTTCCATAGTCATTGTAACATCCCATCACCGATTGGAAGGTTATATTGGTAATTTGGGATGGGCTAGTAGGTCGCATTGCATATTTTGATCTGTTCATACATTTAGACATTTTGCATATGCACATATAAGTACCCAGCATTTATTTGTGATTTTGATGTGATTTGTGAATTCTGAGATAATTATGTTTGAAAACGTGAATTGGAATGTCTTAGGAGTGATTTTCAGTTGTTAGTGACCCTTAGAAAATTTTCTAAAAATTTGGGAGAAAAAGTCCGGACCGGAGTATTTTCTAGGTGACAGACTGATTGATTTTATAGTACTGGAATAACTGTCCAATGGCAATGGAAAAATTTGACACTTGATTTTAGGATTATAGTATCGAGCCATTGGAATTTAGGGACAACTTGGACCGAAAATTAGGTTGGAAAGGGGGAGACCTTTAAGAGTATTTGAGGAAAAGTTGAGTAATATGCCTTAAGTCCTAGGTTTTAATTGTCAAAGAGAGCAACCCTAATGCCTAAGGTTCTTGGCATTTCTAAAGAAAAAGGCATGAAAAATACTTGGTAGTAAACTTTTCTCCTCCATCCTAGGGCATGAGTTCTTCTCCTTCGATTGATTCTCCTTTATTCCTCCTTGTATGATCTTTCGTTGTTCTCTTCCTTGCTTCTTCTTTGTGCTTAAAACCAACCCTAATCCTTGACTAGATGAAGAAGATTTGTGAGGTTTTTGAGTGGAGCCGTAGGGGGTTGAAGAATTGGGGAAGATTTCGGAAGTTTTAGAGGAGAGGAAGCTTGATTTGGTAAGTGATCTCTCTTATGTTGTTTATTTGCTAGTCAAATGCATTTATGGTGTTCATGTGAAAGATGTGGTAGTTGAGTTTGAGTTATGACTGGTTTTAGAGTGAGAAAATGTGGGAAAATGGTCGGAGAAAACGAACAGGAACCCACACGTCGTGACGAGCAGGTAATTGCTCGTCGCGACGTAGCGGGACTTTGTGACGAGATTGCCTGATTTGATTATATGCGTTGAGTAGGAAGTCTCATATCAGTGCAGCTCAGATTCAGATTAGGAGATTGCCTGATTTGATTCAGTTGAGAGCTCTGAACGTGCAGATGAATCTGGATTAGGATGGGGCGTTGATAGCTACTCTGAGGCTTAGGCCGATGTTGCATGACAGGATCAGGCGAGTTCAGGACAAGGATCCTGCTATGGTGAGACTGATTGAGAGAGTGAAATCTGATCTGACTTTTGATTTTGAGTTGAGAGATGGGACATTATGGATGGGCCAGAGACTGTGTGTGCCTGAAGTATATGATTTGAGGCGTGAGATTCTGGTAGAGGCGCATATGGCCACCTATGCTATACATCCTAGTACTACCAAGATGTATAACACTCTTAAGCCACATTTCTGGTGGCCTAGCATGATGAAGCAGGTGGCAAAGTATGTTTCCAGATGTTTGACGTGCCAGTAGGTTAAGGCTGAGCACCAGGCTCCAGTGGGGAAACTGCATTCGTTGCCCATGCCAGAGTAGAAATGGGAACGAATTACTATAGATTTTATTATGGGACTGCCTAGGACACCGAGGCAGCATGATGCGATTTGGGTCATAGTGGACCGGTTGACTAAATTTGCCCATTTCTTGCCATTGAGAGAGAACAATACTCTTGATCAGTTGGCCCAGAAGTATGTGACCGAGATTGTGCGACTGCATGGGGTCCCAGTTTCTATAGTCTCAGGCAGGGATCCTAGTTTCATTTTGAGGTTCTGGAAGAGTTTACAGGGTGCTATGGGTACTAGACTGAATTTCAGTACAGCTTTTCATCCTCAGACTGATGGGCAGAGTGAGAGGACGATTAAGACTGCTGAAGATATTCTTCGGGCTTATGTATTGGATTTCAGAGGAGCATGGGATTAGTATTTGGCTCTGATTGAGTTTGCATACAATAATCATTATCATAGTAGCATTGGGATGGCACCATATAAGGCTTTATATGGGCAACAGTGTCGATCGCCTTTGTATTGGGATGAAGAGGGTGTGAGGTTGATTGAGGGCCCAGAGCTGATTCAGGATATGGTGCATAAAGTGAAACTAATTCGGAGTCGCATCAAGGCAGCTCAGGATAGACAGAAGAGTTATGTGGATCAGCATCGACGAGGGATGAAGTATAGTGTGGGAGATAGAGTGTTCCTCAGAGTGTCACCTTGGAGAGGACTTTTGAGATTTGGCAAGAAGGGTAAGTTAAGCCCTAGATACATTGGTCCGTATGAGATTATCGAGAGGATAGGACCGTTAGCTTATAGATTGGCATTGCTGAGGGAGATGTCCCAGTTGCATGACGTGTTTCATGTGAGTATGCTCCGATGGTATCGATCGGATCCGACACATGTAATTCTGGCTCAAAAGATTGAGGTGGCTAGTAATATGAGTTATATTGAGGAGCCGGTCCAGATTGTGGGATCTCGGATCAAGCAGTTGAGGAACAGGGTTACTCCACTGGTGAAAGTCCTATGGAGAAACCACTCAACTGAAGAAGTAACTTGGGAGACTAAGGAGCATATGAGGAGACATTATCTATAACATCCCATCACCGATGGGAAGAGTAATTTGGTCATTTGGGGACGGATTAGACGAGTGACAATATATCTCGGCATGAACATGCATCATATAGCATCTATAAAAATATAAATGGTAATTTTTGTATATGCACATGATTGTACATGCATTCCTGACAGTTCCCGACATATGTGTCTAAATGGAATATTTTTGTGAAATATGTGATAAGTGTGTTTGAAAAATTAAATTGGGCTGATTTATGTGTGATTTGTATTTTTAGGGAATTTCAGGAATTTTTCTAGAATTTTTTGGGGTACTTGTCCGGATCGGAAAATTTCCAACTGGCTGACTGATGGGCTTCTGGTACCGAAAATTTTTTTCCAGATAAATGATTTTGGGATTAATTAGAGCCATTGGATGGATTAATTGGAGCCATTGGATTGGATTAAGTTTCTTAATAAATGATCTTTGTCTTTAATGATTTTGTCTTTTTCTTAGTAAAATGCCAAGTGTCTTAACGCATTAAATGGTGTTGTCTTACTCCCTCATTTATCATACGACACTTACTCCTTGGAAAGCTTTGGTGCTTTTCCATTGAGGATTATCCATTCATCTATTATAGGAAAAGCTTCCACGTAACTTTCTTTGTAAAGTTTAAAAGAGTGTTGTTTTAGTGCATAAGTTGGTCTTCCACGACTTCCAAGCATCCAACTTTAAAAATTTCATTTGTTTCATTGCTTTTTCCCTCCTTCTGCCGAGACCCTCCTTCCTCCTTCCTTTGTTGGCTTGTTTCCTCCTCCATAGTAGAAGTGTTGTCTTCTTACTTGCTTTGAACCTTTGCCTACACATAAAAGCTCTCTTAACCTACTTACTCCTCTTCTTAAGTGTACTAAAGTAAACCTAGTCTTGTAAGGGTTGTAGTTGGTGTTGAGAGGGAGTGA
>JANZLF010000005.1:34005073-34016461 GCA_026546835.1 Erythroxylum foetidum | reverse complement strand
GTGGTTCTAGACGTGGTGCCTTGATGTCGGGCCCCACGGTGGGCGCCAATTGGTTCAGCCTGGTTCTGGCGAGGTTAAGCATTGCCGTTTGGATCCATGAGATTGGTTATCTTTAATAAGAGAATACTTGCAAAACAACACAAGGCGCGCCGGGGGCTGATAACTGGCAGACCCCTCCGACGCTCAAGTTAGTCTTTTTGCGAGGGTTTTGGTCGCTATAAAACAGAGAAAATCAGGGTTCTAATTCTCGTACCTGTATCATGGCAGAGTAGTACCTTATATATGAAATAGATGCTAGGTTTAGGTCTTTACGTAGGTTTTTACGTATGCATGGGGGTTTCTGCGAGTGGGTCGTGGACGGGTGGACCTAGGCTTGGGCCTAGTACGACCGACCCCACCAGGATTAATTATATTATAGTTATTTAGAATGAACTCAATTTATAAGAATAAATTTAATTAAAATTTTTATTGAACTTATGGATCTCATAAAGCCATGTAGCGCTCATAAGTTCATTTGATATAGCCAAAAACTAACGAAATTTTGTCTTCGTTTGCTTTTTCGTCTATAAAAGGTTCAATTGGAACATCAGCATTCATTTTGAATATTATGAATTGTTTAGGTCTAATGTATATTCAAACGTAAATGTTGATGTAAAATTACCCTCTCTCTTTTTTTCCTTTTGAAGGTATAACTTGTTATAAAGATAGAGAGAAAGATTTGAATAAGGAAAAGCTTCAAATTTTAAATTTAGAAATAATAATGAAAATAAAATCGAAGCTTTAATAATATAAAATTCATTAATAACTCTACTAGATTTTTCTAGAAATGATGAAATTATACTAATAGTTATATAAGAATATGAATTTGTATCAAAAAATAAATTAGTGTATTTAATGAATAAGATACACCCATAAAAGGTAGTATGGTCACTGCTTATCTCCTTGAAATAACCACCAAAGGTTGTTAAGTTGATTGGAACCCATATGAACGAAACGTTATGCATATATACATCTGTGTGTGTATTTGCTTATTATTAATTCTTCCATCAAGTTTACATATAAAAAAAGATCTCTACAGTAAAAATGGTAATAAAAGTTTTTTAACTAGTAGAACTACAACAAGAATCCAAGTACGTGACTTTTTTTGTTTTTATATGCATATAAAATGATCCTGTTTGACATGATCTATGTAACTGTGTTTTATCTTGATTATTTTCTAATATTGGTATCAGAGTCAGGTTGTGTTTGTTTGTTTTTTATGCATGTTAACATCAAGATATAAGAATTTGTGTTAAACTTTGGCTATTGATTATCTGTGAATAATTACATGAATCTATCATCAAGTTTTGCACTGTTATTAGAACTTATATTGTCTTCTACGATTGTCTTCTTTTTCATGTACAAAAATTTTGTTTTGTTTTTTTTCTCTCCTCTCCTTACTTCTCTCTCTAAATAGTATCCATGAAAGCATGACTTGGGGTGTTTTTATCAAATGACCAATGTCATTGTTACAAGATGCATCCAAAATTGATAATGTTTATATTACATGTGTTGGTAACATGTCGCGCATCTGGAAATTGCTTGGTGGCATCTAAAAACGTGTCTGCAAAGTGTGGCTGTCGATTTTTTGGATTCAAAGTTTTTGTTTTGTTATAGTTTTTTACATTGTTTACCAAAACAAGAATCCAAATATAATGAGAGAAGAAAGAAGAAGTAAAAAAAAAACTAGATCAGATACGTAGAGAAGAGGAGGAAGAAGACTTATCTTCATCTTGAAAATTAAATAAAACAACGTGTGCAAAGGAAGGAGAAAAGGCATATGACCCTTTTACCAATAGATATAATATAACATTGGATGAGATAACATGCACACACACACACACACACACACACACACACACACACACATATATATAAGGATTTAAAGCTTAGGCCTTAATAACTACATTAAGGTTGGACTAGACCTTAATATATATATTGATGTTTAGATTACATGTAACATAAAGAATTAAAAATAAGTTTTCTAATTTACCCAAAATAATTAATTTCGTTAAATTAGTTTCAAATTGAAATAAAAACAAACTAATTTATTTAGTTAAGATAAACTTAGAAATAAGTTTATTTTCATTGAAGTAAAATTAGAAAGGGGTTTTCATTAGAAATTAGTTTCTAATTAAACCAAGATAAATTGATTAGTTCAATTATAATTTAAATTAGAAATAAGTTTCTAATTCTATTTGAATCATTCATATTTGAATATTAGAAATAAGTTTCTAACTGATTAGAAATTAATAGCATAATTTAAATAGTCCAATAAATTGCTATGGAATTAAATTATTTCCATAATATGAGAATTAGTTTGCTGTGTTAGACAAAAATAATTTGTTTATTTTGTGCACTTTTCTGATTCCCGAAAATTTGTTTTTCAGGAAAACACCTATTATTAAGTGGATAACTAAGCTTATTCGATGTGAGGCACAGAAGAGACATATTGGCAGTATGTATTCGATGTGAGGCACAGAAGAGACAGAAGAGACATGCGTTAAATGCCTAGAGATGGTCTAACACAACATGTTATTTTAGTTAATAACATGATGTAAGAATTATTCTTTGGAGGTTGTCGAGCTTATAAAAATGTTGAAGTAAAGTATATGACTTTGCTTGTAAGATTACCTCAACCTTAAGGCAAATTATTACGAATGCTCTAGAATAATATGCCTAAGGAAAAGACTTATAGTTTGTTAGTGATGACATTTATTAAAGAAATGCGTAGAAGGAAGTTGATTAGGACTTTGTATCCTATAGGTCTTCCAATGGAAATAGTAAGAGTTATTGTAAATCGAGCTTCGCGAATTGTGTTACGCGAACTCATGAACTCATTTTCGCATAGGGTTCGTTACCCATAGATTGTTCGTAGGTTGTAGCACAATTAATACAATATTTTGTTTTATAAGAACAATGTCTTAACATTTATGCAGTATGTTTATATGAATTTTATGTAGGAATTCGTCTAGAGTAAAGTAATTAGGATTCGATTGTTGTATGAATGATGATTGAACACATTTATGGACTTTTGATTTCATAAGCAATTGTGATCAAATTATTTATTCTATGAATGATTAATGTGACATTAACGTGAATATATATTTCTTTTTTATTATAGAAATTTAGTGTTTTAATATGGCTAATGCTTCAAAGAATATTATTGTTGAACTCAATAGGGGTGAGAAACTCAACGGTGACAATTATGAAATCTGGAATATAAAAATCCCATATATACTGGAGGAGCAAGAGGCTCCTGGACCATTAAACCTAACCATGGAAGTTCCTGAGGAGGGCAATACGGCCCAACATAAGAGGGACCATGAAGCTTATGAATTATGGAATAAAGAAGAACTCTTTAGCTCGCATCACATTGCTGAGTAGCATGGATAATGACATCATGCGTGAGTTCTGTAAATTCGAAACTATAAAGGACATGTGGTTCGCATTGGCTACTCGTTTTAGAGGTGCTTTAGTGACCAAAGTGAGGCCACTTACAATTAAGTTTGATACTTTTAAGAAGAGCAGCCTAGATGATATAGTGAAAAAGAATATGAGGAAAATGTACAATATGGTAAGTGAGTTACGTGACATTGGTCATGAGCTTTCTGATGAACAATAAGAGCAAGCTATGATTCGTTCACTACCTCAAAGTTAGGAGCATATGAAGATGTACCTAACTCATAATGAAAACATCAAGTCCTTGGAAGATGCTACGAGACATCTCATCTTAGAGGAAGAGCGTCTTGAAGCCTCAAAGATTTCTTTTGAGGCATATGCAATTAGTTCTAACTCACATGGAGCTATCAACAAGAAACACAAGCACCATAGTGGATATATGTGGAAGAAGAATAAGAAATTCAACCATTCTCCTCAGGAATCCAAGAAGGCAAAATGGAACCAATGTGAAAAGGGAAAACATCCCTTTAAAAAGAAGAATATGAAACGTGTGAAGTGCTATAATTGGGGTAATAAGGGCCACTTTGTTCGAGATTGTACTGAGCCTAAAAAGGTATAACTTTATAGGACAAACATTGTTTTGTGAATGTTTCTTTATTTTTCTAACTGAATCACATCCTTTGTGGATTGCAGACTCAGGAGCAACCAACCATATAGCTAAGGATAGAGATGCCTTTGTTGAGTTTCGTAAACTCTCACATGGTAATCAATGGCTTTATGTAGGTGACAATTCTAGATTTTTTGCACAAGGAATTGGAAAATATAAATTGGACGTGGGTGGAGGACGACCTCTTATCCTACATGAAGTATTATTTGATCCACAAATTCGTAGGAATCTTTTATTTATGTTAATGCTGGCTAGACTTGGTTTCAATATAAATTTCCATAGTGGTGGAATGGATTTGTATCTTGGATCTATTTATTATGGTTATGGTTTTTCATGTGATGGTTTTATAGTATTGGATGTGTTAAAGGAAAATAATAATATTATTTATTCATTATTTACATCTAGTAATTCCAATAAAGATGCAACTTTGTGGCATGCTAGAATATGTCATATTGGTCAAAATCGAATCAGTCGTGCATCTGAGCATTGTTTAACTAGTAAAATGGCAAGAAAACCATTTGGAAAGTGAACATGAGCTTTACATCTATTGTAATTAATTCATTCTGACATCTGTGGTCTAATGAAAGTAAGGGCTAGACGTAGGGAAATTTATTTTATTACCTTCATAGATGACTATACTTGATATGGTCTTGTTTATTTGAAATCTCACGAATTGGAAGCATTTGATTGTTTCATAAAATACATGAACTTGGTTAAGAATCAATTAGATAAGAAAATAAAAACATTACGGACTGATCGTGACCAAGAATACTTGACAGAAAAGTTCAAGGCTTTATGTGATAAGAAAGGAATAGAAAAATATTTAACAATTTTTAGAACCCCACAAAAGAATGATGTCACTGAAAGATAAAATAAGATGCTATTAGAAATGATTAGGTCTATGATGAGCCAAGCAAATTTACTAATCACTTTTTGGGGTGATGCATTGCTAGCAGCCACTTATGTACTTAATCATGTGCCTATGAAATCAGTTACTAGTGCACCATATGAGTTGTGGACTGGTAGGAGACCTAACGTGTCAAGTCTTAAACCTTGGGGGTGTGCAACCTATGTTCATGATCTCTCTCACAAATATGAAAAATTAGCCTAAGAGGGAGAAAAAGTATTTTTATTAGATACTCAAAACACTCAAAAGGATACGTGTTCATTAGTGAACAAAGTAATTGGGGTGTAACTAAATTTGAATCACGAGATGTAACATTCTTAGAGAATGATTTTCCCAAGTAAGGTGAAATAGGTAAAGAACTATTGTTATATGAGTCGCTTGATCAAAATGATTCTATTATGAAGAATCATTCTGATGAACTTAAACCAAGTGAGAGCAATTCCACAGAAAGGTTCTCTATAATGATTGATCCGAGTGGGAGCAATCAAATCAATCATGACTTTGTTTATGATGAACCTCGATTAAGACAAAGTAATCAAGGAATAATTCCCCGAGGTCATTTTAAGATTAAAGGAGAAATTAATATGATTGTTCTGCAGGAAGAAAAAGAGCCAATGAATGTAAATGAGGCTCTTACTATCCATGCTAAAGAAAAATGGATGAAAGCAATGATAGAAGAAATGGCTTCTTTAAGCTCAAATCAAATATGAAACTTGGTTAACCTCCCTGAAGGGCGTAGAGCAATTGGGAATAAGTAGATTCTCAAAATAAAGCAAAAAGCTGGTGGCAGTACCGAAATATATAAGGCACGCCTTGTAGCAAAAAGATATACACAGCAGGAGGGATTTGATTACAAGGAAACTTTTTCATCTGTTGTGAAGTTTAGTTCAATTGGTCTTATTCTATCTATAGTAGCTAGTAAGGATCTAGAATTACATCAAATGAATGTAAAAACTACTTTTCTCAATGGAGAATTAGAGGGAGAAATCTATATGGAATCACCTGAAGGTTTCATCAAGGCAGGTCAAGAAAATAAAGTATGTCAGTTATTAAAATCAATTTATGGCCTGAAGCAGTCTTTAAGACAATGGTACATTCATTTTTATAACATAATCATTTCATATGATTTTTAAATGATCGATGAAGACCATTGTGTGTATGTTAAGAGATCCAAAGATAAATTCGCAATTTTATCTTTGTGCGTGGATGATATATTGATTGCTTGTAATGAATGTGTGTTTCTTACGCCAATCAAAGATTGGTTAGCATATGAATTTGAAATTAAAGACATGGGTGAAGTGACATACATTCTTGGATTCTAGATTTCAATAGATCTTTCAAAGAAATTATTATCACTTTAATAAGCGATATATATTCAAAGAATTCTTAAACGATTCCATATGTATGATTGCAAACTAATTGATAATCCTATTGCTAAAAATGAAGGCCTTAGTAAGAGAAATTGCCCGTCAATGCTACAAGAAAGGGAACAAATGAAGAATGTTCCCTACTCTAATGCAGTTGGAAGTCTTATGTACGTAATGATGTGTACAAGACCAGATATTTATTACACTATTGGGATGGTGAGCAGATATCAATCAAATCTAGGCCAAGCATATTGGAAAGTAGTAAAGAGACTATTGAGGTATCTAAAGGGAACTATGAACTATGCATTATGTTATCAAGGTAATGATCTACGTATATAAGGGTATACAGATGCAGATTGGGGAGGAGATTTAGAAGAAAGAAAATCTATCTCAGGAGGAGATTTAGAAGAAAGAAAATATATCTCAGGATATGTATTCTTACTAAACCATGTATTAATATCATGGAAAAATAAGAAACAATCTTGTGTTGCATTATCCATAATGGAAGATGAATTTATAACATTCTCAACTACAGTATAAGAGGCTATGTGGCTTCATCAATTCTAGGTGCATATAGGAGTCATTAAAAGCGAAATTAATCCAATGACCATCAACTGTGATAGTCAAGCTATAATTGCTTATACAAAAGACCCCAAATTTTATTGTAAGACAAAGCACTAAGATACTAAGTATAATTATATGAAAGATATAGTTGCATGAGGAGAAGTGAATATGAGATATATATCTATGCAAAATATGGTAACAGACCCAATGACAAAGCCAATTTTAAGAGATGTATACATTAGGCATGTAAAGTCACTAGGATTACGTAGATGTTGAAATGAATTGATAAACATTTCTTTGTGTATGTTCACTCATTATAATGTCCTATTTTGGAGATAATGTATGATAAAGATTATACATTGTGTATCATTTGACTCATGAATATATGTATTTTTTGCATAAATATATTTTGGGATGAATCATGAGTATATGAGACACCCACACGGGAAATCACCTCTGGTGTTTATGCTCACTAGAGATGCGACATGATTAAAGTTTATTATCTAGGTGATAATTGAGAGTGAGACACTTAAACCATAAATGTCTAAAGGAAATTGGTTCAACTTGATTTGTTAATCACTGTATCTGTCTTACATTGCTAGGTGTGAGTTCTAAACAAGTGTTTTTTTTTAGTAGATAAGTGAACTCATGTTAAACATTGAGTATGTTTAAACCATCATATGTAAGGTATTTATTGAATGAAAGATATTCAAGTTAAACTTAGTAGGTAAATACCGTAGCATATGACTTGTACCATATGTGCACAACTGACCAAAGAAAGAGATTAATATAAGTCACCAGATCTCATCTTACATTGTGTGAGACTCTTGAAGTTGAGAAAAACCTTATCATATACTTTTATGAATCTTGTTTCATTTTTGAGAATTGAATTTAAGGTTTGCCACTTTAGGTTATTACCAAAAAATCGTATAAGATGCAATCCTATGGAATAATTCTGGGAAAGCAAATTAAATTTAATTCAAAAAAGAATTGAGAACAGAGGAAGGTCATTGACATTTTTTTATATCAATGAATCGAATGAAAAGTATTCAGAGATTGTCATCATCTCTTTAGTAGAGAACTTGAATACAGTCATGAAGAAAAGAAACTAAATGAGAATCAAAAAAATGTGTAAATGCGAGATATGACTTAGGATATAACATACATTGTCTACTAAAGGACACTTAAGTCCTATGGTCAATTTATTAATCGAGATGTCATATACTCCTAACAGATATATGACAATGTGCTCTCATCGTATGCTGGTCACACCGGTTATTAAATAAGTATGAGTATTTTAAAGTTTATTTTTAATAAGATTTAACCCATCATGTGTGAGAGGGAGATAATGACTCAGATACACCTATGAAGGGTAGTATGGTCACTGTTCTTCTTCTTGAAATAACTACCAAAGGTAGTTAAGTTAACTGGAACCCATATGAACGAAATGTTATGCATATATACATCTGTGTGTGTATATGCTTATTATTAATTCTTCCATCAAGTTTACACATAAAAGAAGAAGATCTCTGCAGTAAAACTGGTAACAAAAGTTCTTTAACTGTTGGAACTATTGCAAGAATCTAAGTATGTGATTCTTTGTTTTTTATATGCATATAAAATGATCCTATTTGACATGATCTATGTGATTGTATTTTATCTTGATTATTTTCTAACAGTATTGATAAAAATTTAGTAAAAGTAATAAATCATATTCCACATTAGTTAAAGAAAAATATTAAAGGAACCCTCTAATCATTATCTTGGCCCTTAAATGACTAAATTAAATTAATTAACAAATTTAGTCTAAATCAGAAGCAAATGGATATATGCAAAAAAAATAAAAAATTTCTATTTGAAATATTAAATCATTTTAAAGAATGACACATATTAAATAATGGGAAAAAGATTATAAAAACCCAATCATCTTGTGCAAACTAAAAAACCTATAAAGAAGAGATAAAGATATTTAAAAATAAATAAAAAGAAAATTTTACAACAATGAAGCTTTCAAAAGCTAATTAACAACATTTTGATGAAGATAATGACATAGCAAATCCAAGAACTTATTAATTAAACTACCTAATGATTTTTTTATTTCAAATCAGAGAATATAAAAAAGTCTTTAAATAAACTAACATTAAGATAAAAAAGTCTTTAAATAAACTAACATTAAGATTAGATGACAATTTCAAATGCACAGAATATCTATTTTTGACATAGAAGTAGACCTAAATTATTTCCAAAAAAAAAAGTATAGTTTCAACTAATTATTGCAAAAAAACCATAAATAAAAAATTTGCAAATAATTAATAATTTTAAAATTTGCATAATTTCCTATTTTTACTTCTTCATTTATTTTAAAATAAGGCATACATTTGTAATGATAAAATTCCAATAAAAAATTATTCGCTATGATTGGGTGTATATATTCTTTGATTAAACTAATTTTCCTTACATTGTCAGCTACTATTCTATTTTAGAAATTAAAAAATAAAAAGCAAATTTCTCATTCACAAAAAAAAAAACAAAAAAACAAAAAATTAACTTAATACTATGAACTATCTCATTTCATTAGTTCTCATGGTCTACTGTAATTGTATTTTTTTTTTCGTCTAATTTATTACAAGCAAAGCCATCTTCATTCTTTTCTTGTTTTGTGCATTACTTTATCCAATTGATACGGCATATACATGCAGACAACCACACAACTAAAAGTAAATTTGATACAGTGCACTCCATTGTAATTGAATAACAGAACTAACTAGTCTCTACCTTCTCTATAGCCCTTCCTGCCCGCAGTCACGCGTTTAGAATTGTTAATCAATACAGATGGTCCTTAATGATTGGAAGCTTACTGACTCCACTTCCAACAATCATTTGCACATGGATAACCAATAACGACAAAACTGGCCTGATGCAACCCGAATCGCAAATCGTTTTCCTCTATGGATTTGATGTTTTCATCCACATGAATGTGTGCCTAGAACGTAAGTTTTATGCATCATCTTATATTTTTGATCATGCCAATGATGTTATATGAAGTCATGAACAACTTGCAGTAGCGAACAGCTCAAACCAGCGACTAATATGTACAAACTTCTAAAATTTGGCTGTATCAAACTTCCTTGAGCTTAGAGTTCAAAAAGCATGAATTCCCAGCTGCCGAAAACACGATAAAGCAGTTCCTTAAATGGAGAAAAGCTCTGAAGACATGAAACACAAAAAATAGCTATTACATTTATTTTTGGGAGGTGTTAGAGGTTATCGTGCATGTAGCTATAATAGTTTCTTAATCAACAGAGGCATAATCATTGGGTATGCAGTGATCCTGCCACGTGACCAGACCTTTGTGCGTTACGTGCAGAAAAGTACACTCACATATTCTCTGACCATTCATGGAGTAACCATAATCATCTCAACCAAAAGGCTGCCATATTTACACATGCACCCTCACATCATCCAAGATTGTAGGATAGAAATCAGAGATGACATTTGATTGCTTAATCCGAGATCAACAGGTTATATCTATATCTTCGGCCTAACTTTTTCAAAAAAATGAGTTTTGAGTCAAGCTCGGGTTATCTATATCCGACCGTTTGTGTTTATAACATATATAATTAGACAAAAGGATAACTTTAACCTTAACTTTTTCATTAAAATATAACTTAATCCTCAATATTTTGGAGTTTTCAAAATTAATTCTAATATTTTGTTAAACATTTAAATTAAACTTTCAATGAACAGAAAAGCTCATAAAGTTGTCTGTATCTTTTTTTGCACGTTATTTGCCGATGTAGTATAAATAATGTATTATTCTTTGATGTACTTATGGACCTTATAATGTCATACGGTATACACGTGACATTTTAAGCTCATTCATCTTAATAAAATTTTAATTATTTTTATATAAATTTAATTATTAATTATTTTTAATATAATTTTATTAATTATAATTATCTTTAATTAACTCTAAATAAAACTAACTTAATTTAATAAATACTAATAAACCCAAAATTCCAAATTACTTAAGATTCAAACACTAAATTTAGGCCGCCAATTGCTTTAGATCCTAGTTTACTTCTACATAATGAAGTTCACGAGGAAAATGCTCCATAACATGGATGTTACTAGGATCATCACTTTTCTGCAACTTCCACCAAAGACATGCTAGCTCTTTGATGATGTTATCTTTGTTTTAGAAGGCTTGAGTGTCTATCAAGTATCTCATGGAGACATTATTACCTTCTTCAAATATGTTGGCTTCAAATGTCTAGAAAGGAAGGGAATACATATTTTTTGCAAGATGTTTATACTAAAAAGGACTAGAAACAACACTGGTTTAGAAAGAATTTGTTAAGTCAAAATGACTTTACATAAAAATGATTTTGATGTATAACAAAAAGAGATCATATACAAGATAAACAAAACAGACACAGACG
>JANZLF010000005.1:33956148-33968448 GCA_026546835.1 Erythroxylum foetidum | reverse complement strand
ATTGACGGCTATACATGGAATGTTCCTCGTACCTTATCGACTTTCCAGCCGAGTTATCCCCCTAATCCGCAGACCTCTGATATTTTCTTCTAGAAGGGTATCTCTACTGGCAAGCTATCTAACAGAATTATATGTGATCTTTTACGCAAGCATCGCTCCTCAGTTTCTTGGGCTTCCAAGGTTTGGAACAAGCATCTCCCTCCCAGGATATCTTTGATCTACTGGTTGGCCATACAGAACAAACTTTCTACAATTGATCGCCTTCCATATATTCAAACAGACAGAAACTGTCAAATGTGCTCCTTGCACCTCGAATCATGTGATCATCTCTTATTTGCTTGTGATTTTAACAACTCGGTTTGGAACCATGGTACTTCTTTATGCAATTGGAGAGCTACAGGTACCACTATTTCAGAAATAACGGATGGTCTCTCTACACAACAACCATTACGACTTATTGTCTTGTGAGTATGTATCTATGGGCTATGGCGGGAGAGGAATCTTCGGCGCTTCAAGACTCAAGCTTCCACTAAAGATGCTCTGCTTTCTCTATTAAAAGAAGAAATTCGTGAGATTCTGTTGACACAGAACTTATCTCACCATTGCTGTCCCAGTATCAGCGCAACATTAAGGGTATAGGATTTCTTCTTGGGTCTTCTGCCTAGCTTCGGATGTGGTTGCTAAGGAGCACCTATAGCTGAAACTCCCTCCTCTCAATCTTTGGTGTTCTGTTGTTGTTATGTTCTCATTTCCTTGCTTTATTGTGTTAGTTATTACCTTTGATCTCCATGGTCTATACCGTGTATAATTCTTTTCTTATTAATCCATTTTTTATTTTCAAAAAAAAAGTAAGGTTCGCCATCATAAAGACTTAACCTTCTTTAAGATAATTCTAAGCTATTACATTTATGCTTTATGGGAAGAGAGAAATAAGAAAATTTTCTAAAACAGTCACTAATCCATTGAAAATTTCAACTTAAATATGCTTTGATGGAAAAGATATATCATTCTAACTCAAAATTCAACTTACTATGATCTCTATATTAAATTTAATCTATGTGTTGATTAAATTATATGATCTCTATATTAAATTTAATCAGTGTGTTGATTAAATTATGTCTACCATAAGTCATTTTTAAGTTAATGGTTGCTGTTAGAATTGGTTAGAGTTCATGCTCTATTTTTAATACTTCTTTGATGTTCAATCTAGATTTTTGTTATAGTTGAGCTAGCTATTCTCTCCTATCTGTTGGAGATCAAGTTGTAGCTTTCTAGGAACTGTTGTATTCCTTTAATTTGATATAATGCTCACTTCCACAGCTAAAATGATTTTGGTGACCTCTTAAAAAGATAATTATTTGAATGGTTTCAATTTTGTTTTTGAGTCCCAAATTTATTTATTAATTCAAATATAAGTGTTATTTAAGAACATACTAGTGAATTTTATTCAAATGAACATATTTTCATTGCTTAATTATATAACTTTCTATATGTACCCGAATACAGAGTAAAACTTGAAAACAAAGTTCAATAAATTTTAAATTGCAAAGTTCACCTTAAAACTAAAGCCTCTACTTCTTTTCTTAATATTTAACACCTTAAATTAGTCATATCTTCACATAGAAAATTTCATTGTTTGTATATATTGTACAGATTCGATGGCTGTGTGGATGGAATTAAGCTTACGTGAGATTAGTCATTTTGGACAAAAAAAGTAGTGGGAAGTAGGCAATGTTACTAATATCATACCAAACTTGGTACTAGATATAGATCTGGTATGGTACTGTACACATATTGGTTAATATCAGGTATCGTTTTGAATAATTTTTAAATTTTATAAAATAATATCAGATTTTTTAAAAATTAAAAAATAGTCTATTGTCATATTGTGCAGCTGAATTGTATATTTTTAACCCTATCTCCAAAAATCATAATAATAAATAATAATTAAAATTTTAGTTTAATTTATAAAATTAATTTAATAATTATTAATACATATAATTAAATTTAAATTTTTTTAAAATATATAAATTTCAAATAAAATTTGAATTAATATCTAAAAATATATAAATAAATATTACAAATAATAATTTTTAAATTATTTATTTAAAAAAATATTTTTATAAATACTTTATTAATAAATATTATATAAAATATTAAAATAAATTTAAATAAAAATATTTTTATTTTTATTTAATTTATAATAATTATTAGTAATAAAAATATTTATTTTTATTTTATAAACAAAAATTAAAAATTTACAATAATTATAAAAGTTAAAGTAAATAAAATAATTAATTAAAAAACTTAAAAAAAAAGAGATGGGAGAGAGGGACGGAGAGTTCAAAATTTTTTGAAAAGTTTTATAAAAAAAAGTCTTCCTATTTTTTAAAATTTTCGATATCCGTTGATAGTTTAAATATTGATTGATATCAACTAGTGTCATTTGAAACTGATCAATATTTAAACTCGATATAAGTGATCCTTTATTTTGTATCAACTTTGGTCGGGTACAGTACGAAATGATATCCACTTTCTTGGAAAGAGGCGTTTGTCTATCAATATAAAAGAAAGATTTCCAAATAAAAAATTAAAAGAGATTAGGAGGAACGACTTATTTTTCCAACGGGCCTATATGCTCTATTTTCCTTTTAAATGAAAAGCTAGTCTAAAGAGAAAAAGTATAGTGATTTATAGATTCCAATAAGCTCCCTTATTAACTATAATATATAGTTGAAGCTTTTTTCTCAAGCCTAAACACTAAAGTAAATAACAAAAGAAAAAGATTAAATATATAAGGCTCTCTTATATATGGTTTATGATGTATCATTCCTCCGTTTTGCATCAGTTACAGCCTTAAGCCAAGACTTCCATTGCATTATATAGCAAACTCGTCGATATCTGCGATTACGGTTTAGATCAAAAGCCAATAATTTTTGTCCATGTCCAGCTAGAAGAAATCAATTCACATCATCTATATTTAATTTCAATAACCTTTCATATGCATATTGAACTTTAATAACCAAGAGAATGACAGATACAAATATACTTACATACAGTATAGTACTTGCCTATATCTATTTTATTATACTTTCTAATATAAATATATTAAATCAAAATTCACATACAAAATTCAATTGTAACCGTTCAATCATTAGAAATTTTCCATATATTCTTACTCAAGTCATGATTCTTAATTATTGCTTGTTTGTACCAGAAGTACATTGGTAAGTAAGACACAATAAAGACTAAAAACGTGAACGAACTAAAAATCAATGACCTCAGAACTAATACATTACCTTTTTGCTTCTTCAATTTGACATTGATCTTCCAAAGGTAATTTATGAAAATAATATTCTTAAATAAATATTTGTCATGTCAACCAAAGTAATACTATTTTCTTTTGCCCTGTGAATAAGATGTATTCATGAGTATATATTCTTGAATATTAAATAATATTCAAATTTAAGATTTATCCTAAATTGAGTATATTTATAAAATCACCTTTTAGGTTGAACTTAGCATAGGAAGTCCTTATAAATAATATTCAATTTTTTATTAATGTTGATGGTTGTAATAATTCTTTTAGTGTTTCTTACTTCGTTGTATATCAAAGGAAAATAATTATATGGAATCATTTATAGATTCAACCACATCAACAAATTCAACAATTATATATCATGTATATGACCAAAATTATAAAATATGTCACTGAATAATCAATTGAACCATCTATACACTCTCTAAGAAAATTTTGAACATAAATTTTTTAATATGAAAGTCTTACTGCATGAAAAAGTAATCTAACAAAAGAGTTACATGAAACAAAAAAACTTCTTTTTCATATCAAGAAGAAATATTTCTTTAAACGATTCATTTACATTCATCGTTTTTTTTTTATGTGGGGGAACGCTAAAAAGGGGAGTTATTTAACTATTACAATTACTAGTAAGTCACAAACTTGCTCAACCTAAATGTTCCTATGAAACTAACTTCTTATACAAAAACCAACACAACAAATATAAATCTCAATAAGCAAAAAATTAGATAAAATTAATGAAACAACCTTAAGAGCAATGACAAACAAAATTTTAAGTGGAAGACCTTCCCATTGTAAAAAGGAAAAACCACAAGACGTTAAGTCCACCAAATTGCTCTATTATAATTAAGGAAGGTTACAAAATACTTAATTATCATAATCATCAATGAGTATAAAACCCAAACCACAAGAATCAATCAACAAAAGATAAGGGAAGAGAAAGGATGAAAACGTAACCTAAAAGAAAGGGTTCGATGCAGTAGTAATTTCTAGCAAATGAGAGAAGCAAAAATTATCTTCACCATTCAAATCAAAGGTTTGGAATTCCCGTATGTGCATTCTAAAAATTAACCCAGTCAGACCATGTTTATTTCTTGATCAATTAAGTTGATCAAAACTACATAGCTAAAAAATGCTCAAAAATAGAAGCCTTTAAAACTCACGATTCTCTCTTTATTTCATAACTTATTTTTCATATAATGAGAAAGAATTATACCTCTTTAAAAGGGTTCTCATTGTTGGGCTAAAGAACCTAAAGGGCTACCCCTAAATAACAAAGAAAAACTTTGGTTTTTCCATATTAGAGGGAAAAAAAACTAACAAATCTCCTCCTCACAATCGTATGGAGGTCATTTCACCAATAGAAAAACAAGTCTTCAACTTGCCTCTTGGTAATAGTTTTATCATCATGCTAGAATCATTATCATTAATGTGAATTTTCTCTAGCTTAAGGAACTTAACATCAAAAAGATATCGTGTCCAATGACACCTCACATCAATTTGTTTCGATTAAGCATGAAAAGTAAAATTCTTAGCAAGATCAATTGAACTTTAATTGTTGCAATACAACACATACCTCTTTTTAGTAAATCTAAGTTGATGAGCAAAACACTTCATCCAAAGCAACTCTTTACATCCTCTTTCTTCGCAATAAACTCAAGACTTAATAGTAGATAATTCAATACATTTCTGTAAATTGGTTTGTCAGGTCATGGATTCTCTTGCAAAAGTGATCAAGTAACATGAAGTAGACTTCCTGGAATCAATTTCACCCACCATATCATAATCGGAGTAACTAATAGGAATTAGTTTCCCACTTCCTAAAACAAGTTTCAGTACCTTGAAGATATCATATATTCCACTTAACTGCATTACATTTCTCTTTTTCCTGGATTAGAAACAAAAATGTTGAATAGGCCAATTGCATGAGCTACATCAGGCCTCATACACACCATTGTGTACATCAAACTGCTTGCAGTTAAAACATAAGGAACTTTCAACATAGCCTTCTTTTCTTCCAAGGTAGAAAGGCTCCATTTAGCACTCAAATTAAAATGCATAGAAAAAGGTGTACTCATTAGGTTAGCTTTGTCCATATTAAATTTCTAAAGTTTTTCTTGATGTATTCCGCTTATGATAACAACAACCTCCTAGACTTTTTATCACAAAAGGTCCTCATGCCTAGTAGTTACTTCACTACCCTAAGATCTTTCATTATAAAAGCCTTACTGAGCTCTTGCTTTAATCTAGCAATTCTTAGTTTATTTTTACCTATAATGATTATGTCATCAAAATATAACAACAAAACTATAAAATTATCTTTAAATAACCTCTTCAAGAATGCATAGTGATCCAAACAAGTGTTTTGTAGCCTTGCTCCCCCATAAAAGAAATAAAATTTTTGTAACAATGTAAGGGGCCTACATTAGTCTATAAAAACTCTTATTAAATTTGTAGATATAGTCTTCTTTTCTCTTTACCTTGAAGCCCCCCAGTAGCTCTATATAAGTTTCTTCTTTAAGGTCATTGTAAACAAAAGTAGTATTCATATCTAATTTCTCAAGCTTTAAATCAAGACTTATTGCTAGACCTAAAACAACTTTAATATAATACATCTTGACAACCGATGCAAAATTCTCTTCAAAATCTACTCCTTTCTTCAGATTACAACCTTTAGCAACAAGTTTGGATTTGTTTCGATGTTTCTTAGCAATCTCATCCCCTTTTAACTTGTATATCTAGTGGTTCTTTAAAACTTTCTTCCCTTTAAGCAACATAACAAGGTTGAATATATGATTTTCATGTAAGGAATTTATTACATCCATCCCACCTTGCTTGTCATCACATTCCATAGCTTCCTTAAAGAATTAAGGCTCTCTACCCTTATTTAAAAACATATACCCATTAGGAGGATATCTAATAGAAGGTTTTTTTTTCTTATTGATAACCTTATAAAGGCAATTAGCTAAATCTCAAACGTATCAATATCCTTATGATCATCATTATTAGTTGACATATCATCATCAAGTATGCTACCATTATCACCATATTTAACTTGATGGTCATATTTATTGTAAGCTGGAGTGGGTGTAGAATTTAATAGTGGAGGATCTAAGTTAATAAGGTCATTATTACTTTGTGTTAAAAACTTCTTTAGTTATACTTCCTTTATATCAAAAATTGATGGTCTTCAATAAATACTGCATCCTTGCTTCAAAACAATTTCTTCTCAACTGGAGCAAAGAAATTATAGCCAAAATCATATGAACCATAGCCCATGAAGGATTCATTGGGTCAACTTAAGATCTAACTTTGATCTTTCATCTTCTAATACATGCACATATACCTTGTACCCAAACGCACACAAGTGATCATGAGATACCTCATTGCCAAACCAAACTTTGACTAGGACATCACTCTATAAAGAAACACAAAGATAAAGATTAATAACATGTGATGATATAAATAGGGGCTCAACTAAAAGCTTTTTAGCAACTTTGTTTCTGAAAGTAGACAAAGCACTCTCTCGATCAAATTTATATTCATCTGTTTAGTTACACCATTCAACTAAGGGGCCTGTTTAGGTATTCTCTAATGTTTACTACCCTATGACTTACAATAATCATCAAGTGGTCCAGTATATTCTCTTATGTTATCATAATGAAGGAACTTTAATTTTCTTCTATATTGCATTTAAACCAAAGCCTAAAATTGTTTTAAAGCGTCAAACACCTAATATTTGGATTTTAAAGCATACACCTAAAGTTTTTTGAAACAATCATCAATAAAAGTCACAAAGCAAAGCACACCATCATTAGATTTTACCTTTAATGGACTATAAACATTATAATAACTAAGTCAAGCAAGTTTGATTTTCTCGGAAGAGGGTGACTCTTGAAAGAAACTCTTTTTCTTTCTTATCCATGTAGTGAGGGCACCTTCCAAGCTTTGTTCTCTTCACTCTTGGAAGCAAAATCTTTTTTTATATCAATTCAAAAACTTTTCACTCATATGGCTTGGACATATATGCCATAATTATGTTTGGTCACTCTCTGCAAGATGAATGCCATCATTTGTAATTGAAGTTTGCATCATGTAAAGGCTTGATTGCTTCTTCCCATGAGCACCCACTAGTGAGCCTTTAGTAAGCTTCCAATATCTTGCTCTAAAAGTGGTGAAAAACCCTTCATCATCAAACTTACCTTTAGAGATCAAGTTTAAATGAATGTCAAATACTTGCCTAACATTTTTAGCAATAATCTTGCTCTAGTTTCGGTTACTAAGAAAATATCTTTGATGCTTATAACCTTTAAAAAGCCACCATTAGCCATGTTCAATACCCTAAAATCATCGAGCATATAAAATATGAAAAATCATTCCTTCGTGCAACATAAAGTGAGGCTCCACTATTAACTACCTAACTAGTCTTATGATTGGAAAAGTTAACTGATTTCTCATCATACATAATGATGAGATCATTACATGTTGCAGTAGTAGCGTGATCATCATTATCTTAATTCTTTTTATCATTCTTATTATTGCTAACTGTATTATCTTTCTTTTACTTATAGCAAAACTTCTTGATGTGACTCATTTTATCACAAGTAATGACACTGAATATTTTTATGACTTCTTTTGGACTTGTTATAGCTTTTACCTCTATTGACAAGCCAGTAGGCTTCTTTCTCTTCTTATTTAAGAGACCTATTTTAACAAAGTCAATGGTCATTTTCCCATTAGGAGTATAATTTCCTATAGTCATTTTGTTATCTAAATTTGGTAGAGTACCATGCAATACAATTTTTTTGGATTTCATCATCAAACTTAATATCCATAGTGGACAACACTCTCAAAATCATTCAAATGATCAGAGATAAGAGCACCATTTTTGTATTTCAAGCCCATCAAGTTCTTGATCAAATATAACTTTTATTCCCAGCCTTACTAGCATACAGAGATTTAAGTTTATCCTACAAATTCATTGTATTAGTCTCATTATGGTTAAAAACATTATAATATACCCATTGATGAATATATGGACAAACCTATAAAAGCTTTAAAATCCATTGATCATTAGTTTTATCAGCAGGCTTTTCCTTATTAAACACTATTAAGTTCTAACTTTTAATATATAACAAGTCTTTCATCTTCCTCTTCAAAACATGATAGTTAGAACTATTCAAACTAAACATCCTACTTGTATTGATGCATGTATCCACGGTTCAAACAAATTAACAAATGAATCACAGCTCTAATATCAATTGTTGAAAAGGAAACTATTTAACTAGTGCAATACTAGTAAGTCACATACTTGGTCAACCCAATTGTTCCCATTAAATTAATTTCTTCTAATAAAATCAACACAATCAATATATATCTCATTGGGTAAAAAATAGCTAAAAATAATTAAACAATCACAAGAGTAATGACACAAAAATGTTTTGTGAAAAACCTCTTAATGTGAAGAGGAAAGTTCATAAGACACTAAGTCCACTAAATTGCTCCACGAAGATTACAAAATACCCAATTCCAATTATCACTAGTAGGTACAAAGCCCATACCACAAGAATCAATAAACAAAACATTAGAGAAGAGAAGGGGTGAAAATGTCACCCAAAAATATAGGTTGATGAAATAGTAATTTCCTGCAAAATATAGCAACAAATAAGATCTCAATCGTTCATATTGAATTTTTGGATGTCTCTTACATACATTATAAAAATTAACCTAATTGGACCATGTTTAACCTTTGATCAATTAAATTGATCAAAACTACACAATTAAAAAATGCCCAAAACTTGCAACCCTCAAAATCCACGATTCTCTCTTTCTTTCACAATTGCTTTTTTTGTATATTGTGAAACAATTAAACCCCTTTAAAAGGGCTATCATTATTAGTACAAAGAGCCTAATAGGCTAGCCCTAAAAAACAAAAAGAAACTTTGGTTTTCCCACATAGGAGGGACCTAGGATACCAACAAAAAAGAATAGAGAAGGGTTATGGATTTAAGGAAAAAAAAGTACATCAGATAGAGGATGAAGTCTTTTAAAGGTCTATGGGTGAAGTTATTTAATTCAAGTCTAAATGGGTTATGCCAAGTCAGCTCCTTGTCATTGGTTCATGTGTGTAACACTGCTAACTATTGTAACAAAAGTCTCAAATTAGAGGTTTTAATGATAAATTCATAATTATATAAAGTTTTACAAAAAAATTAAAATTCATAATTTTTTAATAAAATGCTAATGACTTTAACCCTAAAAAACAAACTTAAGTATTTAACTTCTTTTAAAATCTTTAAATATTAAAGCATAAGAAAGAAAAACATATAACCCTCAAGAAAAGTTCTTATACATGATCTTTCATATCAATTAAATAGTACAATCTAAGGAAGTGTTTCTAGTAATGAAGTAAGCCCTCCTATGTAATCTAAAAGGTTAAAGGCTTAAGTCACAATGAGCAGGAATTACACGTTGGGATTTGTAAGGGTCACTTAGTTTTGACTCGCTATTACGGAAAATGTTAATTGTAAAAAGAATATGAAACTTTACTCCATTTTGTGATATTATGCTAAAATTTAAAAAGTGGTGCTAAAATATTCAAACTATCAATTTATTACAAAAATGGCTTGACATTAAATTTCTAACGTGGCATGTCAGATTAATATTTTTGACATGTGGCTACTACATATTCTATTTATTTCATGAAATTATTTTATTATTTAATAAATTTAAAAAATAAAAACCCTAATGTTAAAGGACTTCTTCTGTTATCCTTTTCCAACTTAGACAATAGGCACCACAGTCAAGTGCAAAAGTTAGCAACCAGAAAGTGGGGTTCAGGCTAGTTACCTTTGATACTAATGCTAGGGCAAGTGTTGCTAACTACATTATATAATGATCGACTGCCCTAAAAATAAATACCAATTGCTTCTCCTCTAAATTGCATTTATAGTTAGTAACGGTAAAGACTACTGGGGAGGAGCAAGTTTATGCCATAAATAAAGAAGAAGAAACAAGGAAATGAAGCCTACATACAAGCCTTTTTAGGAACCAAAACAACATTTTTAATAAGTAAAACAACAACGCCCTACATAGTAGTTTAATTCATTTAATATTTTCTTCTTCTCTTCTCTCTTTTCAATTCCACATATTAGCTTTAATTTTTATACGAATTTTTCACATATTTGTCTCTTAAAATTTGACCTTTATGTACTATAATTCTTTGGAGAACTTTTTCAAAGTTAGGTTGTTAATTTGTTGTACATGAATTTTCTATTATACTTTAATAGCTTCATGGGCAACAGTAAGTAGATGAACATATGAAAAGCAAGAACATGTAAAAGGAAACAAAATTGTAATGTAGAAGATTGAAGTAAAAACTTATGGATTTGAAGTGGACAATTCATGCTATTTGCAAATATGTGTTATAATGTTTTAATTCAAGTTGCAAGCTTGCAAATTTTCTTATTTTCTTGACGGAAATACTTTGGAAGGAAGAGAAATGTGGTGTAGAAGATTTTATCTATCACTAAAGTTGATGCATTGTAATTCCTATTTTAGACCATATACTTGGTTATTATAATGGCTCTTATGACTTTGTTCTACCATTTGAGGTGTCATCCACTAAAGAGAGATGGAAAATAATAATGTGAAGCAATTTGCTAGTTTCATATTTATGTGTAATGGAAGAACAAAGCAGTGCTTCATGTATAAGGTTTTTAGACTTGTCAACAAGAAGGAAAGTTGTAGAGAAGATAATATCAGGGATAAATTATTATTTGACTTTGAAGTGAAGTTGTTGTATGTACTTATAATGTTACCTTAGGGGGAAAGATGTTAATATTGCTTGACATCAGTGTCTAACATTACAACAAATACATGCAATTTGTGACTTTTTAAAAGAAAAACGTCATGAGTTGTTCAGTCTTTTCGTGACATTTAGAAAACGTCATAAAAACAGCCAATTTTTGTGACGTTTTTATAAAACATCAGAGATTTGTTATATTTTTTGCGAATTTTTTTCAACAAAACATTGCAAAATAAAATCCATGACGTTTTGTTGAAGAAAATGTCGCGGTTTGTTTAATTAATAGTTACAAGTATTCATTTCCCACCATTTTGCTAGTTCCTTCTTCTGTCACGTTTCTTCTTCTTCTCTGCCTTTCGGTCCCTAACAAATAACCCCCTCCACTCTTTTCCATTCCTCTCATCTCTCTCTATCTCTCTCTCTGAAACTCAAAGCATAACTTTGCCTTATTGCACTGGTAAGTTCCTTTTTGGTTTTGTATAGGCTTTCATCAATTTCCGCTTTGTTTGATTTGTTTTAGAAGTTTTTGTAGTTGATCTGCAGTTTGACTTGCAGAATTCACGATGAAAGGAGGTAAGTCAAAGTTCGATACCAAAAACGCTAAGTGAGTTCCGTTTTTTCTTTTTTGGCGCTTTTTTAATGTTTGTTCTGGAATTAGGTTTCGTTGAGGTCCTTGCAGATCTTAGATCTAGAAATTTTCGGACTCGAAATGGGCAAATTGATGAGTTTGTGGAATGGGCAAATTCAGACGCAAAGCGCCTCTCAACAACTGGTATACACTTTTGATTAATTCATCAACTAGGAAGTTCCAATATCTAAAAATCACTTATCGTCTCTGTTTTCTTCGGAAGGTAAATATCTGATTTTTTTTTGTTATGTGTTTGGAGCTGGTTTTGGCAATCGCTAATAATGAGAGATGATGGTGTTTGGGTTTATTGTTTTAAAGATGATGAAGCTTCTTGAAGGGATGATGAAGCTTCTCGAAGGAATGATAACGGTAGAGGCTAACTGTTGGTTTGTTCTTTCAGCGTATTAGAAACACCACCCTCCTCACCTGGATGATGAGGTTTGGAGATTAGAAAAGTGTTGGACCCCGATTTTTAAGTGAAAATAAGAAATATTCAAAAGTGGATGAGTTGATTGAAATGAAGTTAAATGGCAAGAATTAAAAAGA
>JANZLF010000005.1:33941420-33952493 GCA_026546835.1 Erythroxylum foetidum | reverse complement strand
CTGATAGCCTTCTCCCGGCTGCCCGCAAGTGGCTTAGGAGTTCCGATTTCGGACTCCCCTCTGTTCACGGCTGCACAGAACCGCTATGCGGGAATGTGCAGTACGTTCTGTTAGGACCGACCCAAACCGTTTGATATGTTTTATGTGTTTGATTTGAAATTTTATGTGATTGGTGATTTTATGTGTTTGCATTCATGTTTATGAAAAATGGGAGAAAATTGAGAAATGAAAAATGGAATTTATTATGAAAAGTTTGAAAAACATTGAAAGAGGTTTGAGGAAAATGTTTGAAAAGTTGCAAAGTTTGAAAAATAAGCCTTTTGGCAAAAAGTTTATGAAAAATGTTTTCTGCTTATTTTTCAATTTATAAATGTGTTATCCACTGAGCCATCGAGCTCACCCCCCTTTCATCCCCATCTTCAGGTTTCGAACAGGAGATCGGATGAAAGACGGTCAAGACATCCGTTCGATGTTTGCATGTGTTTGTATTTTGTGTACCTTGGATCATGGATTTTGGTTATGTATTTGGCTTAAATTGTCATTATGGTATGACAAGCATTTCTTTCGAAATGTATACGAATTCTGGAAATGTGTATTGAATTAAACTATGATTGGGATTGTATATGATTGTTGATTTGGCTACGGATAATTGTGTATGGTTATGCTTTATGTATGTAATTGGATATTGAATGAAGATTTTAAATATGGATTTAATATACTGAATGTGGTTGGGATTGAACGATGAATATTATATATTGAAAATTGTTCTGTTTATGATTAAGCATTTTGAAGTGTTTAGATATAGGAGTGCATTTGTTTATGTTGAGATCCCGGACGGAGGGTCAGGTTGATTTTGATTAATTGTGTGATTGATTGGGGATTATAGGAGTGTGTTTTCGATACTTTGCAGGTTTTGGATTTTTTACAAATGCAGTCGTTATGCTACCGAATTTTCGATAAAAGTGGTATAAGAAAATGATTTTGGAATTGAGTACATGCCTAAGAAGTTTGTATGATTTGAGATTTTGGATTGAGGTAATTTCCCAAAAAGGGGAAATTGTATTGATTTGTATGAAAGATGAATAAAGTGAATAAGAAAGCAAAGAAAAAAAAATTTATACCGGATTTCGGATCGGTTAGTTTAGGTTTCCAACGCGATGAGTGTATTTGTTCCAACGGATATCGAAATTTGATTCGATCCTATTGATTATTCTGATTTATTATTCGATTCCGATTTGCATTCACTTTGCGTTTTGCTATGTTTATTCGGATTTCGCCTTTGATTGTAACCGTTTATTCATTTTCGTTTCTGATTCATGTATCCGCTTTCACTTCTTTCGCTTTATCATTCGATTTCCTCCGCTTTGTCATCTTTTTGTTTCTTTCGGTTACTTTGTATTTTCGCCTTCGCTTCATTTTGATTTCGCTTTTGTCTCCGTTTTCTGTTCCGCTTTTTCAGTTGGGATTCGGTTCCCGGATCGGGTCCCAACAAAAAGATAGCAAAAGATGGTCCAAATCACACACACTTGTGGTGTCTAGAACTAGTGTCATATGGTGGTCTTCAACATTCCCGTGAATGTTGCATTGTCATTTAAGTTCTCCTCTTTGGTACTGTAAGTTTTCTATGAATGGTTAAGTTTGATATGCTATATTCAGTGATTGAAAATACTAATAGAATGTTATGAGCTGTTTAGTTGTGTAAGAATGGAACAATTTTTATCAAGTAGAATGGAAATGATTTACAAACCTAGGTTCAGGACACCCATAGGCTTAACTTGTCTGCTTTACAAATCTGTAATTGGATATGAATATTCTTAAAAAGCATAGGTTCAAAGAGATATTCTCTGTTTGTACTAGATTGGAATATTGCTTTTTCCTTCCCTATTTTGCAATAGCAGAATGGGTAGCATCTCCAGCAGCCACTTCTTGGATTATAGAGAATGCAGACCGAATTCAACTCTTCCAAGTGATTGCAGCTCGGAAGAAACAATGGGAAGTTGAACAAATTCCACTAGAGAGAATCATGTCAGGAGTGGTAAAAAGTTCAGCTTGTTTATGTGGTAACAATCAGGAATAATTTGGTTTAGATCATACGAAATTGGAAGGCATTTTACATGTGAATCAGACACAAAGAAGCAGTAGTCAGATTTTCATACAACACTAACCTTTAAATTTATTGTAAATGCATGTTTTTTGAATTGGCCATTGTAATACGAAGCTTAAGTGTACTTTATGACATCCAAGATAATAAGGTAGAATTTGGGAATGGTGGTTGTGGCAATTGACAACGTTTTCTTAGCTGTAATGGCTGCATTCTTATACAATTTTTATTATGGAATAAGGAATCAAAATGGAAGCTTGTTTGGATGTTTATTCCTAGTTAGCGTAATTGTATCAAAGTTAACTGTTTGGATGTTGTAACCTTCTTGTTTCAATATTTTGTTTGGTCTTGCTGCAATTACCATAACCTTTTGTCTCTGTGATCCAACAAAATTTAAGTAGTAGTTTAGTTATAAAAAAGCAAAGACTCACCCTACTTTATGAAGTTGGAATTTAATTTTAGTATAGATTTTGATATATTAAAAAAATTGAAGAATTATTAAATAAATAAAATTCATAAAAAATATTGAATAGTTATTAATACGATTTTCAAAAAAATAATACAAATAATAATAAAAACGTTACGGAAGACATTCTACGACATTTCTAAAAACGTTGCAGAATGTCTTCTGCGATGTTCCCAAAAAATGTCGCGGATTTCTTCACATTCCGTGACGTTTTAAAAACCTCGTAGAATGTTAGACAATCCACGACTTTTTTTTAAACGTCGCGAATTGTCTAACTTTTTTGTGACGTTTTACAAAACGTCGGAGAATGTCGGCACATTCCGTGACTTTTTTTGTGAAGTTTTTTAAAACATCGCAAATTCTCTTCTGTGATATTTTTAGGACCTTTTGTGACTTTTTTAAAACTTCACAAAAGAGCTTGTTTTCTTGTAGTGTAATGAAGGAAAATAAAAAAGTGTCTTTCAATATTAGGGCTTTTATTTTAAATATTATTAAATAATAAACTGATTACATAAAAAAGAACATATGCCAACCACAACTACATCAGATATATTAAGAGAGACCCTAACGTTAAGCTACTTTTATAACAAAATGAAAATTGGAATATTTTAGTGTTATTTTTTAAAATTTGAACTATTATTATAAAATTGAGTAAAATTTAAGAATTTTTATAATTAACTTTTTTTTAATGGAACCTTTATATAAATAGAGGAAAATGTTTTGATATCTAATCCAACGCTTTTTTTTATATGCCTTAAGCAATTGAGAAAAGTCTGTTTAACTTAATTCAGCATCAATTTAAAAATAAAATCTACTTTCGGTGATGGTACAAGAAGTAATATTGCAACATCTTTGCAAAGAAAATGTTGATACATGTATCTTATCCGTTGCCCTTTGATTTGGTTTCTGTAGGGTTAACAGCCAGTGTCGCACATCCATTTTCATCAAGTAACCTGGTTGGTCCTTCTATTTAAACTATTGACGCCATTAATTATTAAGGGCCATTTGATGAAAGAAGACGATGTACCCTTCCCTACCTTCTTCCGTCAAAACCCCTTTTTCTGTAGCCAGGACTTACCCTTCCTGCAATTCCATCTGCTTCAATCGAATATTCGGCTAAGCTGCAAACTCATTGTGTGGCTGAATCTCCATAGCTGTCCGAAACAGATGCAAAGTCGAAAGAAATCCTAAAGAGCCAAGGTAAATGGGCTTAAATATTCATTTTTGTGCCTTTTGTAAAAGCTTCAACCCTTTCACTGTATAGATCGTATGTCGACAACTTGGTCATGACCCATTTGCAGAAACTTAGGAAATCATCTATTCTCAATAGGTTTTCTTCATTTCTGGTTAATAGCCGTAAGACCCCCTTGTTATCAATCAAGTCGTCATTCTACGCTGGGAAGAAGCTTAGATTCTTATGTACCGAAGTAATAAATCAAACTGTGGCTTGTGATGTTCTGGATAGGAATTCGATCGTTAATGGAGAAAGGACTCGTCGAATCCCAGTCGCCATTAGAAGAGAAGCTCAAGCTGCATTGCTAGATTACTTGCATTGCACTAGATGCTTACAATTCATAGATGCGGAGAATATGAGTAAAAATGCACCTCATTTCCTTGAAAAGCTTTTAGAAAATGTTGATACTGAAGTTGATGTTGGGAACTCTGTTACCCGGTTCCTTCGGTATCACCCCATTAACGAATTTGAACCTTTCTTCGAGAGTTTGGGTTTAAAGCCTTGCGAATATAATCACCTTCTTTCGCGTGATTTGATGTTTCTGAGTGATGACGATTTGCTGCTTCATAATTGTCATGTTTTGTATAACTATGGAATTCCAAGAGATCGTATAGGAAAGATATTCAAGAAAGCTATGGAAATTTTCCGGTATGATCATGGGGAACTGGAATTGAAGCTTCAGGCTTATGAAGAATTAGGGTTAACCCAGTCTTTTGTTGCAGAGTTGGTGGTCTGCAGTCCTTATCTTTTAGTTGGAGGAGTTAATGCAGATTTTGTCAAGGTGATGGAAATATTGAGGGAAGGAGGAATCACATTCAGCTGGATAGTGGAGCATTTGGATAATAAGATCTTTTATAACTGGAGCCAGTTGCTTACACTTCTAAACTTATTTGAAAGTACAGGATTTAGTAGGAGGCAGTTAGGGGTACTCATAAACCAGCACCCAGGGATGCTTTGGGAAGCTTCAGGCAATACAGCACTTATCTTAATCAGTTTCCTGCTTAAATTTGGATCCACAATGAATTGGATATGTTCCTTGTTTCCCCAGATTCCACAGATGCCAATTGCGGAATTCGTTTTGAACATGAGGCATTGCTTTTTGTTTTTGAATGAGATTGAGATGGAGGTGAATGACATTGGAAAGATTATTTGCTCACATCCGTTATTGCTAGGTTCTTGCAGATTGAAGAAAAGTAACACCGTACTTAATAACGTTAATGCTGGTAAGATGCGACTTTGCGGAATCATCAAGGAGAACCCACCAGAACTTAAAAAGTGGGTGATTGGATCAAAAGTTGAACGGTTACCACGCTCTGGAATGGTATTAAGATCAAAAATGCTGAAGACTAAATTCTTGTTAGGTTTGGGATTTATAGAGAACTCAGAGAAAATGGAGAAAGCATTCAGGTTGTTCAGAGGCAAGGGGACAGAGCTGCAAGAGAGATTTGACTGTTTAGTGAAATCTGGTTTGGACAGGAAAGATGTATGTGAGTTGGTCAAAACGTGTCCTCAAATTCTTAACCAAAGTAAGGATGTTCTCGAAATGAAGTTAGACTTTCTTGTAAATGTTCTAGGTTACCCCATATCGACTGCAGTTGAATTCCCATCATATCTGACCTATACGGTAGAAAGAGTCAAGCTCCGTGTCGCAATGTGTAATTGGCTCAGGGATCAAGGAACAAAATATTCCATGGCCTTGAGTAGTGTAGTTGCATGCTCAGATAAATTGTTTTTAAGGAAGTTCGTAAAGCCTCATCCAAGAGGCTTTGAAGTTTGGCAGAATATGAAACGAAATGGTCATTCGGAGTAAATTATTTGTTGCACGTAAGAGAGTAATAACTGTGTCTGTGTGATTCAAAGGCTTAGGAAATCTGGTCCTCTTGGGAAATCACCGAGGTGAGAATTCTCTTTTTATTTGTATAATCCAAGGCAGTAGTTACTACACTGAGTTGACACGGGACAGGGTGATGCAAATGGGGCCAAAAAAATATTCAGGAAAATTATCCAAAGCCTTTTAAATGTTAAAATATCTAAATTCTTTTAAATGTTAAAACATCGATTTTTTTAATGTATTTCATGCACTAAACAACTCTTAAAAGAGACGTTAGAAACAACTTGAACAAATATTCATCATGTCTAAAATTTCTTTTGGAAATAATTCTCTCATAAATCATGAAGATAGATGCAAAATCAATACCATTCTCATATAATTCTTTAACATGCTAAAAGCATAATAATTAGATGCAATATGTGTCATTCTCATCCGCCTCTAGCCATTTCACACACACAACAAATTCAAGAACTACTTTATCCATGAAAAATGAACACTCTTTTTATATTAGCATATAAATTTTCCTATCTCAGAACATTCAAAATAATTTTATATGCTCAATATGTCCATCTTTTACTATAAATCACGATATCGTCAAAAAACAATTAAAAATTCTTTAATAAAAACATGTAAAATTTGGTATATTAATCTCATGAAGTCACTAGGTATATTAGTTAGTCCAAAAGGAATCACTAATTACGCATATAAATTATATTTTATTTTAAAAGTTGTTTTACACTCATTAGCTTCTTTGATCCTAATCTGATAATATCTACTTTTCAAATCAATTTTTGAAAAGATACGGGATCAATATAACTCATCTAGTTTGTAATCTAATCAAAGGATGAGATATTAATACTTTAATATTATTATTTATAGCTCAATAGTCAACACACATCCTCCATGACTTATTCTTCTTAGAAACAAGTAAGACTTGAATAACATATGCACTTTTGCTCTCTCCATTATACTTTTTGACAAAAACTCCTCAACGTACTTTTAAAGATCCTTAGTCTCCTCCGAATTACTTTTATAGGTTGGTTGATTAAGAATGGTATGATTGGGTATAAAATTAATTTGATGTTATATCCCACTTATTAGTAGTAAATTCTTAGGAACATCATCAAAGATTACATCTTAGAATTCTTGCAACAAAGAAATAGAAATACTAGGCAAGGACATATCAAGATTGTTAATATTAGAACAAATCTCTTTGTATAAAAGTGCAATTGCAAGTTAGAATGGAAATTTCTTTTGATCTCTCTCTTTTGCATAAAAAGTTAAAAACTCACTTATTTTTTTGCGTTTCTCTCAACGCTTTCCTTTTATTTTTCCTTATTTTTTCTCCTCCTTTTCATTTTTCACAATCAATTTTTTATTGTCGCTTCCTTTTATTTTCTCTTTGATCTCTTTTCGTTATGTTTATCTCACTCTCTTCTTAACTTGAGCTAATCCATGTACTCTTATTTAGGTTTTATTGCTTACTTATACAATCAACTTGGATTTCGAGCATGCCAAGGAGGAATTCTCCAAGAATTTGTACATGAATTCTTATCGATGACATAGGTGGGCTTAAAAAACTTAGAAAATAAAATTCTAATCTACGAAAATGTTAAAGGGTGTTGAAATAAGATTAAAATTAAAGAGATAATTTGGCTTAGGTGAAAAAAAAATACAAATTGCAAAACTTTTTTGAGATAATGATAGGGATGAGTATATAATGCAAAGAAATTTTGAAATAACAGCAAGGTGTTTTCGTTGGAGTAGTCTTATCATCTGCCTATATGTTATGTGTTCCTTTTGTGTTGTAATAATGATTAGTTTATACAACCCTCTCATCTTCAATCGCCTTAGGTAGTTTTGCTCAACTTTCACCCTACTTCCCATTAGACCACATTCTAGCTAACTATCTACCATACACTATTCTCCTAACTTTAACAACCTCCAACAGTTTTCTTGTAACTCCTCAACTTCCAACCCACTTCTAGTTTTGACCACGTTTTAGCTAAATGCCTCCATATTCTACTATTTAAAGCATATGTCAATTATGTATCAACTATTAGGACTTCTTGAATCTTATACTTCTCAATTGATTCCTATTGTCAAGAATTCTTTGGCTAAATGACTTCCAAGACTTCTAGTATTTGGGACTTTTCACTTTTGAGCCAAATGGGCTAAATTCTTTTTAAGCTATTAACATGTATCAATGGTATAAGAGTAACAGATTTATTATTCAAGAAAAAAGAATATTTATTTTTGTAAACTAATCTTTTTATAGCCTTTATATCAAAATCCTAAGGTTTTCCTAAAAGAACATAATCACCATGCATATGCAACGCATCTCGCAACTCCTTATTCTAATATCTTCCAATTAAGAATGAAGCTAGCACGTGTTTAGTGACCCTCACTTCACCACATTCATTTAGCCAGTGAAGCTTATATGGACTAATATTTTTCATGGTAGGTAAGTTTAACTTTCCAACCAAGGTAGTTTAAGCTACATTTAGGTAATTAACCCATTAATAATCACAGTACCTAAATTATTGTTGATATGACCAATCATATGAAAAATATTATGTCGTTGCTCACTAACATTATCTTCTTTGATTTGAAACTTTAGAGAACGCCTAATAACAATTGCCTTCCCCTCTACCAGATACTCAATACAATCATCATCATCATCATCATAATCTTCTAATAATAGTATAGAATGCTTATCACTTTCTCCTTCGATCTTAATCTCTTTATCATCTCTTGTGATGATTGCCTTTTTCTTAGGATATGCGAAGCTATGTTTCTTATTTGAGTTATTTCTAAATAATGAAAGACTTTAGTACCACAAGTATGAGTCTAGATTTAAGATTTACCTTCTACTTTGCTGGGTATTTTCCCTCCTTCTTTAGGTGGTTTAGCTTGGGTTTTAAAAGCAACCTTGTTGTTAATTTTCTAACTTAATTTCCTTAAAGATTAATGTAAATGAAAAAGGGACATATTTTATCAACTATTTAACTTGATTTACTTAATTTTTGATATCTTTTGAAGTAACTTTGCAAATTAGACCTTGGGATGATATTGTTCACGGATTGGAGGACATTTTAAGAAAAAATATGAAAAATTTCACAATTCTTAGAGAAATATAGTCTTACATACACCCTTGTGCCAGTCTATGCCTAAAAAAGATCAAGCTTAGTAAGGGATATGGTCTAAGCCACTGTTATGTAAAAGATTGTGTGCAAGTTAGAGGAAAAACAAGAGGATCCACGTTTAAGAGATATAACCATGCTAGAGGCCATATGTAGTTTTAAGGAAATAAGAAGATTCATAACTTGAAGATACATTCATGCTAGAGATTGTGTGTATACCCAAAGAAAATGCTAAGGCCTATGGTTTATATCACGATTGTGCCTCAAACTATGTCTTAGGTAAAATAAAATATATTTAAGAACAAAAACCCTAATTTTTATGAGAATTCAGTCATATTTTGGAGAAAGCATATTTTAGAAAAATCATTTTCTCTTAAAAAGCTAGGTTAGCTATCAAAAGACTTCTCCAACTTAAAAACGATTGATTTATGCCTTTTTACCTAAAAGTTGAGATTTAAACATCAACTCAACAAATCAAATTGTCAGTGAAAAGTGGGAGTTTAGTTAGATTTATTTCTATCTTAAATTCTAAATTTTATCATTTAATTTTATTATTTTAAACATGTTTGTAACTAAAAATCTTTTATATGTTTAGATAGAAAAGACACTAGTGGATGGTGAAACATTTTATAGGATTTCACAAAGCATAATGCATTCAAAGGCATGTTAGCAATGGTAGAGATATAGGTCAACTAATAAGTGGTAAGATGATTGCAGTTGAAAATAGTTCAATTATAATGTTTAAGAAGTCTTATTGTTCTAAAGAATATATCCAATCTAGATTAATTAAATTATAAAGTTAAAAGTACTATTAAGGTAATTATTCGCCTAAATATAACAATTTAATTGTATTTTCTTTTGATTAATTATCTTATCATTTATTTTGTTAGTTATTATCTAAGTTTAGATTTAGATTTATTTTATATTTCATTCTCTAAAAACCCATAAATCATCTTTATATTTGTTGTTGTTATACTAGTTATATTGTTAGGTTTTCTAATTCATATTGCTTCTTTATGAAATTCAACTTGTACTTACCATTATATTGCTTACTAATGATAGGTTGTCTTACCCAATTAGCGAGTTATATATTTGTAAGAGGAAAAATTTTAGTTGCATTAGAAAGTAAAAGTACATATCATCATAACACTCACCAAACTTGAACCAAAATTCTACTACAAATGGTTCATGTTTCCTTTTAGCTGCCCTTTAACTTTTATGACCATATAATTAATATCTTTTAACGCTATATAATGTTATAATTCTACTACAACACATAATTCAAACCATTCTAACTATGGTGGATTTTTGATCCTCATACGCATTTGCTTGAATTATGAAAATCTCTATCTCCTTATGGTATTCTTTACCCTTGAGTTAGGTGTTTTAATTTATGCATTAAATCCCTATATTAATGATTAGGACTAAAGTGCCTCCTTATGATCACCTTCATATCCTCTAAGTTGTTAATATGCCTTTTATGGTTCCTTTGCTTATAAAACACAAGCTGATCGTACCAAATAATAGCATAGTTAGTATACTCAATAATAACAAGTGTTACCCTCTCCTCTTCTATTTAATGATAGTAATTGAAAATCAAATCCATCTTCTTTTGCTTCTCTAAGTAGGCCCCAAGTTCATTTCTCCCTTAAAATGAAAGAATCCTCATTTTAATGTTCTTAAGGTTGTCATCTTGTCTAAGCTCCCTTACTTGACCTTTATCTTGCCATTTATCTCGATATATAAACATGCCTAAATTTTTTTTTAGTGATTAGTATTCATCATGCAACACATCTCCCTCTTTCTTCTTCATAGAGATTTTATCTTAGAAAACTCACCTTTGTTGTCGATGTGCGTTAGGAAGTTATGGTGATTGTCCTGTTTTCAAATTAGCGAAGGCAGTATCTTGTAACTACAACAAATATCTAATCTTACCAAACTTCATATTTATATGTTCAAATTGTTGTTACCTAGCTTGAATGACAGACTCTATCCTGAAATGACTAGGCGGCCTACTCGACACCTCTCAGTGGCCCTCCAGTTGATATCTGATCCAACTGAAAAGTTCCTGTGGAGCTAAGCCTATTGCCTTTTTTACCAAAAAGCCTTAACTTAATATTAAAAAATATAAGCAGCGGACTTTTGTTAAAATCATTTTTATTAAAAATTTAAACAACATAATGATTGTATTTTGACTTACCTAAAATTTTCAAAAGCACTATAAATGTTGGACCCCGAACCTTGAGTGACAGTTTGACTAAGTAATATGAATGATCAAGTGGATGAGTTGATTGAAAT
>JANZLF010000005.1:33923509-33941320 GCA_026546835.1 Erythroxylum foetidum | reverse complement strand
GGTTGGGATCCGGTTTTCGGATCGGGTCCCAACATAGATGGTATCAAAGCAAGAGTGTTAGGTATGTGTAGTTGGGTTCCGGTAACGGGACCCAACAATAAAAGTGCAAAACACTTCTATAATCATCTCCAAATGCCCACTACAAATTTTGGACTTTGAATCCATTCACAAGCAACCTCAACAATCACTTCAATATTCTTAAAAATAAACTAAGACATATTCGTACATTTAACTTTAAAAAATTCATATACATGCATTCTTTACACAGAATATAGTAAAACATATTCATAAAGATGCAAATATTCTAAAAAATATTTATAAGGCAAATATGCCTACATAGCAGAACATTACGAAATTGACTAGACATGACATGGAGCCCCTACTACTGAAGCCCCTGATCGTGCACCTAGGAGGTTTCATTTAAAAATAGAAAAGAGAGTGTGAGCTAAACAAGCTCAATAAGTGCTAGAATTTCTATTCAAATCATATTTAACTATTTAAACCTCCCTAAAACAAATTCATCTCAAATTTCTTAATTCAATATTTAATATAAAACATGTATGCTTCCTAAAATCAAGTTTCTGAATTTGTTTTTCAAATTAATAATGGCGACATTAAAAATTTCATTAATTTCTTACATGACATAGCCTATCACTACCTTCATCACCAGGTGGTACCCTAAAACATAAATTCATGGAGATGGTTCTATATTGCTTACCCACCATTGGTTAATCACTAATGACGGAGCTAGTTCTACATCGCTTACTTGCACTAAGATAACCATCATACTTAAATAGTTATGGTCAGTCACTAATTACAGAGCTGGTTCTACATCACTTACCCGTACTAGGTTAACCACTATATACCAGTAGTTATGGAGCTGGTTCAACATTGCTCACCCACAACTAGTCAACCACTAGTTATGGAGATAGTTTTGCATCACTTACTCGTACTAGGTTAACCGTTATACACCTGTATATTAATATGTATAAAACCTATCGATATACTATAGGCTAAAAACCATTTCTTTTTTATCAACCAGTAGCATCATCTCAATTTAAACTTAAATCATATAAGATTTTAACTTTCAAACTTCAATTCATATATTACTAAAAACATAGAATTGTACTAGCAATATTCACTTGTAATGCATCATTCACCTAAAACTCATAATCCATATTCACTTTACGATAGAATATAAATCATTTTCATTAAATAAATTTAAAAAGCACTCATAGTTACGCAACTTTATCACCAAGCACACTCACGTGTTCTGTCCCTTTCTTTTACCTAAACAAGCACATTTTACTTAGGCATTTATTACCAAATTCAGAAATAAGACATTCACATTATAAATTCGGTTTAAATGAATTCGAGATTAGTATTTAATCACATAACACGTACACTAATCGTATTTTGTTTACTACCAAAATCTACCCTATTGTTCTCTGTTTCGAATTCTAACTTCAAAAGTCACTTAAAATAATATTTTTACCCATTCTAACTTATCAATTCTTCAAAATACTATCTCACTTAATTTAATTCACCATATCATGATGATGTATGATGAATCACGGATATGGTCGATGTCCAGAAGCTATACCTCCAATTGTTCCTTACTTTTCACATAGAAAATGTTTAAATTAGGCACAGAGCAACATCAAATCACCATTTTTAATCTCATATTCAAATAAGATTAAATTAGAACTAGGTTAGAGTCTCTCCTATGAAGTTTTAGTACTATGTCTTAGGTTTCATATCCAATTAGAATCACCCAATTTGTAGGTCTGTAGGTCAAGTTATAGTCAAAACAAGATGTTTGATTCAAGTGATCCAAGAACCAAATACAAACATTCACTAAACATAATTCTTTCTCTTGTCATATTCATCCCTTAAATGCTTCCAAACTTATTATCTACTCCATGGCAAGTAAAAGATCATCATTTATCTTACATAAATCTATCCCACTAAAAAGCCTCAAAACCAAAAATTTAGGTTAGGAAACTTACCACTTTCTTTCAATCTTTTGGACAATTAAAAAACACTTAGTTTTGATCAAGCTCTCTTCAATTCATGCTCCAAAAATAATCAAAAATCAGTTGCACCCTCCTTCCTCTCTCCTTGGACAAAACTTTACTCTTTCTTCTCTTCTTTTTCTTCTTTTGTTTCACTCTCACGTAAATGATAAAAGAAAGAAGCAAAATGTAGTTTTGCTTTTTATACTTATTTAGTGGATTACACGTCATCTTTCTATTTTTCATCACTATTGACTCATCAAACATATGTCATCATCTCATAGGTCATCTCTAATGACTCATCAATCCACTAAAATCATATCAAATGACCAAATTGCCCTTTAATGTATTTAATTGACTAACTAACTGAATTAAATCCCGAAAACATTCCATAACTATCTTATTTTCAAATTGACCATGAAATACTCTAATTAGGGTCAATTCTTATTGATTGGATGCTTAAAAAATTTTCGAATTGGTTTAAAATCATTAATAACCATTACTTTCCAAAAAGGGCATTTTAGTCCTAAACTTTTGAAACTCCCGAAATCCATCCTATAATACTTATTTTTGATCCATTTTAGTATCATTAAACTCTAATGCTTATTTTGGATATTTTTCATTATTTTGAGGTTGAGTCCGACAAAAACTCACTATTCATCTAAAAATACTATTCACCGAACATGAACATTTTTATTTAATGAAAGGAAAGTTTTGGGGTTTTACATTGAAGTACGAATTTATCATCTTTCCTTCCTCCTTCAACTCCATCATGATCAAACATAAATTTACTTACAAAATAAAAATAACAATAATCACACAACACTCCTTCGTGTGCTCCTATCGATTAATCTCACTCAATCCACTCATGTTTCACCTAATGTCTTTCACTTTTCTTTACTTGTTGCCTACACACTATTACTTTTACTACTTGTTTTCCCTTTTTATTCGTTATTGGATTAAAAAACAAATCAAAGAATAAAATAGTAATATTCAATCAATCTCAAATCTTGATAGAGGCAAGGAAAAGTAATAAGCAAACAAAGAAGACAAAATAAAAAAAAGATCATAAATCATAAATCATTAGAAAGTATAGAGTCAAATCATATTTGTACTTATGCAATGATCTTGAATTTCAATTTAGAAATATTTTCAGTAAAGATTTTTAGTTGTTACAAGTGTGGATCAAATCTTTTTAAAAACATAATATGGAAGTATAAAACCCAGAAATACTTTTTTTAACAAAGATTAATCAATTGTTGATTGATTGTTTATATAAATGGAATCAAATCTTTCCAAAACATATTAGAACATTTATAATTATTCAAGAATTAGGAAACAATAAGGATGGTGAAAACCCAGAGAATTAGAACCTAAGGTATAGTTAAGAACATTTGGACTTAGTGGTAGACCACTCAGTTGATTATATTAGCATTGTTAATTATATTAGCATTGTATTTTGTGTTATTATATGTTGATTGTATTTAAATAAGAATTATAAATGTAATATACCATTTTTTAAAAATCTATTTGTGGTTTGAATTGTTATATGTGGTCCTTATTTTTTTTCTTTTAGGTTATATTATTATTATTGTCAAAATAGACATCCATGTGCAGCTTCTTATTTTATGTGTATAAGTTATTTAAAATGTAATTGAGTAAATTTTGTTTGATAATAAACAAAACATTGTATCCTTTGGCTAAAAGATAACTAACTTTTAAATGTCTATAACATATTTTAGATTAACATACAACATAAGCAATGATTTAACTAGGAAATGGTTACAAATTATATTGAATGTTGAAGGTCAGTGGTGGCCTCATTGAATTGTAAGCTAAAATTTTCTTTTACAGTAGCTTATTATTTTTCACTTTAAAGAAATTTACATATATAAGTCCCTATCAAAATTAAGTCAATGAATCAAATAAATTCGTCACATTAGCTAGCCATTCAAAACTGCCTATAAGGTGCCATTACTTAAAAATGGTAAACTGATATAAGGTCTCAAAGAAACTTTCCATGCATTATAGTAAAGTTGTCGATACGCACTAAAAACTTTGAAGCATTTGCTTCCATAATGATCAAGTGTCAACATTTTAGTCAACATCTTATCTTAAACAAAACAAACCAATAGCAAATCCATTCATTAACTAAGATAATAATATTAAATTTCAAATCTAGTTGACTTGCTCTTAAACACCTTGATGTTCATTAACCAATACCATATTCTTCTTCTTTAAGCTATTAGTAACAATGTCACTTATTAATGTAAATTTCTCTTTGTACCATACAAAAGAATTGCAATAGCCCCTTAAGGATTTTCAATATAATAGCAAAGATTTAATATTTTATTGTGGTTTTATCAATTCATATTATCCCATATTTTGAAAACCTCAATCGTTTGATATATTATTAATATATCGCTTGAATTTTAAAAACTATCAATAAATTCTCTATAATTTTGGTTTTATAACACATGTTCCCATGTCGTCAACTTCTATTACAAACCCTAATTGCAAACTTTCAAAACAACATGAAGTACCATGTGTTGTGTCATGTGTAATGCCACGTAATGAAAATCATGATGATTTTGATGGCAGGGGAAGAAGAGTGTTATAAAATCAAAATTATAGGGGTTATTGATAGTTTTTGAAGGTCAAAAAGTAATTAATAGTATCTTATGTCATAAGAACAACTAATTTAACCTAAAAATTTTTACATAGTTGATGTTGTATTTATGGATGAATCCATGAAAATGGTAATTCCTAGAGTTGACCATCAAACATAGTACCATTATCCATCAAAGTGTCATTAATAGACATTTAATAATATTACAGTAAGTTTATATGTGTTTAAATTTCATAGCTTTTGTTTAACCTTAAATTTATGTAGTTATGGTGAAGTTTTGGTAATTTATTAGTATAAATACAGAGAATAGTATTTTTTATATTTTCTCATTAGCCTAATTGCATATCCACCCAATTTTAACTCATGTGCTCTATATTATGTTAGAGATATATCAATAATTTGTTTTGTAAAATAAAGGAATTCAAGAATTCGTAATTGAGAAAATAAAATAAATATAATAAGCTATGTGAGAATAATAATGCTAAATTCTAATATAAAAGTATACTACAAAGTGGAGTTTGAAGTATAAATACCTTTTCTTAAATCTATTAAGCTAGCCTACCACAAAAGATTACAAAAATCAGATGAGATGTGAGCTTCATAATCTAGAGCTCCTTATTATTGTCAAAGATGGAAGGATTCATAATGTTTTTGTGTGTGAAACAAAAGAAATAAAAATGGATAGCCAAAAGCTAAAAGAAAAAGAGGAGTTATGTGGGTTTTGTTCCATTTAACATAGAACAACCTCATATCTAGTTAGTGGATATGGAATCGTGCATTACGTCACTTTTAATAGCATGTAATGAGACACAAAAATAAAATCCAAAAAACATACTTATTTTTAGCCTTCCAATAGTCCTTCTCAAATGGAAATGGAACAAAATGGATAACTAATGAATGGTTTTCTTTTTTAAGTATAAGGATTAAAATAATAGTTTTAAAACTAAGAGAGAAAATCATAAGATGTAGGTAACTCTTTAAGATTAGGTGAAGATGTCACTAAGAAATATGTGAATCTCACAAAAAGGGAAAAATACTACCATAACAATGCTATGGTATCATGTATATGATTAGTCAAGGTTTGTTTAAGCACAAAATTAATAGACCCAATTTAAGCATGATTTTAGGTTTGAGCTTATTCAAAGCTAACTAAAGTTACAAAATTAATTCTTATCTCAAAAGAATATAATAGTTTTTCAAGAGTTTGAATTCAAATGATTTTATAGGACTGGTATGTTTTGAGGGAAATAACAAGGTGAAGTGGGCAATAAAATTAGTGTTTTTTTAGACTAATTTAAAAATTGCAAATTTAATGGAAGCTTGGAGTGAAGTGTTGGGAAATTAGGTGGGATTTGATCCCACACATAGTAGAATAATCGTAAAAAATTTTTGTTTTGATTTCTCTAAAGTCAAGATCACTTTAAATTCTATAAAACAATTGACACACAAATCATAATAAAGTATGAATCTTAATTCATACATTATTACAAAGCTTGATCCTTTTCTTATCGTAGCTCTCAAACCATTTCCAAAATAAGCTCATCTTGACCATTATAGTCATACAATTTCCTAACCTTTAATGGTATCTACATAATGTGTTTAAAGAACTCTATAACTATTGTAGAGAAGGTTAAGCAAGGGGAGCTAGCTCCTTTAGACCTTAAGCCTATTTACAATAAGTTTTGGACATTATAGTAATTTAATTGAATAATTTTAATTATAATTACAAATAATTCTAATCAAATATCATTTATGTTGAAATAAAATATAATATCTCATAATGATCCTTATTTATTAAATATCTTATATTTAATTATAAAGTTTAAAACTTTACAATTATAACTTGATTAAAATATCTTTTCTCTTTTTAACACGTTCTTTGTGTGTGACCCATTAGGTTTACTAAATATGCTAGAAATGGAAACAAATTGTAACCATAAATAATATTTAGGAATAAATAGATTAAAATTCTGTAATTTATCTTTAATTCTCAAATTAAACAAGTTATATCCATAGATCAAGATTGATGCCTAGTAATACATCATGAGCTCCTAAATATTTGAGAATGTCAAAGTGGTTTTGAATAACTTTTTTGTGCATGATTTTTCATATAATTCAATCATTTTATCATACAAAGTTCCGGTTAGACATAGAGCATCTAATTAATATCTACTCTATTTGAGTTAAATCATGTTAGTTCTCCAACATAAGTAATTGATTCAATTAATGACTTTTGAAAATATTTTTAAAGTATCATTCCACCTTAGCTAACAAATTAATAATAACTTAGAACAATGAAACATTCTTCCTAATTACTTTAGGATGATGAATCATATATTGATCACTTAACTATATCCATATAGTTCGTATTATATCCAATGACTACTGACTAAGTCATCCTTGACTAGAATGACTCATACGTAATCAAAACAAATAATACCTATATGTAATAACGTTGGAGATCTCAAGTCAAATGATCACTTATACAATGAGAAATTTCATAGATATATAAATAATGCTTCAAATGGAATTCTTATATAGGGTCAATTTATTGAACTTATTATTTAACAAGTAGCCACAAATTTGATAAGATCGTGTATTGGTCTTTTTATATTCTATTAATGTCCAGTTCTAATAGAACAATAGTAAGAACAATTTAGGGATAATAATACAAACCTCTTTATAATTTTGTTTGTAATGTATAATTATCCCTTAGATTTTATCATGTACATCTAATTATGTATAAGATAAAAAATTTCTTTAAGTTATTGTCACCAAATGATAACCAATTAATTGGTTATAGGGCATAAACCGACATAAAATGGGGCATAATCAACATCTCTTTACTCTCTATTATGTTTGTTAAGGCCATCCTTATCGTTTTCATTTTTTTTCTTCCTCATCATCGGGTGACCAATTTTTCATCTAGAGTTTCCATCAAGTTTTTTCTTCTACTAATAATCTATTTATTTCCTTGGTTATAGATAATGACACTTACATTTATGTTTATGATCCTCTATTAGTAGACTGATATTAATTAAAGGTGACTAATATTAACCCAAAATTAAAAAAGACAAGGTTTAGGTAATACATACATGTTAAGAGGAGATATCATGAAACTCCAATGAGAAGATACATGAAGATTGTACTTAAGGACTGTAAGGTTAAAAGAAAAGAAAGGAAAAGGAATTAAGAGAAGGTGATTAAGGAGGATATGTTATTGATACGGATTATGCCAATATTTAAATTACTACAAGTGCACAATATAGTTATAGCTAGCACAGGCAAGTATGAGTCAATCCCATAAAGATTGTAAATCTTAGTAATTAGATTTTTTGTTATCCAGCCTAAGAATTAGATTTTAGGTTATAATTTCAAATAAACTAAATTAAGATTAAACAACTATGATCTCATGATAAGTAAAAAACACAGAAAAATCAATACCAGATAGTAATGTCTAGGTTATAAATCCCCCTAGTAATCTTTGGATATTATTAACCTTTTATTTTGAACTCATATAATTGATTTTTAGACCATGGAAGTTCCTATCCTGTGCTAATAACTCTCTTGAGAGTATTAATAACTAATCCAACATTTGATTAACAAAAATCTTTCTAGTTAAAAGCCCTATGATTGCTTTATCGATTTGTGAATTCTGCTATTAGGTTTGACCCTAATCTAGAGGATTTCTATCGACATGATTCTAGGTTTACATTCAAACGCTTCCAATTATGATAGATGGATTCATATAGGAGGATTTCTCAATCTCAACCATATGAAATCAAATCATGCATTAATATTCCAGATATATTAGAATAAGAATAAAATGCATAATTGAATTGTGATAAATTATTCAATATAATTGAATTAAATAAAAGATAAAAAATATTGTTATCCTAAATTAGGTTTCATTATACCTAGAAATTAAACACATTTGTTTACTCATAGAACATGAATTCAAAGACAAATATGCAAAAAAATAAATAAAAAACAAAGAAAGTTTAATTCTAAATCTCCCTTTCTCTTTGGATTTTATGTAGATTTCTATCAAATCTCTTAATGTTAACTTTGTGCTTTCCTCATCCCTTAATTAGAATCGTCGCCTCTAAATGTTACTTATAACCTAAAAATTCTTCAATATTTGGCTCTTTTCTTTTTGCCTCTACCCATGTCATTTTATAGTAAGGACATATGGTCACTTATAAGGTTGTGTTAGTGATCGTGTAGCTATAAAACATCTAAAATTGTGACTTTACATATTCATAAAGACTTACATGGGCATATACATGACCGCGTATCTCTAAGTTGTTTCAAATCTTCATTTTATGCCACAATTTTATCTTAACTCTTCCTTTTGGTCTAAGAAGGCAATTATCACCCACAAGTGCACTTAAAACAAATTAAGTACCAGATATACAATAAAACTATAAAATAACAAGAAAAATACATTAAACATATGATATAATTATAATCAAATATGCATCACTCTTAAGCTTTTTCTTATCCTCAAGTAAATCATAATCTAATTTATTAACTTTACAACATCTACCCTTTATTAATCTCAACATGTCCATTTATATTCTAAGTCATCATGTCATATTCATAAGAAAGTTGTTAATAATATACAGGTCCGTCAATTATAAATTCATTAGTACTTTATATATATATATATATAATTGACGGACCTGTATATTATTAAATTCATTAGTACTTTATATATATATATTAGTTTTCTAGCATTCATTTTGTACCACAACTATAGAGATATTAGACATTTCAAAATTTTATGTTTCAAACATTCAAATAATGTAAATAACCTTTAGGGTTCAACATAACAAAAAGGCTTCAAAGAAAATAGGATAAAGGATAATAATGTGGTTATAATCAATGAAAAAGGTTAAAGCTCAAAATTGGTTATTCCTAATGATAAAATATGGTAAGGTAATTATCAAAGAAATAGGCTTAAACAAGTGTTGAATGTAATTGCCTTTATCACTTCAATGCTTTTAATTTAACAAAATATGATCTCAATATGTATGATGAAAGCAAGTTCTAGAATCACTCAACTATGCATGATAACATATATGAAAGAATTAAAAAAGCTAAAAATTTATGAATTTTGCTTTAAGGCTAAAAAGCTCACGAAAAGATGGTCTTATATGTGCAAATAATATGCAATTTTCATTCAAATTGACTATTTAAATGATTACTAATAATATGACTTATATAAAATCAAGTTTATTTTAACTATCATCCTTTTTACATCCTAATTCAAATCAATATTTAATAATGAAATAAATTGTTAGTGGACATATTTCATCTAATTCAAGATATCAGTTAATAAAATCTAATAACAAAGATTATAATAAGCTTAAGAAAATTGTAATCCCCTTCCTCATACTTAAAATTGTACATTGTCTCCAATGTACATAATATAGTCACATCAAAATAGAAAGTAAAAGAAAGTGTAAGAAATTTAGAACTTCCTTAAGTAATAAGATTATCAGAATTATGATATTGATGAGGGATTTAGAACTTTCCATATGATATTAGTTACAAACATCCTTGCAAAATATAAGTACAAAGGGATAAAAAGATAAAAGAAAATAAAAATAACAATAAAGAAACAAAATACTCTTTAGAATCCCAAAAACTGCTTGTAATCCATCATAGACTTACACAGTTTGTTACACAAGTGTGTGAATAACAATGTAAGTCTACTTAGTCATGTCCAGTGAGCATATAACTCTTTGTAAATGTGTGGAACATAAAAAAAAATCGTTAAGCAATTAAAAATTTTGCACTCAAAGTTACAGAACGTTACTACACATACCCTAACATAGTGATTATGCATAATCTCTTCAGGATGCTTATTGTGTTAACCTAAAACACATCAAAACTAATGAAATCCTATTATTACATAAAAATAGAAACAAAATAAAATAGATATTAAAAATAAAACCTAAACTAGTTCATGGGTTACCTCCTATGTAACTCTTGTTTAACCTTTTTAGCTCGACATATCCTACACTTTACTGTCATCTAGGATCTATGATCAGTTGCTTACTTCCACTTGTTTCTCCACATAAAGATTGTAGCCTTTAAATAAGCCACATTTTACAAGATGATAAAAAAGCATAATTTATTAAATTAATAGCTCCTATGTACTGCATTAAAGCTCTTTTTAATGAAAAACTATTAATAAAATTAGGGATAACAAAACTCCCTAAATTGTTAATCGACATATGTAGTTTGTCTTGGAGGAAGTGGAATCCTTCATACTCAAGGTTACTACCAATGACTCATTAGTAGTTTTCTTTTTTGGTTCCTCTGCTAGTTCTTCCTAAATCAACTCTGTCCACTCTTCTTCTTCTTCTTCTTCTTCTTCTTCTTCCTAAAGAAAGGTTTCTAGCTCTTGTTTTTCTTAAATTATCTCTTGCCACTTCTCTATTTCCTCTTATTGGAAAGAGGCCTCTTCTTCTTCTTCCTCCTCTACTACCTCTATCATCTATTCATCATCCTCACCTACAACAGTAGTTACTTCCTCGCCTTCTTGATATGTAACTTCATTCATGAAATTGACCTTCCTCTCTTCTTCATTATGAGACATTAGTAAGTGTAGATAGTACAAGGTCTTATGCTTGATATATTCAATTAAAGAAAATCTCTCTTCGAATTCACATTAGCAAACTAAACTTTAAGTAAGGCATTCCATTATTTTACCTATAATACTTTTTGCTTGCCACTATTGTTATAAGTATTGAGTTGGAGCATAGTCATTTCATTTATAATTGTAAAGGATGCTCCACTTTGATTGATAAGTATTCTTGTATGGTGTAATTAAGGTTAGTTGTGCATGATTAGTTGCTTCCACATATAATTTTTTGTCTAAAATTCATGATTGTAATGTTTACTCCCATAAATTTCACAATATAGCGTGGATATTGATTGAGCCTCCAAAAATATGTCACCATAATTTTCTTTACAAAAATGGTGTTGTTACCTTATACGATTGCATATCATAACTCCTATGAGAATATTGTTCACTCCATCTTTCCATTATGAGTGGTGGGTATCTAGGTTATTGTTTAATAAGATTGCTAGGATACATGTTTTTAGTCATTACCCTTAAGAGAAATTTCCCCCAATGAATGTTTATCAACAATTATAATTTTATGTCGAGGATCCATAATAGCATGGTAACATCGGTGACCCAAAATTAAGGTATTTCTCTATTGAATTTTCAGATTTAATTATTGCTTTTGATTTGTGAATTTTTCCTTTGATTTCTTTTATTGCGTGATTAAAACAAACCCCCCCCCTTTTTAATTTCGTTATTTTTGCCGTTTGAATTCGTAATTCCATAATCGTAAAATTTCTCGTGGAAACGGTATCCGCTTACCACTGCTGCATTAATTTGTTTTAACGAGAGTGAATTCTTTTTTATTTGGTTGCAGGCGACAACATCACCAAATTTTGGCACCGTTGTCGGGGAGCTTTGACAGTTTATGTACATGACACGTTCAAACCAATCAAATAATTTACAGTACAATCCTGAGATTGAAAAGACAGCGAAAAGACTACAGAAATAGACCAAACAACGAAAAGAGACGAAGAAGATGGATAGGATAATTTCCAACCGCACTCTTCGCGAATTAGCCACGCCAATTGACGAGCAACAACCCCACTGCATCATTTTTTTGAATTTAGGTGATAATATTACTTTTGAATTAAAATCTGGACTAATTCACCTATTGCCTATTTTCAGGGGTTTACCGAGAGAAGATCCATACAAGCACTTGAAGGAATTCGATATAGTTTGCATAGGTATGAAACCGACTAATATGACGGAAGAACAGATTAAGCTGAGAGCTTTTCCGTTTTCCTTTAAAGTTGATGCGCAAGATTGGCTATACTATTCAGCTGGAGAGAACGTGCAGACGTGGGGTGAGATGAAGAGACTTTTCTTCGAAAAGTGTTTTCCAACATCGAGAGCAATCAATATTCATAAGGAGATTTGCGAAATTCGTCAACTTACGGGAGAAACACTCTACGAATATTAGGAGAGATTCAAGAAATTATGCGCTAGTTGTCCACACCACCAGATAACTGAACAATTGTTAATTCAATATTTTTACGAAGGACTTTTTCTTTCTGACAAGAATATGATTGACGCTACAAGCGATAGTGCCTTAGTTGACAAAACGCCAGCAACCGCAAGAGAGTTGATCGCAAACATGGCTGCCAACATGCAACAATTTGGAATCCGTACAGGGCATGGGTCAAAAGGTGTGAATGAAGTTAGTGCAACCTCGTTGGAAAAGAGATTGGATGATCTCGCTTCTTTGGTGCGACAATTAGCGGTCACCAAAAAAGAAGAAGCTAAGGTATGTGGTATATGCTCAATGTTAGGACATTCTACTGATTCATGTCTGATTTTGCAGGAAGAAAACACAAAACAGGTGAATGTTGTGGTTGGATTTGGTGGGCCAAATCAAAAGAAGTATGACTCATTCTCCAATACTTATAATCTGGGATGACGCGATCATCCAAATCTACGATATGGGAATCCTCAAGGGCAACAAGCAACCACCAATTTTCAGCCATATAGACAATCATACGTGCCGCGTCAAAATCTGAATATGACGTCAACTACCGAAGGTAAGTCTTCTTTGGAAGATATAGTGCATACTTTGACCACTAATACTTTGACGTTTCAGCGGAATACGGAAGCAAGTATTCGAAATTTGGAAACTCAACATAGGAATTTTGAGAATCAGTTAAGTCACATTGCAGCTGTTGTCAACCGACTAGAAGTATGAAATTTTGGTAATTTTCCAGCGCAACTGGAGGTTAATCCTAGAAAAAGCGCAAAAGCTATCACATTGCGGAGTGGTAAAGAACTACCGGAATCAATTCCGAAAAATTTCAAGAGAGAAATAGAGGAAGAAATCACACACTTACCTGAAGAGACACAGAAATTCATGCAAAACAAGGTGCTCCCACCTCCTTTTCTGAGTCGATTAGTAAAAGCAAAGAAGGAAGAACAAGAAAAGGAAATTTTGGAGACTTTCCGAAAGGTCCAGGTAAATATTCCTCTACTTGATGCCATTAAACAGATTCCGCGATATGCTAAATTCCTTAAAGAGCTTTGTACGTCAAAGAGGAAATTGAAATTCGATGAGAAAGTTCACTTAGGAGAAAACGTTTCAGCCATCTTACAAAAGAAAAAGCTTCCGCCGAAATGTCAAGATCTAGGTATGTTTACTATCCTGTGCCAAATTGGTAATTTGAGAATTGAAAGAGCTACGTTAGATTTAGGTGCGTCCATAAATGTCATGCCATATGATGTGTATAAATCATTGAATGTTGGACCTCTGAAAGAAACTAACGTAGTAATTCAATTAGCAGATCGATCAAACGCGTACCCAAAAGGAGTGTTAGAAGACATATTTTTTCAAGTAGGAAACATGCTTTTCCTGGCTGACTTTTATATTTTGTAGATGGGCACGGATGACACGTCCTCTTCCACTCCGATTTTATTCGGAAGGCCATTTTTAAAAACTATTAGGACCAAAATGGATGTTCATGATGGGTCGTTAACTATGGAATTTGATGGTGATTTAATTAAATTTAATATTTATAATACCATGAAAATTCTAGATGATAAGCAATTTGTTGTCTTTGTAGATTTCATTAACACATGGATACATGAAAATTGGAGTTTGGAAACCATAGATAAAGTTAAATTAAAGGAGATTGTGTCAATTGAATGTGGGCATGGAGAATCTGCGTCATCTAGTGGACTAATGGAGAATGGAAAAAGAATGAGGAGTTTGCGTCATCTGGAGAATTAAAGGAGCAATTAACGTTATCTAAAGAACCCAAAGAAGAAACGTCACAGTGGAATCGGAATAAGGATTCGGCGGTGCTTGATCACGAAGAGGAAGCATTATTTCACAAAAGGAGACCAAACCATCATCCCTCCAGCGGCTCACGTCCGTGGACACATCCCAAGGAGTAGACCAGTTGCTGCCATCATTGATTAGTCCACCATCAATAGAATTAAAAAGCTTGCCTAGTTATCTTAAATACATCTTTTTAGGTGAGAAAGATACATTGCCTTTGATTATTTCTAATCAACTTTTGGATGTGCAGGAAAGTCAGCTTATCAATGTTTTGAATGTGCATAAAGAAGCTTTTGGTTGGACAATAGCTTATTTAAAGGGAATCAGTCCCACCATATGCATGCACCGAATTTTGATGGAAGACGAGGCAAAAGAGGTCAGGCAACCGCAATGTCGTCTAAACCCACCTATGATGGAAGTGGTGAAGAAAGAGATTTTGAAGCTTCTTGACGCGGGCATCATTTATCCGATTTCGGATAGTAAGTGGGTAAATCCGGTCCAGGTAGTACCAAAGAAAACTGGTGTAACAATAATTGAAAATAGCAATGGTGAGTTAATTCGGACTTGTGTCCAAAATGGTTGGAGGGTATGCATAGACTATAGGAACCTTAATTCAGTTACTAGAAAAGATCACTTTTCGCTTCCCTTTATTGATCAGATGCTTGAAAGACTTGCGGGAAAATCTCACTATTGTTGTCTAGATGGTTATTCAGGATATCATCAGATTTTGGTGGCACCAAAGGATCAGGAAAAGACGACCTTCACATGTCCATTCGGTACCTTTGCTTACCGAAGAATGCCATTCGGGTTGTGCAACGCACCAGCGACATTCCAACGGTGTATGGTAAATATTTTCTCCAATCTTGTGGAAAATTGCATGGTAATTTTTATGGATGATTTCACGGTATATGGGGAGTCTTTTGAAGCATGCATTATTAACCTTGAAAAAGTGCTCAAACGTTGCATTGAAACTAATCTGGTTTTAAATTACAAAAAGTGTCACTTTATGGTTAATCAAGGCATTATTTTGGGTCACACGGTTTCGACTAAAGGAATTGAAGTTGATAAAGCCAAGATAGATGTAATTCGGTCTTTGTCTTACCCCGCGAATGTGTGAGACGTTCATTCTTTTCTTGGTCATACAGGTTTTTTTCGACGATTTATCAAGGACTTCTCCAAAATTGCGCAACCTATGTGTCAATTGTTTCAAAAAGATGTGAAATTCGATTTTGATGAACCATGCCGAAGAGCGTTTGATGAGTTGAAGGAGCGACTCATTACCACACCGATTATTCAGCCACCTCGTTGGGACATACCTTTCGAATTGATGTGCGATGCATCGGATTATGCCGTAGGCGTTGTGTTGGGCTAAAAAGTGGATAAGGTACCTCATGTCATTTGTTATGCTTCTATGACACTAAATGATGCCTAGAAAAATTATTCCACAATAGAGAAGGAGATTTCAGCGGTCGTCTTTGGGTTGGAAAAGTTTCGGTCATATTTGCTGGGGACCACGGTGATCATCTACTCTGACCATGCAGCGCTAAGGTACTTGGTAAACAAGAAAGAAGCTAAGCCAAGATTGATTCGGTGGATATTACTGATCCAAGAATTTGATGTGAAAATTCGCGACAAGAGAGGAGCAGAGAATCTGGTGGCCGACCACTTAAGCCGAATCACATCAAATACTACACCTGATGCCCTTCACGACAAATTTTCGGATGCAATCCTTTTTGCAATTTAACAGGTAACCCTTTGGTATGCGGACATAGTGAACTTTTTAGTAACTAAGTCATTACCTAGTGATCTATCTAGAGCTGAAAAAGATAAAATCAAGCGAGAGGCTAGATATTATATGTGGGATGAGCCTCACCTATGGAAATTTTGTTCTAACCAGATTGTTAGGCGATGCATCACAGATGAGAAAATTTCACCTATTTTACAATTTTGTCATTCACCTGTGTGTGGGGGACATTTCGGTCCCAAAAGAACTGCTAAAAAAATTTTAGAATGTGGATTGTTCTGGCCTAAGTTATTTTATAACTCTTATATGTTTTGCAAGTCTTGCGATTGTTGTCAAAGAATAGGTAACTTGGGATCCAAGAATCAAATGTCATTGACGAACATTCTGGTATGTGAAATTTTTGATGTTTGGGGAATAGAGTTAATGGATCCTTTCCCTTCCTCTTTTGGTAAGAATTACATCTTGTTGGCAGTAGACTATGTTTCTAAGTGGGTTGAAGCTAAGGCTACTATATCTGATGATGCTAAAACGGTAATTGATTTTGTTAAATCAAATATTTTTGTCAGGTTTGGAATGCGTCGAGCCATCATTAGTGATCGAGGAACACACTTTTGCAACAAGATTTTCGAAGCATTGATGAAAAGATGTGGAGTGACACACAGAGTCTCTACCGCCTTCCATCCGCAGACGAGTGGGCAAGCTGAGGTATCCAACAGGGAAATCAAGTTCATATTAGAAAAAGTGGTAAACCCAAACCGAAAGGATTGGAGTCTTCGACTAGATGATGCTTTGTGGGCCTAACGGTCTGTATACAAAACTCCTATAGGCATGTCGCCTTACAGGTTAGTTTTCAGTAAGCCTTGTCATTTACCTGTGGAAATCGTACATCGAGCTTATTGGGATGTGAAGCAACTGAACATGGATCAATTAGAGGTAAGCACTAGTAGGAAATTGCAATTGTAAGAATTAGAGGAGATTCGTAATGAGGCGTATGAAAATTCAAAAATTTACAAGGAAAAAACTAAAGCTTTTCATGATAGAATGATTTCTAGGAAACAGTTTTCCATTGGAAAAAAAGTTCTTCTTTATCATTCAAAGCTTAAGTTATTTCTAGGAAAATTACAATCTCGTCGGCTTGGCCCATTTATTGTTACTAACATTTTTCCTCATAGTGCGGTAGAAATTCTGTAGCACCCCACTCCCGCGAGACTCGAATCCGACATCGACGGTGATATCCGAGCCCGTGACCCGCGAGAGTGATATGCTAGAGCAGTCAATGCAGTTTAAAAAAAACTCATTATGATATTTTTCTTTTTGAAAACAGTCGGCCGTGATACGAAAACCCTTTTCAGTCATACGCTTTATCAAAGATCACATTTGAAAACAATATTTATCAATTAGGGCACTCAAACAATTCAGTACTATTTTTGCGGAATACAAATTTACACATAATTCAAAATGACACAAATGCAGACGTGAACTGATCCCGACTTCAAACACCGACTCTCTTGCAGT
>JANZLF010000005.1:33908362-33921063 GCA_026546835.1 Erythroxylum foetidum | reverse complement strand
TTTTGAAAAAGCTGTATTTTAGCTTTTTCAAAAGCTATTTCTACTTAAAAAGTGCTTTTGAAGTTTGCAGCCAAACATCCATTTTTTCCTGAAAATAGCTTTTGCTGTGGAAAAAAGTGCTTTTAGAGTCTCCAAAAGCTGAACCAAACAGGCACAAAATCTACAATAAAATTGGCTATAGAACTCCAAGTAAATCATTCAACATTAACCATAAACTAGCTAGGAGAATTAAGAACAAGAGAGATGAAAAAGGCTGAGTGTAAAGAGAGAGCTTGAATTATGAGAGATGTTATAATATTTTTACAATTTTATAGTCTTTTCTGATAGGTGCAAAAGTTTTGCGATTTGGAGTAATAATCTAGGGATGCAATTTAGGGCTATAATATAGGCAATGTAACAACTTTTTATGTTCCATTTTTCCTACATTGTAACTCTAAATTATAACAATCTAGGCAAATTTTTTCTATAAAATCTTGCTCTATAACAAATTTTTAATATTAGAAAATTTTAACAATACCATTATTGTTAAAAATTTTGAATTCAAATTTACTCTTTTACCAATTCACGATGTGATAAGATTAAATAAAGGTCAAATCTCTTTTATTTTATAAAGGATTTAATTTAATAAATATGTTGATTGTTATACTAAACAAGTTGAGTTTTCATATTGAAAGAATAATAAAACTTGAATGTAGAATTATTGAAAGATTTGACCATTTCATAAGCCTTACTTATAGTATTATGGTATTATGAACATAATGGTTAAGCTAACAAGTTAATGATGATTATTAAATAATTTTTTTAAAAAAATATTAATTAAACGTCATGGTTCATGATCATCAGCTACTGTGTAAGCTTTGATTATTATATTCCATGATTGACAATAGGTCATCTTGTTGATTCTCATTTTTTTCTAAACTTTATTTTGACTTCAATTAGATTGGTTCAAACAAAGTCCTCCTTTCGTACTTTAGCCATTTTATCATTACATAGTTTATAGTTTAATTATTTCACAAATCTTCTACTATCTTAAAGATATATTAAATTTGACATCTTTATAACTTTTATTTTATCTTTAATTTTTAATCATTTTTATAGTGAAAATTGAAATGTAAAAGTTAGTGAGATAAATCTCACAATAAAAGTAAATTAATCAATTAAATCAGCAAGTTGCAATCAGCGTGTATATAGGTAAGGGATATTAGGAATCAAGCTTTGTAGTGGAGCTTGGTGGCTAAAACTTCCCTTCCCTTTAAGCATTTCTAATTTGAAAACTAGTCACCTGGAGTTGCTTTTCTTTCCATTTTGACTTTATGTCTGCTTGCCTTAAATTAGTTAGGTAACTATTAGACATATTGTAATGAGCAACATGTATTGTTCTTAACTTCTGTTTGTAAAGTTACTATGTATCTTATTTGTTAACATTTACATCAAGATTATATATACATACATACATATTTGGTGACGCAATATAACACATTGTGACATTATATATACGGAGCTTTGTTTATTTTATATTGTTTAATGTTCATACCATGTTATCTAATCATTATAAGTACGATTGCAATGGCTTAACATGGAGGTACAACTCTTATGTTATTATTAAAAGTTCAAATTAGAACTTGAATTAACTTATATGGATGGCGAAATAAGTATTTTTGACAAAGTCAACTTTAATTATATGATTTATAAATAAATATGTGAGACGGAGAAAGTTCTAGGTACCTACAAGTTGAAAAGCACACTATACAATACCATATTCCAAATATAGTGAGTCTTTAATAACTATTGAATCAAATTAAGGTTATAATAGACTCATCAATTTGATAAAAATCTATGGAATAGCTTATGTGTATGTCACATATAAGTTAGACACATTACATATGACATATTGCTTATAACTGGAGGAGATGAGTTTACTAGGGAGAAAGAGAGACATTTTAAAAGATTTTTCAGAAAGAGGGTGGATAAGATGGAGATAATTAAAATGAAGAAGGAAGTAATGGTATTAGGGTGGAGTTAGTTAACAAGAGTGAAAGATTCAATAATGCAAACATTGCGTATAAATATGCTAATGATTTGGTTCCGAAAGTTGCAAATGTAGATCTTGACCATATACAAACTGAATTTTATGTATATATTCCATATGGCTACCAATCAAATAAAATTAATTCCACTAATAGTGGCAGTTTATTAGCAATGATGAATGTCAAATTTGAGAGGAGCCTAGTGAACTATCATGAGTACAAATTACTAGTATTAGGTAAAAGCCAACTATTTTAGTACCAAAGTGGATATTGAGCATAGAAGTTGCAAATGTAAAAGAGTTTAAAGAAGTTATTGTGAATTATATAGTGCTAACTCGATTGAATGTAAAGTGGAAGAAGAGTGAAAACAATACGATTATGGTTGGTCAAATTCAGGCATGCCGGTGAGAGTTGTGTGATGGAAATGAAAAGAATGGTAAGTATTTCAAAGTGAAGACATACAAACCTCATCATAGTTATTTTATAACTAATAAATAAAACTATTTTCTACTAAGTTCTTCATAACAAATTTTAGGGATAGATTCTTGAAAAGCCTAGTATATTTACAAAAAAATGGTTGAATAATGTAAAGAGAAGATAAAAAATATTTTTTAACTTAGGCACATGAAGAGTAGTGAAAAGTGGACTAAGAAAGGAGGAAATAAATTTTATTAATGAACATTCCAAGTCACAGGGATATGTATATCAATATATATAGAGTCAAAGATTTTGGATCTATAGTGGAATTATAGTCGTCAAGTAATTAATAAACTTCTTGGCTACAGGAAATCAAAATTATATTTTATGTAATGAAATACTAAATTTTATTTCATATTTAATTTTCTTTATTATAGTTTAAAAGGTTAGACATTTTCTTTTAAGTCATGGAAAAATGATGGATGAATTTGAGACCAATTTCTAGGATAGATGACTACCTTCTAAAGATAGAGTTTCAAAATCATTTTCTTAGTGTAGTTAGGAGAGATGGATATAGAGGGATGCATCTCTTAGCATAGGCTATTATAGAGGTATAAAACACTATCTCATATAATTAGTTCATGAATCTCCATGCATATGAATTGAAATTAAAGGGTTGAGAAGGACTTACAATAATATCTGGAAAGTAAAAGATAACTTGTTCTTGATATTATCCATTAATTTAAATTTAATCTTACTTTTAAACTTAATTTCTTTTAATTGTTTTAGGAATTTTTCAAAGTTATAGAGGCAGATTTACCAAATCCAACACACCATGTGTGTGCTAGACATATTTATCATAATTAGTATAAGAACTTAAGCGAAAAAGACTTAATAAATCAATTACATACTTCTGGATGGATAGCTTATGTAAAAGACTTCAATGAGACTTAATATAATTAAACCTGGATGTAATACAACCTTGCTTAAATATCCAAAAGAGATATGTGCAAGATCTTACAAATCATTTGAATCCAAATGTCTATTAGTTGATAATAATATGAGCAAACGTTCAATGAATTTCTTGCTTGTCAAAGATAGACTAATAATTATAGCATGTGTGAAGCAATAGAATTGTAGAGGTAAAGAGGCAAACAAATAGGAGATAGATTATACATGGATGGAAGACAAGCATTGCACCAACAGTTGTTAAAAAACTAGAAAAGAACAAAACAAATGCAATGTAATAGCGAATAATTTGGAACAAAGATGAGGTGTATGAAGTTTCAAAAGGAGAAAAAAAAGCATATTGTTAGGATTAATAGAGAACAAACATGTAATTTTAAAGAATGAGATATACGAATGTCCTTGTAAAAATATCATAAGTAATACCCATCATTCTAAGTAAAGGTTGGAGGTATTTATAAATGATAGCTATAAGAAAACCCAGTTGTTAAGTGTGTAAAAACATGTTTAGCCTAGCAGTTTTATAGCCAATAAGTTGGAACCAATACACCCACCGGCTAAGAAGACTCAAATGGAATGAAAAAAAAGTCAAATAAAGTAAAACATCTAATTAAATTGTCATAAAGTGGCCAATAAAAAATATGGAAAATAGGAGAATTTTGGTCCTAACTTAAGAAAATGCAAAAAAAAAAAAGGCTTAATGTTATTAAAATATCTACACTGTTATAAGTGACTTTGAAATATTTCATTACCTTTTCTTGCTTTGCTTACCTTGTTGTACTATTTTATACGCATTTTACAACTTTTAATTTTCATTCTTCATAATTAATGAACATCTTCAACATTCCTAGAATTTTTTGTTAAAGTTATTGTACTATCTTATTGTTATTCTTTTTTCTTGAAATATATGAAACAAAAGCAAATGAAATGGCATAATTCAACCTGTGCAATTGAAGTTTTAATAGTAATAACTGTAGATACATCATCACAAATTGACTAGTATTTTCAACTGTGTAATTTGTAATAAGGTTCACAACATAGATTATTCTGTAAGCACACAAGCTATATTTGAAGTATGTTTATAATATAATGAACTACTCACTTTTATATGATGAAAATATATTTTTTGGTATAACTTTTGGCACATTTAAACAATTCTATTTTAAATATATTTTAGCAACAAATAGTATATGAATTTAAAGCCATATATAATTTATCTGAACAATGTGTATTTATATGTAATATTAAGCCAAACGAAATTGCCTAACTCTATCATTTTCTTTTAATAAATTATAGAAGCATTACTTAGCGATGTCCTTTTGATACATCCACTTGCTTAATTTGAAATGAATGAATTTGATTCCATCACTTACATTACATTCAACAATAACAAGTATCAATTGCACACTAACTTTAACATGAATTTGAACAAATTAACATTACAATTTAAAGCCATTTTTCATAATATAATTGAACATAACAACCATCAAAAGCACAATAAATCCTGCTACAATATTTACTAACATAAATTTCAACTATTTTTGTCTCTTTCGCCATCATATTGATATCTTCCTTCTTGAAATCGCTCACCATTCTCCTTAGTTTTCTTTATAATCTCCTTAGTTTTCGTTAATTTAAAATGACAATCAACTTTCGTTATTATTGTTTTAACTATTTTCTTTAAAATAATTACTTGCTTTTTATCGACAAATCATTTCAACATTTTTCACAATAATTTTCTCATCGTATTACTAAAAAATTCAAATCTCCCAACTTATAAGCAAATTACTTCATAACTTTTTAATTTAGTTTTGAATTTTGAATTTTTTGAATTATTTTTTAAATCTTTTTAAATTTTCAATTATATTTTAAAAATTTTTAAATTGGACAACATAATTCAAAATTTTGTTTATTGTTAATTTTTTATTGATATGATTGACAAAGCATACAAAGAAAGACATTTAAATAAGTTACATGACTTTTCATTTTTGTTAATATAATTTTTTAGCCTTTTACGATGAATAAGTTGGATGGCTATGTATTCAAAATGTGGTTATTTAATTGATACTAAAAAATCATGCAGAGAAAGAGTTATCATGTAGCCTTTCCAAATATAGATCTTTACATACTTCATCAATCAAGTAAAATATTAATGAAGAACAACCTTATGAAGTAAATTGTCTTATTTCAAAAAAATTTGATAATTAACTAAAAATTTTAAAAGTGGAACACTAAAATGAAAAAATTACAAATTTTGATACTTTTTGATTCATTGATCCTAATTTTTAGAATAGATAAAAGAATCTTCAATTTTCAAACAAATGAAAACTCACTCGTTGAATAAATGTGGTATCTACAAAATTTCCTCCTTAAACTATTTTCAGTCCATGAAATCTTTTATAGGACATTTAATCCAGAATAGCAAAGCACCTTTTAAGCATTTGAGTTGAATATTATACTAATTGATGCTAGGGATTCTATTAATATTTTGTAAATAATAACCTAAAACAATAAATAAAAGAATAAGTACATGAATCATTTAGCTTTCAACCAATTAAAGTTTTAAAAATAAGAATCATGACTTTTTGGCATAGCATAACTTTTTGACAAAAGGGTCAATTTTGATCCTAAGTTTTACAGCAGTCGACAAGTGTAACCCTAACATTTTAGAGAGAACACTTAAGACCCAAACATTTACAAAACGTTAAAATTTAACCTCATTATAGTAAAAATACTAACGGATTGATGATGCCGTCAGCTAAATGGCAGGTTAACGTTGACCTGACATTTTTAAATAATTTTTTTGTGAGCTCCACAGTGCCATGTCATATTTGACGTGGTAAGGTAGAATCCAATTTTTTTAAAAAATATTAAAATATTATTTATTTTATAACTATTTGACTGACCCCTTTTAATTAATGTACTATTTCTTTTATCTTTCCTCTTCAATACTAGTTCAATCACTATAGCCACTATGGACCACCACTGTCACCTCCTCTACTAGTCATTTTCCCATTTAAACACCACCGTCTCTCCAACCACTCAACCACCATCGCAATCTTCCCAACCATAGTCTCAAACTCAATAACCAAAGTACCATTTCTCTACCATATATAGCATCTCACAATTCATTCTTTCCCTCCTTACTGTCACCACCCCTGCACCATTGCCACCTTCTACCTCGCTCACATCCTTTTCAATGAACATTTCCTTCCTGATTTCCTTGCTCCATCTCCCGCCACCAACTTTTAGTCGCCGTCTTAATCTCTTTCCCTCCTCTTTGCCACCATACTAGCTACTCTTGTTGGTCTCCTTCTTTATGCTCACTGGCATCACCACCGCCCCACCCTACCATCTTTGAGAAAGTTTTCGGCTCTAATAGCCTCTGACTTTTCTGACCAATCATATTTCCCTATGATGGCTATTTAAAACCTCCTAAACTTTCTCCTTATTTAGGTGTCTCCAATACAAGCTCAGAGTTTCTCTATTTAGGAACATTAGTAAACTCACAAACTGGTCCTAATGATCAGTCAAAAATTGTCTTTCCCTACAATGGAGTGAAAATTGGCACTTCATCACCACCTTATCATAGATTCGGTTGTACAGAATGTTATGATCTATGTATTGTTGTTTTAAATTTCTGTATAGCTTTTCTGTGTTTTGTATAGTTAAGTGTAATGTTTATTTTAGGTGAAGTGAGGTCATTTTGTATAGATAAGTTGACCTCCATAAACTGACGGATGTAAAGACTTGAAGTGAGATAAATATAGTTAGTCTTTTATATGGCTTCACTCTTCATCTATGACGAACTCTTACATGGTATCAAAGCAAGGCAACGATACTGCGATCGATTATTGTTCTTGATCGATTGGTTTGGGATTATTGTAGGCAGTCGATCGACGATCATCATCAACAGTTCTATTTTTGGTTTCGATTTTGTGGAAGTGACTGGATCAAGGGACCCAAAGTTAGGGTTTTGAGGAACTTCATTTTCTTCTCATAGGTGCGCATCCTATCTGAAGTTCTTGTGACAATGGAAGGTTTTTCACATGATTCACCTGCTAGATCAACTCTTGATCCTAGATCGAGGGTTCTGCCTGAAGAAACTCCAATATACCTTCAAGGATCAGACTATCTAGGTATGATTTTAGTTACTGTAGTCTTGACTAGAAATAACTTTCTAAGCTAGAGTAGTTCAGTTAAAATAGCCCTAAGAGCAAAGATGAAATTAGGGATTATCAATGGTACCTATCAGAAACCTAGTCCAAGATCTATTGACTTTGATAAATGGATTAGGATAGATTACATAGTTAGATCATGGATTTTGAACTCCATGTCGAAGGATATAGTCGAAGCCTTCATTTATACAAGTTCTTGGGTTGGTCAGATTTTGAAGAAAGGTTTGGAGAGAGTAATGGTCCATTGTTGTATCATTTACAAAGATAAACTAGTGCAGCATCACAAGGATTTATGTCTGCAGCTACGTACTTTACTAGCCTTAAGAAATTATAGGATGAGCTTTGGTGTCGCAAGCCTGTCCCGCATTGTACCTATAGGGTGGCAACATAGTATGTTTGTGGAGCACCTAGGTCTCTAATTTACTTGACTTCCTTAAATCATCTAATGTAATTTCTTATGGGTCTAAATGAGAGCTAAGATCATATTAGGAATTGAATATTGGTTGTGGAACCTTTGCCATCCATAAATAAGGCCTACTCTATGATCTTAAAGGCAGAAAAGCAAAGGGATGTACAGATTGTTTTTAGTGAAGGAGTGGAGCATAGTGCTATATTAGTGAATACAAGGAATACTAAAAGGGCTACAGCTGGAGGAGGGAAACAATATAAGCATAAATGGGCAATAGTGACAAGGGTGAGATGCATTGTTCTTATTGCAAGAAGAATGGTCATCTGAAAGAAAACCATTTTAAGCTCACTGGTGTACTAGACTGGTACAAGAAGCTGCAGAATAAGAGAGGCGAAGGAAGTGGGAAGTCCTATACAGCTAATGCAGTGAATGAAGATAATTTATTAAGTGCAGATAACAATACATTAGTGGAATATACATCTGTTGGTACCTCCAATCCTCCACTATCTGAATTGATCAAACAAGAACTGTTGAAGCTAGTGAAGAATAAAGCAATCTCATATCCTCTCATGGTGAACCTGGCACATCTTTCAGATTTTGCAGGTACACTTCCTTATCTTGCTCTTTCTAGTCTTATTGGCATAGGCTTAGATTTAAGAATATTAGATACAGGAGCCTTAAATTATATGTGTATGGATATTTATTTGTTAACTAAACCTATACACCATAACAAAATAGGATAGTGGAGAGAAAACATAGACACTTATTATAGATAGCTCGAGCCCTTATGTTTTAAGCTTCTTTACCTAAACAGTTTTAGGGTGATTCTATACTTACAGTAACCTATCTCATAAATAGGCTTCCTACTTCTCTTTTAAGGTGGAAAACACCTTATGAGATTTTATATGGTTATCCACCCAAGTATGATCATATAAAATCTTTTGTTTGTCTTTGCTTTGCCACAAATGTTCAACCCTATAAGGATAAATTTTATCCAAGGGCATATAAATGCATTTTCCTGGGTTATAGTCATGGGCAAAAGGCTTATAAGTTATTTGATCTTGTCTCTCATTTTGTTCTTGGTTCTTGAGATGTAGTTTCATTACATTCCCTTATTAGTCTTCTTCTAGTGCACCACCATCTATTCCACTTCCTTTGGTTCTAATTAATCAGTCTTTTTACATTCTTAATGTTTTAGCTTCTTATTCTACTAGTTCTCCCATCAATTCTCCAAACTTAACACTAATCCACCTATCACAGAATCTTCATCATCTCCTTCTTCAACTTCCCCAATTATTACTACTCCCTGATAAGTAATAGAATATCACATAAACTAGTTTAGCTAAATGATTTTGTGTCTCATATAACCACCAATGATGTTTTATCTTTATTTTCTCACTGTTAGTCTTCAGGTTGTAATTCCTTTGCCTATACCCCTCCTATTTTCCCTTTTATACCTACCCCACACCTTACTTCCATATACATGTATTTTCTGGAAAATGTTTCAAATATTCAGGAACCTCAATCTTATCATCAGGCTAAATCCAATGCAAATTAGATAAGAGCTATGTAACATGATTTGGCTAAACTAGAATCTAATCAAACTTGGATTTTAACCTATTTACAGATGGTAAGGAGGCCATTGGTTCCAGGTAGGTTTATAAGGTGAAGTTTAAGCCTGATGGCATTGTTGACCGCTATAAGGCTAAGTTAGTAGCAAAAGGTTATCATCAAATTGAAGGCATTGACTTTACTGATAGCTTTTCACTAGTTGCTAAAATAGTAATAGTTTATTTATTACTAGCTATTGCTACACATTTTTCTTGGCCTATACATCAGTTAGATGTGAATAATGCATTTTTGTATGGCTTTCTTGATGAGGAAGTGTATATGACACCTCTGGATGGTTATATTAAGGCTGGACTTAATGAAGTTTACAAGTTGAATTGGTCCTTCTATGGATTAAAGCAAGCCTCTCGACAATGGAATTGTGAATTTACTAAACACTTGCTTTCTTATGGTTTTATTCAATCACAACATGATGATTGCTTGTTTACCAAATCCACTAGTTCTACTTTTGTTGCACTTCTTATCTATATGGATGACACTTTGTTGACTGGACCATCTGAAGCTATCTTAAATGAGGTAAAAAAATTTCTTCATATTTCTTTTATCATCAAGGATCTTGTCCCAGCTAAATATTTCCTTAGTTTAGAGATTGCTAGATCATCTATTGGTTTATATGTTAATCAAAGGAAGTATGTTTTGGATATTCTGTCTGATTCGTGTTTTACTAGAGAAAAACTAGTTTCTACACCACTGCCTAAGGGCTTGAAATTAACTAAAAAATCTAGTTAGTTACTAGATGTTGTAGGATAGTATAGAAGGTTTATTAGTAGTGTAACAACCCAAATCATCTTTCTATAGATATTGTCCACTTTGGGTTGCCCATCAGGCCAATGCCCTCATAGTTTTGCTCTTCTTGCACTCAAGAAAATGCATTTATGGGGAAGAGGTATCCATACCCTTATAAGGTGTAGTTCATTCTCCTCTCCAACCGATGTGGGACCGTACAATCCACCCCTTCAGAGCCTAGCATCCTTACTGGCACAATGGGTCAGGAACTAGCTCTGATGTCATTTTTAATAGCCCAGATCATCCACCCACATATATTGTTCACTTTGGGTTGCCCATCGGGCTAAGGCTCTCACGGTTTTGCTCTTCCTGTACTCGGGCAAAAGTATCTATTGGGAAGAGGTATCCGTACCCTTATTAAGCGTACTTTGTTCCTCTTCAACTGATGTGGGACCTCACAGGTAGGCTACTATATTTAGGATTTACTCATCCTGACATTAATTTTGTAGTTCAATAGCTAAGTCAGTTCCTTCATGCTCCTTGCAAAGATCATTGGGATGCTGCTCTTCATTTATTGAAATTCTTGAAAGGTTGTCCCTCTATAGGTTTATTTTTTCCTGCTTCCACTGCATCTTCTATTTCTCCTGCATCTCCTATATGTTCACTTGTGGCTTATTGTGATGCTAATTGGGGATCATGCTTAATGACTCAAAGGTCTATTTTTAGTTTCTGTGTTTTCTTAGGTTCTTCTTTAGTCACTTGAAAAACTAGAAAACAACCCACAGTTTCCAGATCTTCTACTGAAGTAGAGTATCGAAGCATGGTTTCAACTGTGTGTGAATTTTTATGGATTTCTTACATTTTTTATGATTTAAAAATTTCTTTCACTTCACCTATTCCTTTATGATATGATAACAAGGTTGTCATACATATTACTGCTAACCTGATTTTTCATGAACGCACATAACATCTTGATATTGACTATCATATAGTTTGTGATCAATACAAGCTTGGTTTTGTTGCTCCTACTTATATTTCTTCGAGGGAACAGTTGGAAGATCTTTTACCAAAGCTTTCGCAACGCTATCCTTTGCTAGGGGATGTTATGATCTATTTATTGTCGTTTTAAATTTTTGTATAGCTTTTCTGTGTTTTGTATAGTTATATGTAATGTTTGTTTTAGGTGAAGTGAGGTTGTTTTGTATAGATAAGTTGACCTCAGTCTTTTATTTTCTGGTTGATTGTATATAAGCATAAACTGACGGATGTGAAGACTTGAAGTGAGATAAATAAAGTTAGTCCTTTATTTAGCTTCTCTCTTCATCTATGACGAGCTCTTACACAGAGCTAAATTGTAACATCCACATACCCCCTGGGAGAATATGCAGATCCCACATATAATAGCACCCAAAACATATCATACCAACGATTCCAAGCATTCTCAAAAACTCAAGCACCATACATTACATTACATTTCAATATGTTTTAATCATACTATACATAACATGGTGACATAACACAAAACATATTACATGCTTTGAAATCCAAATTTCTTCCCGTTTATAAATATTACAAACCATATATTCAAAAAACAAACTTTCTCATCATTTATCAGATACAACTAAAAAACGAAGAAACTTAAGTATAACTTTTGTCAAAACAAAGCTCAATCTCCTTGGCCATTGCGATTGATATTGTCTCAGTCTTAAGTCTTCTTAACAAAACCTACATGGGAAAAAAATCCACCGTACTAAGCATATAGCTTAGTGGGAAAAAACTAAACACATATAATCCGACAATTGTTTCTAACAATCCTTTAGCATTCACATACAATAAATCATATAAAATCTTAGATAACCTTTAATTGTTCAAATTACTAAACATCCCAATATCATTTTCATCAGAACATAATATAACATATCAGAATAGAATACATAATATACTTGATTAAAACTTACTCATATCCGAAAAGAATATCATAATCACAAAACAGAACCTTAAAGTATCTGAATAAATCTTATTTACATCATAACAACATTTAGTTGTTTCAAAACTAAATTTAACTTGTTGGTCTCGTGTTGGGTCCCGAAATTTTTTTTTTATTTATTTGAATTAATTAATTATTATTTATGGATTTATTGGTTAATTATTTTATTTTGTCTTAATTGATTTAATTATGTGTTTATATAAATATTTTTATGTTGGGCTTGGAAATTCGAAGTTAGAAATTAAATGAAAGCTTGGGCTTAATATTGGAAAGTATGGGCTTTAAGTAAATGGATTAAGTGGAAGGAGGATTAGAGATGAGTGGGTTAAGGTATGGTGGGCTTGTAAGTTATTAGAGGAAGG
>JANZLF010000005.1:33880862-33895803 GCA_026546835.1 Erythroxylum foetidum | reverse complement strand
ATATCTATGCATATGCTTGAAATTGGGGCCAATTGCCAATGACTATAAGTATATTAGCCACTAAACTGTGTTGCTCACCCCCATTATTCCCTCCTCAGGTGCAGAACAAGAAAGTTAGCAAATCCTTGCAAGGCATCAGAGGCTTTGCAACTAAGTTAGCTCAATCACCTTTGGACAACTCCATAAACATGTTAAACATTAAGCATCTTACATACATTATAATCGTGTTAAGCATTTGTTTAATGTCAATATGTAATTAAAGTTAAGTGTGACCTTATGGTTGTTTTGCTAAAAGAGTTAGAGCTGAAAAGTTCCTTAAGTGTACGTGCATGTTTCTTTATAATTATTCATTTCAAAATCCAAGTCTTTTCTAGGTGTAAAAATCGTGTGCCAACTTCGGGGGAAAATCTGGGCTTGATTGAAGCAAAATTAGTCAAAATTTCCTTCTAAAAAGTGTAGCTTATTCTTTTAGCTTTCCAACGATATATAACATAGCAATTTTGGATTTTTAGATGGAAAGTTATGGTCTTTATATAGGAAGAAGTATCTTCTGTCTTTTGCTTCTTCTTAGTTTTGTTTCTTCTGTGATAATGTTAGCTTCTTCTGTATGACATCATCTTCTTCTGTGTTTTGCTTCCTCTTAGTTTTGCTTCTTCTGTGATGACATCATCTTCTTCTGTATGACGCCATCTTCTTCTGTCTTTTGCTTTGTCTATATTTTGCTTCTTCTTAGCTTTGCTTCTTTTATGATGATGTCAGCTTCTTCTGTGATGACGTCATCTTCTTCTATGTTTTGCTTTGTCTGTGTTTTTTTTTTCCTTTTAGTCTCGCTTCTTCTGTGATGATGTTATCTTCTTCTGTATGACATCATCTTCTTCTATGTTTTGCTTCGTCTGTCTTTTGCTTCTTCTTAGTTTTTCTTCTTCTGTGTTTTGTTTGTATCTTCTGCCTTTTGTATCGTTTACCTTTTTATCTTCCGTGTTTATTCCTTATGAGTTTTGATTCTTCAGTGTTTTGCTGACGCGTCATCTTCTGTGTTTTGCTGACGTGTCTTCTTCTGTGTTTTGCTCCTTCTAGATTTTAATTCTTTTTTGTTTTGCGGGCATCTCTTCTTCTGTGTTTTGCTGATGTGTCTTCTTCTATGTTTTGCTCCTTCGGCCTTTCGCTTCTTCTGTCTTTCTGCTCCTTCTACCTTTTGTATCTTCTGTGTTTCACATCTTCTGCCTTTTGTTTCTTCTGTCTTTCCACTCCTTCTGCATTTGTATTTTCTGTGTTTCGCATCTTCTGCCTTTACTTTCTTCCATCTTTCCGTTTCTTTTGTCTTTGTATCTTCTGTGTTTCATATTTTTTTCCTTTACTTTCTTCTGTCTTTCCGTTCCTTTTGTCTTTTATATCTTCTATGTTTCATATCTTCTGCCTTTACTTTCTTCTGTCTTTTTGTTCCTTCTGTCTTTTGTATTCTTCCGTGTTGATTCCGAATGCCGGGCTTCAGAAATGGGTTCGGAAACGGGGTCCAGCACTTTTTCCCTTCAAAGCCTTAATCTTTCTCCCTCTGTATCTATTTCCTCCCACCAATTTCCTCTTTCTCTTCCTATCCCTAATGTGACTCTCAATTCTATTATTAGAGCCTAAAAGATTCCCTCATTAGCTATTGCAAGTTCTAACAGCTGAGCTCTCTTAGTCAAATAGTAGGGACGTTTCACCATTTGACAAGATTTGATATATCCCTTCTACAAAATTAGATGGAACCAATATATTTTCTCCTTTAATGGATGCTTTGAAAAATTGTACTTCAAAATGGTCAGCATCTTTTGTTGATTTTTATCGAAAAAAGACTTACGTATTTGATTATGAATGTATGGGCTTAAAAGCAATGGAAGACAATGAGATTACAAGAAGTGCTAATCAATAAGGAAGGTCTTTAAATTTTAAAGTTTGGATAAGAAGCTTAGATCCGACATGTTCGTCCCTAATAGCATCCAAGGGGTGAATTAGGCATTGTTAAATTTAATCAACTATTTTCTATCTAATGGATTCAGTTTAATAAAGATTAATATATAATGAAATGTAAAAATTTTATTAATTCAATCATACAATCCAAACAAAATCTAAAGAATGGAAAGAAGAAAAAAATATATCAATTTTATAGTGATTTGATAGACAATGCTTATCTATAGTTACTCTCTAAGATATTTTTTAAAATTCTACAGCAAGTTAAAGATGAACCTTCATAAAATCAATCATCTTTTTCTTTTGAAAAAAGTAACTCTTTTTACATTCTTCTTTTAAAAGGCCCGTGTTTGATCTACTAAAGTCTCAAATACTTCACAAGGCAACAAGGAATGCTTATATAATATTAGGATAACTCTTTGAAATGTGTTTATAAAACACCCAAATGTTTTGTCATGTCAAAATAGATGAAAAATCATATATTTGTAAACTTTGAGACTCAATGTAGCTATTGGTACCAAGAACTAGTAGTTTTCAATGGCTAGATACAATAAATTTGTTGACCAATATTGCACATTGATCGATCCATATATATTAGTTAAAAAACTAGTTATATTAAACATTGGTTGACCAATGTGCACTTTAGTGGGACATTGAGAAATCATTATAGCACATTCATCAATCAATTGATTGATTAATGTGTTTGCTAATGTTATTATAAAGTTACATGCATTGGTGGATCACTAACTACTATTGGTCAACTAATGTACCTAAAATCTTGTTTCTAATGTCTTCAAATTATTAGACTTGTTTTTTAATGAAAATTTAACAAACAAACGTCTCAAATTATACCCAAAGAATGTTTTAAAGGTTAACAAAGCTTTTTTGTAATCAAAAATTTAATTTCTTTTATAATTGAAAAGACATGTAATGAGTTAAAACAATGATCCACTTATGTGTAATAAGCCTCTAAATTATCAAAGCAACTTAATAGGAAGTGCAATAATCATTACGTTTTTATTTATAATTTGGTTGTGCCTTGACCTTCTTTGATTTTAATTTTCTTCATCACTTAAATGAATTTGATTCTAACTTTTCTCATTTGATCTCATTAGATTGTTCTTAATTTGTGGTTTCACAATACTTTCACCTAAAAACAAAACCATTGGTGATACTTATGTTTTATTATCATAAAAATATAGATTAAAACATCGCTTCATTCAATAATCTCCCCTTTTGTGATGATAAAATATTTTCTGATATTAGAAAATAAATGATAAAATTTATTATTTTATATCAACAACATAGTAAAATTAACAATACAGTGTCATTTCATCATTCTCTATTAGGTTTTGTAGTAGAGAATGACATCAAGGGTATAGGTGATACAAAAATATAGCCTCAAGAGAGTAAACTATAATTTTAAAAATAAAAAGTAAAGTGGAAAAGATCCAAACCATAGAGAGGTCTAGCTTAATTTCCTTTTTATTTTTCCAGTGACTTATCTAAGGAGGTTCTTTGGGTAAATATGTAAGTGCATAGGTCAAATTCATTAAGGTTCAATATGTTGACAACTTTTTCAATTGAGAAATTTTTTAAGAAGTAAAAATTGTACTTTAGGATTCAAGGGAAGGGATTTGGTGATTGTTTTAGGAAAATAAGAAATGACTAACAAATCCTTAAATATGCTTTATCACATGATGTAAAGTAAAAGAAAAGTAGTGAATGTGAATTTGAATCACAAACAATCCTAGGATGGCATTTCTCTCATATACAAGAAAAGTAAGTTGAGATAAGTGAGATTTCAAATCAAAATATTTCATTAAGAGGAAACAAAAATAATTTCAAAGGCAAAGTGGAGACTTTAAGTAGCAAGTCTATAAGAAAATCACTCAAAGAAAAATATCCAAGTGAATATTTAAGATTCTTCAAAGGCAAAATCTGTTAAGAAATCATTGGGATTAAAATATAAAAAACTAACTGAAAGAAAGTGTGATGTCAAGGACAAAAAGGCTAACATATAAGAAGAGAAAGATAGTAATGAAGGGTACATATGACTTTCTAAAATAGTTATAGAATAGGATTCTAATGATGAAAATGATGAGTTTTTGAAGATAAGAATAGTTGTGCAAATGCACCAAAAAAAGACAACTAAGGGCAATAAATCAAATGTTAAAGTACCATAAATGAAGAAAGTAAATTTTTTGATGTGTAAGAAACAATCACTACTGATTTACCAATATTAAGAGTTGAATATGTTGATAAACTAGAGTATGAATTAAATTACTTTTCTAGTTATGAGGAGGGAAGTTACTTCATTGGATGTGAGCATCATAAAAATGATGATGGAGCTTTAAGTGCGTGTCAAAGGCTCCTTTGAATGATGCAAGTTACAACTCCCTAAAATGTGTGCTTAGTGTGAAGTTTAGTATAAGACCATAATTCAAAAAGGTAGTAACCAAGTACCCCATTATTGAATTAAATGTAGTTAAATTTGTTAAAATTTGTATGACTATTGTAAGAGTTAATTTTGCTACTATTGGGAGCCTTTGGAAAATTAGATTAAACTTGCATAGACTAAAACTTTTTGTCTTGTTATACATTATAATAATGGTTATAACCACAAAAAAGTGTATAAGAATAAAAGAATTAAGAAGTTGTGGCTAAATATGAATCCTTCTAATTATTTCAAATAAATTGGTTTTCAATGAGGGACATGCATATGATGGAAGTATAATAATGTGTTATATATGTGTGTTTTTTTTCATTTTTAGATAGAGTTAAATGGATTTTTATTTAAAAATAAAGTGTAATGTCAAGATTGAGTTTGCTATATTATGGGACTATATAGTTGACTTGGAAAGATCTAATTTAAGTAACAATTAAGATTAAGGTGGAGAGAACTATATTTAGAAACCCTTTTTAAAAATTTTTATATTACTTTAAATTATTAAAACAGAGAGCGATTAATTGATGTAGAAAGATTCTAGTAATTAATAGAGCATTCTTAAAAGGAGCTATGAAAAGGAGTATTTCTCACTACTATGTATAGAAATGCAAACAATGAGATGCTTCCTATTTGTTGGAAATTGATGGATACTAAGATAATGAATACATGGAGCTAGCTTTCACTTACTAAAGGTTAAACTTGGAATTAAAGAGTGCATTATATGGGTTGTTGAGAGTGATAGACATCAGGTTATATATAATCTTGTCATTTTTGAATCTAATTTATTATTTCCATTATTGTATGATTTTTATTTTCAACAATAGTGACTAATTGGTTTATTTGATTTCTTTTAACTAACGATTGATTTAATATGTTCAATACATAATCCTAATTATAGAGTATAGATTTTGACGTAAACATATATTTGCTAGGTGGAGAAGAGATCATAAAGGTATAAAGATGTCTACATTATATTTTTAATATCTTCAAGTCAACACCAATAATGTTTTTGAGCAAAAACTTATAGAGATTAATGACAGGTCAGAAAATGCATGGGAGGGTTTTAGGGAGCTACATAAAGAAATATGGTGCAAGTTATTTAAATTGAAATCAAGTGTGATACAGTAGATAATAACTATACGAAACTTTTAATGGTAAAATTATAGGTTATATGACTAAATTCACTATTTTAATGTTTAAAGAAGTTAGAATGTATATTATGGAAATATTACAATTTCATAAGAAATTTTAATAAGAACATATATCTACAAAAATTGACAATAATGTACAAGTTGGTTTTTGTTACCTCACTATATGAACTTTTGTAAACTTAAGGGAGAGAAGTTGTAATTGTAAAGCCTAGGATATTTATATGATACCTTTCTATCATGTTTGTACTGTCATTGATAAGTGTTAAATTATGTTTTTGGTATAATTTTGAGAGCATTTTACTTGAGTGTGGATGATTTTTATATAATTTGGTACTCAATTTGACTTATATTTTGATTACATTCCTTATTTTTAAATCCCCAGTGAGAAAAGGAATGAATTTAGACAAGTAAGAGATTACATATTTTGTAAAAATAAGGAAGAGAAGCTGTAATTGTAAAGCCTAAGATATTTACAAGATACCTTGCTATCATGTTTACAGTGTGATTGTTAAGTGCTAACTAAGTTAAGTTTTTAGTATAATTTTGAGTGCATTTTACTTGTGTGTGGGGATGATTTGGTACTCATTTTGGCTTATATTTTGTTTACATGCCTTATCTTAACTCTCCAATAAAGAAGAAATGAGTTTGGGTAAGTTATAGTCAAATTGAAGAAGTTTTAGTGTGATTTAGAGGAACATTTATTAAACATGGACCTATATTCATAACCCACGTCAAGCAGGATCTTGTGTTCTATCATATGTTAGTCATTGGGGCATATGAATTCTTCTAGATTTTACTACCCAAAAGAACATAATCCGAAAACCAAACCCTTGATTATGGCCTTTACACCCGTTTTCCCAATATAAACCCTTAAATTTGTGATAGAAGAGTTATTATGCTAAAACAAATGCAATATAAACACATATTTGTGACTCATATTGGCTTTGATTTTTATATAAAATAGGATTTTTCATAGTTGTGAAGAGTATAGGACCAACATGGGTCTATATTAGAGTCATGTAAGGAAAAACTCTTTCAATTTTTATAGTCTTTTAAGAATATAAGGAGTTTTAGGGAATTAAGAAGGGAATACTAAAGAGTAGTCAATAGGAGTTGTACTAGATCATCTTAGGATAAGAATGAAACAACTTTAGAGAGAAAAAAAAAGGGATACCATCAAGATTCAACCAATAACTTCGATATTTTAAGGATTTATAAGAATAATTTTGTTTATTTTATTTCCTTTTTTTATTGATGTTGGTCTCCTTTATCATTCAAGTTTAGATATCATATAAGGAATTAAGAAATCATATGTATCAATAGATTATAGCATGAATAATAAGATTTATATAGAATTTTAAAGATAGGATCACAAAAATTTGAGTTAAATTTATTATGGGAATTCATAAAACAAGTAAATGCATTCTTAGAGATTTTTATTAAAAAGATATTTCAATTAATCAACTTAAGATTGGGAGTAGAATTTCTTGGGAAAGAATATGGTTTAATCTTTGAAATTTCTACTAGTCTAAAAAAACTAAAGTGAATAACTGAACTAAGATAAATCTAACCATAGAAGGTTCTTTATCTATGCCTTATTTATCTATTGGTTACTTCAGTCATATATATTACTTTATTTTGGTATTTTAGATTAGTTCAATTAATTATTTATTTTATTTCATTCATTCATTTTATTAATCTATCTAATAGAAAGACAGTTAATGCTAGTAGTTATAATTCTCATAGAATCAATGCTCGTATTCAGTAAGCTATACTATAAGAATGATAGGAGCAATTACCCAGGTGATCTTTAGTATAATTTTAATCGAATATACAGACATTACACATCAATTGTTTTATCATTGTTGGTAGGGGTTAAGATATTAGATACATTTTATTTGTATTAATCTAGTCAAAATTTTGTTGGTATTTAATTCTTTTATAACTATCTTTATTGATCTTGTGTTTGTTTGCTAAATTGCAAGATTTGGATACTTGAAGTTATAGCTACCAAACACTAAAATAGCATAATTACAATAATATACTATCAGAGATTAAGGCTAATAATTTTGAGATCAAGCCTAACATAATTTAGATGGTTCAATAGCTTACGTAATTTGATGGCTTACTAAATAATGATCCGAATGCAAATATCATTAGCTTTTTGGAGATCTATGATATGTTGAAGATTAATGGAGCTTTAAAGTACGTTATTTTGTTAAAATTATTCTATTTCACATTGAGGGACAACAAAAATCGTGGCCAAAGTATTTTCCTCATAAATCCATTATCACTTAGAGCAGGCTTGCTGAGAAGCTTTTAACTAGATATTTCCCTCTAACATAAATAATAAAACTACAAAATGATATCTTCTCCTTTTAAAAATTAAAGGGTGAGACATTGTATAAGAAGTTGGAGAGATTGTAGGAGTTATTGGGAAAGTGTCAACACTGTAGACTTAACTTGAGACTAAAAGTGCAAACATTTTACAGTAGATTAAGTTATTCAACTAAGCAATTGATTGATTTATCTTCAAGACTATGAGCTTTAAAACTCTTAAGGAACTATGATAGCTTCTCCAAAATATTTCCATGAATAGTTACATGTTATAAAATCTAGATGGAATCTGTAATGTTGATATGATGACAACATTAATGAAAAAATTGGAGGCTTTGAGCAAGAAGATCAATAATATGGGATTGGTAGCTCAACTAAGATAAGTGATATAACATTTAGGATAAAAGGACACCCCAATCATGAATGTTAGGTCTGTATAATATGGAAGATTGATTAAGTTATTTTTATAAGGAATCAGTCTCAAAGTAATCCATATGATAACACCTATAATTCAACGTAAAAAAGTTTCAACTTTATAAATAATCAACGATAACGAAAAAAAAGTGTCCACCTAGATTTTAGCAATAAAAGAAGTAAGAAAGGAAGCTAAGCCTTTAGAAGATAAAGATAAATTTCATCATTGCATCTAAGATTCACTTTTCAAAGTATTGAATCATCTCTTTAAAATTAATAAGATTCGAAAGGTAGCCAGGTATTTTGCCTAGCAACACCTAGCTAAGCCCAAAGAAGTAAGTGAACACAATAACTTTAAAGAGTGGAAAGGAGATGAAAGTTGAAGAGAAAAATGTTGCTATATAAGACAAGAAGAGTAAAGAGAATGAGATAAAGAAAGACGAGTTAAAGAATAAAATTTTCAAAGAGTACCAACCAAAAACCCTATATTTTGGTAGGCTTCAAACAAATAGAATTGAAATAAAGGAATGCATATATTGATATACCTTTTTTCAAACTCTTTCATAGATGCTAAAGTATGCCAAGTACTTAAATGATCTCCTTTTTAAAAGAAGAGGCTTAAGGAATTATCATTAGTGACATTAACTGAGGAGTGATTCATCTTCTTACAAACATACTTCTTGAAAACTCAAGGATTTAGGGGATTTTAATATTCCTTGTAATATTGGTAGTTTGTCTATTGAAAGGATGTTAATAGTCTTAGGAGCCATTATCAATTTAATGTCATATGACATGTTTAAGAAGTTAGGTGAGATGAATATAAACCAATTAAGATGAGCATCCAATTAGTTGATAGATCAATCAATTATCCTAAGGGAATTATATAAGACATTTTAGTTAATATTGAAAATTTCATCTTTATTCTTGATTTTTTTTCGTTTTGTATATGTCACGCAAGCCCCTTGAGTGTTAGTATTTCGTGTGTTGATTATCAAAATTAGTGTTTGTAAACGATCTAGAAGGGGGTTGAATAGATCTTTAAAGCATTTTGTAATTTTCTACAATAAAATCAGAAGTTAATTCACACAAAAACAATTTTATTAAATTTAAATGTAAAAAGTAGGGAAGAAGAGCAAGCACTATTTTTATAGAGGTTCGGCGCTAAGACTTACGTCCTCTACCTAAGCATCCACTTAGGATTTTGCAAACCACTTTACTGCACACTTTTTAGTTCAGTGTGACCTCTTACAATACCACTTGATTTCCGGCTCAAGCTACCTTTACAATTGATTTGTTTTCCGGCACAAATCCTACCTCAAGTGATTTTTCACTAATCACTCAAATTTCAAGAGAAATAAGATAAAGATTAAAGAACAAAGCTCAATACAATTGTGTAACAAGATAAGAGCAATAATGAGCAAATTTGGAGCAATAGAAGAGTCTTTTTGCTTGTCAAAACTATCGTACACCCTTCATTAATCATCCACTCTTTATACTTGAAGAAAATAAACGTTGGAACCCATTCTAGCCGTTGCATGATTGTTATGACCGTTCCTTAATATTCTCCTTTCCATTTGTGACTACTTCACTTCGTCAGAATCAGTTAGCTGTACTCATAAGTCGACTTGTCGTGGTGTGTAAGTCGACTTGTAACAAAGATTTTTGTAAAATTTTATCTCCGCTCTTATATAAGTCGACTTATGCAGTGTAAGTCGACTTGTCTCCTTCGATAAGTCAACTTATAGACTATTAGTCGACTTGTGTTGTTCTCAACCTAACAGATCTTCATATATTAGTCGACTTATGATGTACTGATCGACTTATGTTGTTCGGATATTGATATATAAGTCGACTTATAATGTACTAGTCGACTTATGTTGGCTTCAACGGTTATATCTAATCAAATCTTCTATAATCTTCATTATTAATGTTTCTAACATGATGAAGATTATTTCCTTCTTGATTTCACCTTGATTTATGTCTTGCCAATTCAAGATTGATGTAGTCTTGATGTATTTGAATCCAAATTACATGAAATAATTCCTTAACTAATTCTATATATTTTATTATTGTCAAAACATAAAGGAATTTAATTTGTCAACCACCATTGGTCCAACAGGTCACTGGATATAACACGAATTATATGAAAGTAATTCAGTGATCAAAATATAGTTCATCACCCTAAAACGCTAAAGCAATTAAGGAGAATACCCCACTTTAAGTCTAAGGATATTTTCATCATTGCTATGATGAGACTATCATTGACACTAGAATAGATTATCTATATGATTGTCTCATGTCAGGTCAATCAATGTACTTATTATTCTTAATAAGGTTCCACTTATTAACTCTAAACAATCCATCCTTGTAACTTATGAGATCCACTGCTTGATTCAATCAAGAAGTATAACATGCACTAGTATGTCTGAATTAATAATGTCTCATCTCATTAATCCTATGAGTATGGATAATTTAGATACTAATATAATTATACATGATAGGAATCTCATTATCATGATCTCATAATATGTCAAGGACTTCACTAATCCGATTTAAGATCATTATCAATTCATAAAGAACATGAACATCAAACTAACGAAAATGTCTTTTTACATAAAGATTTGTACAATAAGTGTTAAAAGCGATTGCTTTTAAAGCACTTCTTTAACAATATCACCAACCCTTTTTTTATAAAACAAAATCAAATGGATAAATAATTTATTCTACTCAGCATCATATGAGATAACTTAATCATGATCATTTGTAGGAATATGTGTAATGCCATCGTTTCGATATAGTTTTAATGAGTAAAACTTGAAAATAAAACAACAGATAACAGTTTATTATTAACCATCCAGCGTACAGAATATGGTGCCTCTGTTAGTGATGTAATAAGAAAATAATTGAGGTCATGTTTATACAACTGTGAAATAAAAAGTTTTACGAAGCATCCTTCAATGTATATATATATAGACAGACATAGAAGCTTAAGGTGCCTATTGTGACTCGCAAGCTAAAAAGGACATGATGGCGTGACATCAGAAAAATTCCGTTTGCCGGAATCGGGCAATAAAGAAGGATATCCAAATATAAACAAGTTTAATGATTCACTGAAGTTGTTACTAACGCCAAAAAGAAAGAGGCATAACTTTCGACTTTTTGCCTTGTTTCTTCGACCACCGATAGCATTTAGAAACCAGAATGACTAATCATTTTAATAAAGGCAAGATTCACATGAATAATGTCCCTCGACACAAAATTCACTAGCACTTATGCATGTTCGATTATTTCCTGTAATTAACACGAACATGTACTTTTGGGAATTGGAACTTACATATAGTACCGTCAACTTGTCTTTCTTTCTATTTTCTATTTCTAGACATTCCTCGGCTTATAGGTTAAGTTCGACTAAAAAAATGATGAATATTTCAAAGCCCAATCCATGGGCTTCAAAACGTCATATTATCTGAGAGGCCGACTTACTTGGTAGGTCATAGGACAGACAGATATATCTCTATCTTTTGCTTGTGAATCTGCAATGGTTTGGGTTGCTTATGCTTAGGCTTTATCCAGAGTATGAGATCGAGCCACATGTATAAATCTTGTCCTTCTTATACCTGCTACCCTCGTATATATAAGGGAAGGTGTCTGACCAAAATTGAGGTATGTCATTCTAAGCCTTGATCCATTTATCCCATAACCTATGACTGATTGAAGCAACAGAGTTTTAGCAGTACAGGAATGTCTCATAGGTTTGAAGTTACTCATTCGCAATGAAGCTAACTGATAAACTGCAAGGAGCAGCACTGAAAGGAAGCCCAACACGCGATCAAGGAGAACCAGAAATGAAATTTAAAGTCGTAAGACAAACCATAAATTATGAATGCAGGAGCTGAGCACAAACGATTCATCAACTAAAAAAAAGCCGTAGGATTCGAGCCCACTTCAATAACCAGTAGCCCACGACCACGATAGAAATGTTCGCTTGTTTATAAGAGCAGGTCTAGATTAAGACAGAATTGATCCTAGGGAAGGACGCCCTGACCCTGGGGGAGCGTCCTACAAACTAATTGTCGCTTCATCTTCTCAGACCTCTAAAAGATAGGACGACAATGCAAAACATAAATATGGGGATAAACCCAATTGGTTTATTTTATTTTATCTGGCCTCTTCTAGGGCTTTCGTACAGTCCCCTTTTGCTGGTTTGGACTCTTAACAGAGCTTTTATTCTCCCCCCAGTAATTTAGCTAACTGGGATTGGTAGACTTCTGAACTTCTGATATATGATAGATTCCAACTTCATAATCACCATTTTGTTGCAGATAATAGACTTGGCCCTTTTAATTATATTACTGTAATTACATAGGTGGTGATACATCTAGGACTCACAAAACTGAAATCCAGCTCCAACTGCTCCATCGTCGTTTTCGTAAGAACATAAGTTGCTAAACCATTATCAATTAAGAAATTTAATATAATGTGCCTCCTACATTAATATGAAGCACTTTGTCATGCTCCTCACTCTCAAGATCCAACTCATCTTTAGTTAATGAAATAATATTTGTGGTTTTTTTATACCCCCTTAACATTATATTTGGAAACACATATTTAGAAGGTTTTTATACCCCCTTAACATTATATTTGCAGTTTTACTTCTCAAATTTAGAAGGTTTTTCACGTTAAAATTTTAATATTCTCCTATGTAATTTATTTTGTGAATTTATATTTTCTCCCCATTTTTTCATTCAAGGAGGAGAGTTTTGATTTTGTCCACCATATATTTGCTAGTATTGCTTCAATTGTGTTGAAGAGTGTCTCCTCTCTACCCCAATAAGTAGTATTAGAACTTTAGTTCCATATTTGTGGTTTACCTTGATTGAAAGATGGAGCCTAATAACAATAGAATGTTCAGTTCGAATAACACAAAAATTCACAAATAGAAAGGAGAGATGAAATATTTATTATTTTTGAATTAGTTGTATTTACCAGTATTTTCCACTAAAAAGCAAGAGTATAAAAGTGATGAAGAATGGGATTTTAGCATTAGATGGTTTGTGGTTTTTTTAGATAGTATATAGATAATAATGTTTTGAATCACATCTCAAATTATTCATATGTTAGGACTTTGTGGGATAAGCTTGAATCTTTGTATGCATCAAAGACATGTAAAAATAAATTGGTTTTGCTTAAACAGGTTACGAATTTGGGGTACAAGGATAGCAGTTCCATTTTTTATCACATGAATGAATTTCAAGGTTGGTTTGATCAATTACCTAGTATGGGTTCAAGATTTCAATATGATATTTTTGGACTTTAGACGTTGAATATTTTGCTTGATTTTTGGGAGAATTTTTTTGTGACCTTGACTAGTTCTGCTCCTAGTAATAGTGACCATAGATTATTTAAAATCTTTTATTTTGAATGAATAAGTAAATCATAATTCTCAAGAGGGCTCTACTTCTCATTCTGAGGTATTGGTTACTAAAAATAGGGAAAGAAACATAGGAAGAGGTTAGGGACAAGATAATAGGGGCAAAAGTAAAAACAGAAGCTAATCAAAGTCAATATATAAAGATTTTGAATGTCATCATCGTGATAAAAAAGGGACATATCAAGAACCTATTTAAAGATTAAAGGGGAGAATAAGGATAATAAAGATAATAAAAAGAAGAATCATAAAAATAATAATGATCATGCTGCTATTACACAGGAGAGGATCTTGTGTCTGAAGATATGATTGATGTAGCTTATGATGAATCAATTTGGGTTTTTGACAGTGGTTCTTACTTTCAGGTGCCAAAGAATGATTTATTCATATCTTATACTTCAAGTAATTATGGAGTCTTGAATATGGGTAGTGATCGTCTATTAAAGTTTATTAGCATCGAGAATGTCATATTAAAGACCAACAGTGGCTCAAAGTTACTTTTGAAGAATGTTAGACATATACTTGTTATCTATTTGAATACAATTTCTACCAGTGTTCTTCATGATGATGGCTATTTTAGTACTTTGTGTGCTAGTTAATGTAAGATCACTTAAGGTTCCTTGGATATGGCATATGAAAAGAAGTCTTCAGTTTTGTATTAAACTAAAGCTTCAGTTTGCATTGATAATATTAATGCAGTTGAGAGTGATAACTCTTCATAGTTATGGCATAGAAGAATTAGTCACATCAATAAGAAGGGATTTAATTATTTAGCTAAAAAGAACCTACTTTCTGATTTGAAAGTTGTAAGATTGCAAAAGTGTACACATTACTTAGCTTCCTTCAAAAGCCATCCTCCTTCAAGAAAATTAGAATTGCTTAAGTTGGTGCATTTAGATCTCTATAGTCCAACAATGCTAAGGAATTTTAATGTTGTACTTTATTTTGTTACATTTATTGATGACTATGCAAGGAAATTATGAGTTTACATCTTAAATTCAAAAGATCAAGTATTTGGTTCCTTTAAGCAATTTCAAACTTGCAGCACCCCCTTACCATAGGGTATACACCGGGACGCCCATAGGTCATTCCGATACATATCCTACGATAAGGGTAAACTACGAGCAATCACTACTGTACCTCACATGACATCAAATCATAAAGCATCAATACTGAAAATCACTAATTTTTGAAACCATAAAATTTTCTCAT
>JANZLF010000005.1:33824391-33845001 GCA_026546835.1 Erythroxylum foetidum | reverse complement strand
ATGATCAGACGAAGGGTTTGAAGGGTGAGCTGTCAGAGGTGAAGGAGGGGAGAGACCTCCGTCAGGCTAAAAATGTGTCCCGTGAAGAGGAGAAGAAGGCCCAGGAGAGGGAGAAGGAAGTTTTGTTGGCTTGATTGGCCAAGGCAGAGGAGGAGAAAGAGAGGGAGAGAGAGAGAAGGGAGAGGGAGGGTGACGATTGGAGGAGGACTGTGAGGGCGGAGCGGGAGCTCCATAAGAAGTGCCGCCAGGACTGTCATTCCACCATATTGGGTAGAGATAGGGCCGAGGAAGCCTTGCGGGAGCTGCAGCGATCTATGCGGGATCAGTGGATTGAGGCGATTAAGCGATGGAAGAGGCGGTTCCTGTATGAGGAGAGTTTGGAGCTCGCTTGCGAGGTAGCCCTCTCGGTTCTGAAGAGGGGCCACGAGCTCTATGCTCCTGAGGGGGCAGCTTGCCCTTCGTTCGAAGATTACGCCAAGCCGCTTATTCCCGCGACCTTTGGGCTTTCTTTGGAGGAGATCACGAGGAAGGTCGAGGGAGAACCGATCGACATTCCGGATGCAGAGCTAGATCTCAGCTCCGAAGAGGAAGGGCCCCCTTGTGAAGATGCTCCTTCGGTTGCTTCCCCGGATCCTGCTCCTGTTCCTATTGTATCGCTCTCTGGAGAGGAAGAGCTGCCTAATGAAGACGTTCCTCCGGTTGCTCCCCCGGGTCCCGCTCCCGTGTCTCTTACCCCTACTTCCGAAGCTTCCCCAGGGTATTCCCCCGGGTATTCTCCTTCTCCCCCGGCTGTTTGTAGTTCCCCTTCTCCCAAATTGTAGAGCTCACCTGGTCGGGCTTGTGGCCAGGGCATATAAGTTATTAATGAAATTTTACCTATGCTCTATTTCTTCCTTAGTATTTCTTCCGTATGTACGCACTTTACTTCCGATGTATGTAGTTCCCCTTCTCCCAAATTGTAGAGCTCACCTGGTCGAGCTTGCGGCCAGGGCATATTAGTTATTAATGAAATTTTACCTTTGCTCCATTTCTTCCTTAGTATTTCTTCCGTATTTACGCACTTTACTTTCGATGTATGTTGAGTTTTGATAGAGTTGCTCATAGTCGACCAATTTCGAGGTCGACTTATAGTGGAGTCCGAATCGAGGTCCCAGGGATATCATCCTGGCGACCGGTCGATCTTAATTGTTGTGTCGTTGCTACGTTGACTGCAAGCTCCATTATTCCCTTCTAAATATGAAATTAAGTTGTACTACGTACTATTTAGTGGGTTTCTGTCATCATAATTCATAAAACTAATAGAAGTACTCTTAAGGCTACCGCTACTCTTGTTTCTGCGTCCCATCTTGGAATGTTTTGCAGGCAAATGAGTTTTACCAGATTGACACTTGAAAGGCTATTGGCTATTCGTGTCCATCAAATGTTTTGTTTAGTTTATATGTTTATTATATTAATAGAACTACACGACGACCACTAATTACTTTTTGTCCTCTACTCTTTGGTTTATATGTATAGTGGAAATATTTCCAATTTGATGTTTATATGATCTCACTGTCTGCTCAAATTCCGTTATATATACATAAAAATGCTAAGCATCTTCGATTTCCACGAATAGGATTAACTTCCTGTTTCTAACCAACTTGCCTCGGCAAGTTGATGTTGCCCGTTTCATATGCCACACTCTTTGTATGAATTGATTGTTTGAGGGTAAGGAATAATTTCTTTTTCAGATGCCCACCTCAGGAGCATATTCGTCCAATAGTAAAACTAAAATGGTTGCCTAACCCTGACATCCACCCGCTAACTGACAACAGCTATTAAAGGACAAGTCCACCAACCAATTCTTTAAACCTAGTTTCGGCCAATTGCTTTTTCTTTTTATAATCAGTTTATTTAACCTGAAACTCTAAGGGGCAGTTTGGTATGAAAAAGATAATCCCTCGACCTTTGTTCACATAGCAAGGGGCCGGTTGCTATTGGAATTCTGGACCGTTAATATCGCCTTCTAGTTGATGTTGGTGGTTCAAAGAATATTTCTTTAAGAAAGTCATGTAAATTGTTTGGGAGAAAAATATCTGTGCAGGGGTCTCAGTGTGTTAGTAAAGTAAAAAGTGGGGAGTGGCGGGCCCCTACGCAAAGTCATGTTTTGAGGAGGGAACTCAACACTCTTAAATACCATTCATTTTTAGATGACAACATAACACTCTCCATCTCTGTGTTGAGAGAGAGAGAGAGAGCACATACGGTCTCTGTCTGGAGGAGCTGATAGAACCTCCCTATCATTTTCTTACCAGGTACTACTTCTTCTTCTTCTTCTAATAAATTCTTGCATTCCACTTTCCTCTTTAACTTTCTCATTTCCTCCCTTTTCTTCCTAAATACTCTATGTGAATCTTGTTCTTATCAATCAACATTTTCAGATCCACCTCAAATTTCACTCCTTAGGTGATTAATAACATTTATTGCATTTGAGATTTCATTTTCCATCCAGTAACAGTGTTCCTTTATGCATCGATATCCAAACATGGTAGCGTGCTTAAGACTGGAAGTTTTAGTATATCCAGATGTGTTTTATGTGTTATTTTGATTGGGTTCAATGCCTTTCCAGTTTTCTGTTCTGATGATCCATTCATTGCCTTTACTGTTCTTTCGTCCAATCTCCAAGTGGTTTGGTCTATGTAATCAAAGACAACAGTAAATACAGCTTTTCGATTCAATGTCATTACTCATTTGTCATTGCTGGAATTTTCATTACAGTTTCCCATAAATATCTGAATCTTTCTTGCCGAAAATTTCCACAGACGTTTTGACCGGAATAGAGGTTCAAAGTTGTCCTATTTGATGTTAATTAAAGTGTCTTACTTTCTAACCAATAGAACTCAGAAGAGGGTTGTTAGGTAGGGTTCTTCAAAAGCTGTCACTGTACTTGAAAATCATGAATAAAAAATGAAAATCGGCAGAGCAGTGAATTCTAGAACACAGATTTGCAAGCATCTAGGGTTTTGCTTCTCCTACGATTTAAGTTTGGAAACTAGAAGGTGGTCTAGTGCTTTTAAGCCGACGTCAAAGACGATTGTGATGGGCCGGCCGCGGCTCTGGTGCCTAAATGCTTAAAGTGAGGAGCCTAGCATGAGTTATATAGATGATTTAATTAATGTAAAATATATTTATAATTTAATTAATGTAAGTTATTATGAATGGACATATAATTAAATTCTTTTCAAATTGATAAAATTAATGTGAGCATAGATCCAACAATTTTGTATTCTGGGTGAAAATTTCATTGTCTATTTTCAAATTGTTTTCAGGTTTTTTGTTTAATTGAAGTTTTTCTGAGTAAAACGCATTCTCATAATTAGTTTCTTCATTTCGCAAAACTAATAAAAGAGTTTATTTATTTATCAAATCGTATTTTTTTTAAGAGTATTAAAATATAAAACCTTAAGTCAAACTACGTAAATTCCATAGGAGCGGTTAATATTCTATAGTCAAACACTGATGTTTGACTTTAGGCTCTGATGAAGGTCCAATATGGACAAAGCCATAGCAAGTTGTTTACCGATAGATAGAAATTTTACTATTAAATTGCTGGGGTTAATCTGTTCTATTATTTGATTCGACATTTTAACTTTTTTTTACTTAGTTCGTCGTTTATCTGTTTACCTCTTCCTTTCCTCATCCGGTACCTTTAACTTTCAAGAAGCCATCACTTATAAAAGAGGTGTAGGGCCCCACATATTTACTGGGCTCAAAGTCTTGGGAAAGGTTGGCCCAGCTCTTATTGTCATGGTTGCTGAGGTCGCAAGGGCCTCCAGATTTCATATCGGTAGTAATGCATGTGTTTCTGCAAATCACATAGCCTATGGTTATTTGTTTCCTATTTCTTCAGGTGATCCAGAAAAAAAAAAAACATAAAGAAAATGGGAGCCGGTGGCAACATGTCCATTCCACCTTCGGCCAAGAAGTCAGAAGCATACTCTGTGAAGCGAGTTCCATACTCAGAACCACCATTCATTCTCAGTCAGATCAAAAAAGCCATCCCACCCCATTGTTTCCATCGTTCTGCTCTCCGCTCATTCTCATTTGTTGTCTACGACCTTACCATCGCATCCATCTTCTATTACATTGCTGCCAACTACATACCTCTCCTCCCTCACACCCTCTCTTACTTGGCCTGGCCAATTTACTGGGCCGTTCAAGGTTGTGTCCTTACAGGCGTTTGGGTCATTGCTCATGAGTGTGGCCACCATGCCTTCAGTGATTATCAATGGCTTGATGACACCGTTGGCCTTGTCCTTCACTCTTTTCTCCTTGTCCCCTACTTTTCATGGAAATACAGCCATGGTCGTCATCATTCTAATACAGGCTCCCTTGAACGTGATGAAGTCTTTGTGCCCAAAAAGAGATCTGGCATGCATTGGTACTCCAAGTACCTCAACAACCCACCAGGCCGTGTCCTAACTCTTACCATCACCTTAACACTTGGTTGGCCTCTCTACCTAGCATTCAATGTTTCAGGGAGGCGTTATGATCGGTTTGCTTGCCATTTTGACCCCTATGGCCCTATCTACACTGACCGTCAGAGACTCCAGATATATATTTCTGACGCTGGTATTCTTGCTGTCACTTATGGGCTCTACTGTCTGGCTGTAGCAAAAGGCCTTGCTTGGGTTCTCTGCTTCTATGGAGGTCCTTTGTTAGTGGTAAATGCTTTTCTTGTTATGATAACTTATCTGCAACACACTCACCCTTCATTGCCACATTATGATTCTTCTGAGTGGGATTGGTTAAGAGGAGCTCTGGCTACAGTTGACAGAGATTATGGTATTCTGAACAAGGTTTTCCACAACATAACAGACACACACGTAGCGCACCATTTGTTCTCAACGATGCCTCACTATCATGCGATGGAGGCCACTAAGGCTATTAAGCCAATTTTGGGAGAATACTACCAATTTGATGGGACATCAGTTTACAAGGCAATGTGGAGAGAGGCTAAGGAATGTATTTATGTTGAGCCAGATGAGGGTGACCAGAGCAGCAAAGGTGTGTTCTGGTACAGAAATAAGTTTTGATGACAATAGCAAATAGTAGATTCAGGTTTGAGAAGTTTCCTTTTCTCGGGTATTATTGGTGGTTTGATTGTTTTGGATCAAATTACAGGCTTAGTTGTGCTTCTTTTCAGTAACTTTGTTGTAATCTCATTTATGCTAGAAACTGTCGCAGAAAACTATGTAATACCAATTTCTGTTATCTCATGACTTAGAAGAGTATTATCCAAGTTTCCGATACATTCTGGTATTAAATCAGATTTAGAATTTATTTTGTGGTGCTTTGATAGGTATTAATGCTATAAGATTTAAATTTTATGAGGATATCATGTAATTAGGTCATCTGAGGTCAACTAGGACTACTTCTATTTGGTTTATGAGATTAAACAAGTTCCAAGAATTTTGAGATTGTAACATGCTTTAAGATTTTTGAAAATTGATTGTAGGAAAAATGTTAAATAGTCAAAAGTATCTGTTGGAATTTTCCCGGAACTTGATATATCTATCTTTCCAGAAATGGTATAGGTCATCTATAATCAAGAGCTGCCTACATATGTTCTTGGATACAAACTACAGAGATGCTCTGGCTGAGTATTAGTTTGTTTGTAAATGCAAGGGTGAAATTTAGTAAACATGAATAACGCACTAAATTTTGTGAGCATATGCTATACTAATATAACTTTATATGAAAATTTCCATAGTTTGCACAGGGTTGCGGCGTTTTGGAAATTTCCATTTATGCAAGATCATAGTTCCATTGACTGTTGACCCCATCTTTATCATACTAGACCTCTTGACTCTTGACTTCATTTTTTTTTTATCAATTAGAAAAAGTGAAAATTGGGAAAAAGTTATCTTGCATCAATTATTTGATATTATGTAGATTTTTGATAGTCGAGTAGTTTTGGCGCGGGACTATTAGAGATTGTCTTGCAAATTCCTTTTTGGAAAATGAATTAATTTTCATTAACCATATTAAAGCTATATCCATCGTTACAACCTTACAAGAATCTACCAAGATATTTACATCAATACATCAACTCAAATAGAGAAATATCGAAGCAAAGTAGCTACTTCAGTTTACAAGAGCCATATGCCTTTTGCTTCAATAGACAAATTTTTGTGTGCATTTTGGCAATTAATATACCTATGATCCAATTGATAATATCGTTTGCTAGTTGGTGTTTGCTTTTAGCTTCACCTCTATATATTCTTTTGTTCCTTTCTTTCTGTAAGGAGTAAATAATAATACGGAATGTTGTCTTATTCAATCCATTGTGCTTCTAAATTTTTGCTTTTGTGGCAACCCAATTCAGTACTTCTAACCAATCGTAAGTTGTGCAATAATTTGCTAGATTGTGCATAATTCTGTTCCAAATTGATATGGAATATCTGCATTGGAAAAACAAGTGTTCACTTTCTTCGTCAGTTTCCTTGCATACCTCACAAATAGGATCATATGAGTCAAATCATCTATTTTTGGTTTTAAGCCTATTTTTGATAACCAACCAGGTGATTATAGACCCCTTAGGATTAAAGAAGTTCTTCCATAATAGATCATACAAGGGAACTCTCTCTCTATTACCTAGGAGTAATTTATAGTAGGAGTTGTTAGAAAACACCCTTTTGAGTCTACAATCGATGTGGCACCATCTTTGTGTAATTTATGGAAAGTATTGGTGTGTAGAATTAAAGCCTCTGAAGCATCTTGGATTTTGGGGAACTCTGTTGTTCAGCTAAGCAATCTCTCTTCTCTGCACTAATGGATTGAAATTATCAAACCAAATCCATATATTTTCCCCATTCCTAGTCTATGTTTTTACCAAGGATAAACCTTGTTTCTCATCTTTAGCATATGACTGAAACTCCATGAAACTTTCCAGTGATAGGCATCTGCCAAAAATTTTGATTTCTAAGATATATGTCATGCACCCATTTGATCTATAAGGCATTTTTATTTGAATATAGCCTCCAAATCCTTTTGCAAGTAAAGACATTTTGCATTAAAAGGATAGAAACAATCCCTAAACCACCATGTCTTCTTGGAATTGTTGATCTAACTTTAGCCCCTTTTGTGTTTTTATGCTTTCCCTGACCATAGAATGCTTTGATTATATGTTCATGTTCTTTGATTACTCTCCTTGGCAAAATTATATGACTATCCAATGAACATGCATACTAGTAAGAACAAAAATGATCAATGTTACACTTGTAGCAAGTGAAAAAACCTATTTTAGCATATGTTAATTTTAGCCTTGTACTTATCAATAAGAGGAATGCAATTTGAATATTTAGGCTTAGCATATGAGACTGGCATACCAAGGTAGTTGAAGGGTAAGGAGTGAACTTGGAGACCTGATATTCTACTAAGTTCTTCTAAATTTTTGACATCTCTTGAACCAAACAAACAACTCTTTCCAATATTGATTTTCAGGCTTGACGAATCAGAGAAAATTTGTAGAATGTCTTATAAAATGTTACAGGATCGCACATAAACCCTACTTAATAAGATGAGATCATTTGCAAACATTAGGGGGTGAGCTTAAGGTTATTGCAATTATGATGTAGCCGATCTCACATTACAACTCGTTAGTTTTGTGAGCATTTTGGATAACGCTTACATTACTAGGGTAAATAGATAAGGGGATAGGGGATCCCATTATCTTATTCACCTAGCACATTTTTATCTTATTCACCTAGCACATTTAAAAAACAATGTAAGACCTCCATTAACAAGAATACTAAGAGAGGAGGACCTGATGCACATCATAATTCTAGCTATAAAATGAGCTAGAAAGTTGAGCGCTTCCAAACATGATTGAATGAAACTCCTCCTTACTATGTCAAAGGCCTTATAGAAATCATTTTTCCAAAGACAACTATTGATATTTTATCAGAGTTATAATCTTTTAGCATCTCTTGTATAAGGAATACATTATCCTATAGTGATCTTCCGGTTATAAATGCTTCTTGTGCTGGATTGATCACTTCTTTCAATCTGTTTACAAGTAGTTTAACAATGACTTTGTAAATTAAATTGCAACAGGAAATTGATTTGAAATCTACTAGAGAGGAAGGGTTCAACTTCTTTGGAATGAGAAAAATGTATGTATGATTCAACTGTTTCAACATTTGGATTTTATTCAAATAATCCAGCACTGATTTAGAGAATAAGTTATTATCTCCCAAGTACTCTAGAAAAATGAAGCAGTAAATCCATCTAGGCTAGTGACTTTGAGGGATGTAGTTCAAACAGTGTTCCTTTGATGTCCTAGTATGTGAATGGCTCATTCAAAATCTCCTTAAGCTCTTGCTTTAGGGGGCTATCAAAGAATCTTTTCATATTGAGTTTTTGTACCTTCCTTCTAGTAAATTATAATAAAGAATTCATTATCATCATCATCACCACTAGTCTGAAATCTCGCAATGAAACGGGGTCAGAAGAGGTCTAATAGTACATAGCCTTACCCCTACATACTAGAGAGGTTGTTTTCGGTAATAAATAATTCTAGTCTAAAATTATGGTTCCCATTTCATCCTGAAGTTTATTGATCTTATTCTGGTTCCTTCTTACAAGAAGATAAGCATGAAGAGTTTCAATCCCCTTTTTAAACTAGTTTATTTAAGCCTTTTGTTTTAGGATAGAATTTTGCCACTTCAAAGCCTCTTGGTAACCTTTAAGTCTCTATATTTCCTATAGTCTCAGTTGATTGGTGTGGGGATGGTTATACCATTCTTGGCTGAGGCTCTTGAAGATTATGCTTGGTCTTTAACAACTTTTTGGTATGAGTATTGACCAAAATATTGAGGGCTAGTTTCACCTTTCAGAGTTTTTGCATCAGTTGATAAGCTTTGTAACCTTCCACTATCCGATTTCAACATGTTTGAACTAACTCAAGGAAGCCATGAGTCCATTAAAGAACGTAAAAAGCACTTGATGTATCCTTTTATAGGTAAGGTGTTGTATGTGAATATAAGTGTGATCTGAGAGCAAGTTGTCTCCAAAATGAGCAATGGATGTAGAGAATTCATCTAGCCAGGCTTGGTTCACCATTACTCGATCTAGTTTTCTTCTTATTAGCATTGCACGCTGTTGGTTGTTTGACTATGTAAATAGTCTACCTGCATATCTAAGACCAGTAATAAGCACCTATCGGAACAAGTTGGTAAGCTCTTTACTAATTGCCAAATGGTACCTCCCCCTTTCTATTTATTGATCTATAAGAATGCAGTTAAAGTCTCTAATAGTAAGCCAAGGATTAGACATTTCTTCATTGATGGACTGCAGATTCTGCCATAAATTTCCCTTTGAAACTGAAAATTTGAAGCATTTACCAAAGTGACATCAAAAGCTGCATTCATTTCATTCGTAAGGCATTTTAGATGCAAGTGTTGATCACTTTCTCAAGGTACCATGACTGACAATTTGCCGTAAAAAATTTTGTAACAGTAGCATTTAAGATGCTTTTATTTTTGTTTTGAGTAACCTACTAACTAAGCTTTTGTTTCCAAGATGATTCCCCTAACCATAGCTTTTTTAAGGGGATTGTTAAGCTCCTCAAGCATTCCAAACAAGGTTTGTCATTTAGGGGGAAATTCGCTTTAAGTCTATTTGCCCTTTTCTCCTTACAAATTTCCTTTTAGATTTGGTAGCTTGGTCTTTAAATTCCAACTTTTGTTCCTTCCTTGAAAGGGTCTATCAGAATTGAGATTTTCCAAATCATCTACACTGGTTCCTGATATTCCAGATCACTAATAACATGTTTCTATAGAGGTTCTATATTCTCAAGGTTATCTTCATATTTATCCTCATCCTCCATTGCCATTACTAGTATTTCTATCAGATTTTCATTGTAGGCCTTTTGAATGCGTTCTTGTGAATTAGAACCAACCAATTCATCATGCCTTTTAGTTCTAAAAACCTTACTTGTTAGCATCCATTTTTTGCTTGTTTAATTCGGTTTTTAAGGATAGGTAAAAGGAATATCAAACCTTTTCAATTCATCATCTTTAGTAAGCTTGAGCACAGGTAACATCTCCGACATTTTAGCATCCCTCTTAACTTCGATACAAATTTTAACATAACATATCCTTTCCATATTTTGTAGTTTGAGAGTCCGTATAAATATGTTTTCCAAGTGAGCTAGCAAGGTAACTTAACCCCTTTATTATCAAAAACTCTAAAGGCACATTGTGGAAGTTAACCCAAAGTGGAAAGATTTCAATGTTGCCTCGATTACACTTGAAGCCAGGTTTCCACTTTTGAGTGAACATTGATTGACCCCTTATATGCCAAGGGCCAAGCTCAATTATCTCATTCAAACTACTTTCCATAGAGAATTTAAATAAGAATAAGCCATCTTCCCGTAGTATGGTTTTCCCTAAACATTTTTTGTCCCACCTAGCTAATGCTTAAGCTTGAACTACTAGAAATACTGGCCTCTTATTATAGAAAAATATAACTAAAGCTGAGGATCAAACAATTGAAGCAGCTTTGAAAAGTTAAATGGGAGGTGTTAGCACTCCGTCTTTCAACACATTCTGAAAATGCTTCAACTTACCTTTGTGCTATGAAATGTTGGGTCTGTTCTTCCAAGCCCCTTCAAGTTGATTTAGATATTTAGGCAGAGCAATGCTAACATTCACATTAACTTACACTGTAACTGGAGATTCGACTTCCTTGCTTGCTAAGGTTTTTCATGGGATTTGAGGAAAACTTTCCAAGTTTAAGTGCAATAGAGTGGAGCTGCCTTCCTTCTCAACATTCAAGGCCTTTGAGAGGCCCTCCATCAGGGCTAAACCTCAACTAGAGATAATGGAGCATTGTATCAGTTATAGAAAGATAACCAGAGGTATGAGATAAGTTTCTAGAAAGGGGGAACATGTAAGGGTAAAAGGATTAAAATAGGTAGTGAGAGGTCAAAGAAGGTGTGAGGGTAGTAAGTTGTTAAGAATTGCTTCAACTTTGTCTTACAAAATTGCCGACCTAAAAAAATTCAAAAAATGACATATAAGGGAATTTAGGAATGGAGATTTCCAAGCATATTGTGACAAAAATCAAAGACATTCCATAAAACGAGAAAAAAAGATTTATTCTAAATTAGTGTTGTAAATTTACCTACTAAACATCTTGCAAGGCTACTTCTACTAAGGCTTCTTTCCTAAAATCAACCAAAATGTTTATCTTGCTTCAGTCTCAATAATAAAGGGGTGAAAGTTATTTCTCCCAATAAATCTCTAGGTTCTGCTTCCACAATTGCATCATAACTGAGATGGATCCCAAAGTCGTCGATATGGTTACTTTTGAAATCTCTAAAAACACCACTCATGCCCATGTAACTACTATAGATATGCGAAGCTATATTGTCCTTAAGATTATATACTATATTTTCCTTTAAGATTATATATGACATTATTATTTTAATTAATAAAAGCTTTCTTTATCTTCGTAAATTTTGTTAATTATCTTTAATGTTTTAATATTAAAGATAAAATTTTGAAATAATTACTTTTCAATTCAAATTATCACGACATCATAATTATGATATTTAATTTGCATTTACGTATTATTCCTAATTGTAGTTTTACTAAGCCACGATATTGATGAAATATTAAAACTAGCACAGTTATATTTCTTTCTTATGGAGGAAGTAATCAATTTTATAAATTAAAGTATAAAAATGCTAAAACAAACTTATAAGTATTTATCAAATAATAAGTTCACTGAAATCACCTGATTACGAGGATCTCAAATAAAATATTACATGTGTGTCTGTGGATTTTCTCATTATAGAGATTACAAAAGTATCTTAAGTGGGAATCACTATATTTGGATACTAGTTATGATCTATTTTATTTAGGGTACCTAAGTTGGTAATACTTGGATATATTATGAGCTGTATAAATATATTTGAATAAAGTCAACAAAAGATTCGTCATTCTAAAGTAATTAGGGAGAATGTTTCATTGTTCTTGATTAGTATTAATTTTAAAAATTCTCCGGTAAGAGTGAATTGAGAATTGAAAATAATTTTTTTAATATTAGTTATAAATCAATTATTAATTAGTAAGAAAAAGCATGATTGAATTTAGAAGAGTAAATACTAAATCTTTATTTTCTATATCTAATTGAAATATTAGATAATAAAAAATTAAGTTATAAATTATAACCATGCATGAACAAGTTGAGTCAAATCATTTTGACATTTTAAATATTTAAGTGATCATGACATGTTGTTAAATATTAATTTTGATATATGATTATAAATTATTTAATTAGATAATTATAAATAAATCAAAAGTAGCTCCAATTTATCTAATTTTAATTAAGAATTATAATTATAATTTATAATCATTGCCAACATATTAATAACCTAATGGGTCACATATAAAAAAGCAGTTAAAAAAGAAAAATAATTTAAATTAAGTTAAAGTTATTGTGAAGTTTAAAAAATTTCAAGAATTAAGTATGAGATATTTAATTTTATTAAAATTAAATTATATTTTAATCAAAGTTTGACTTTAATTATAATTAGGAAGATTAATATTAATAAGAAAGAAACTCATTTGTCTTGTTTATAAATAGGATAAAGGTATAATGGATCTAGCAATATTTCTTTTTCCTCTTAAAAATTGAGTTTTTCCTCTGTTATTTAGATATTGTTTAAGGTTGGACACGTGAACAGTTTGTAGTTAACACCTTAAAAAATTTATTTTTTTTTGAAAAAACTCAAATAGAGGATGATTCAAGTACTTATTTATGATTTACATTTTTAAGTTATTCAATTATAGAGAATTAATCGAAAATTTGTAAAAAAATTCTTTGCTATGTTTATGATTGGATGGGTTAGTATTCCAACAAAAGTATCAAGATCTCTTTTCATTTTTAACTTAATTAAAATTATTTGATTGTTATTGATTTGATAAAATTAAGGTTTAAATTTTATTGATGCAAAAGTTGCATGATATATGGATATACCTAATATTAATTATTAATTAGGTTATTTACATTTGAAAATTATAAGACGAAATATGTATGCCTCCCTATTATTCTATGTTTCAAGAAATTAGGCATGTACCCTATCTAGTCTTTTTTGTTTATGGAAGAATTAGTCGTATGCCTCCTTCCTGTGCTTATAATTGTTTTGGAGAATTTTTCTCTCTCCATTGTTTTAGGAAACACAATAATCTAGGGCCCTTTTAGATTGAGTTTCTTGAAAGGCCTAGATATGAAAGTTTGTCATACTCCTATAGTAGTGATATGAAAAACATCCATTTCTTATCCCCTTAAATTATGATATAGTTAGATTGAAATTTTTGGAAACTTGGATGTTTGTTTGAGATTGTATTTTCTTATACAAGGGTTATTGTGTGAATTAGAGTTGGAAAAGGCTAAAAAGCCTCATCCCAGTAGCATCATAAGTGGTGCTGGTGACTAGCGCCTATGATGATGTTTCCACTAACGGCGTTTATTGCTACTGGTGAAACACTATTGCCAATTGTAAAGGTGAACAAACACCACTAGTGAGAAGCGAGAAGACTAGGGAAGCAACATCTGGAGGAGAAGCAAGTGACAAGACCTAGAAATAATAAAGGGAGCGGAGGTGGTGACATTGAAAAACCCTAATTTGGGAAGCCATAAAAGGACATCACATTAACACCTAAAACATTTACTAAGCCACAAGCTGTAGAAAAAAGATGTATTCATAAGAAAAATAGTTGATACATGCTCTTATTGTTTCTATTTTTAAATTTAATTTTAAGTATTCCTTTTATTTAAATTTGAGATAAGATTAGAGTAAACTCCTAATAAATCTAGAAAAGCATTTGTTAATTGTTTGAAAATTATTTTCATAAGGTTTAATTTTATGAGGAATATTTTAGAATTTAGTTTAATTTTTCAAAATTTGAATTACTATTAAATTAGTTACTAATAATGCTCCCCTAGATATTTTCTATTAGGTTAATGAAGGGGTGCTTAAGTCCCTCACCCTTATCATTATTTTCCTGCTCTCTTTAGTTACCATATTAGGAATAGTTTTTAATTTCCATCCACACCCTTTTGTCTCTTATCTTTTCTAGCTAAATGTTTAACGTAAAGCCTATCTAGACCTAGACATTGGACAACTTTCACCCTCTTACCCCTACCTCCTCTACTAACCATAGCCCCATCACTGATCAACCTTCTAATCTATTAGCCTTAAAAAATTGTAATTTTGAGCCTAAACCAACCCAATCAGTTTTTAAAGGTTGTAAGAAACACTCCCTTCTTTAAGCTCCACTAAAATCCTCTGAGAACCAATAATGGCTCATTTATAATTGTCCTCCCATTGAAGTACTTCAAGAAGGAGCAAAAGTTTGGTCAACAATATTGTTTGAGTTTTTTTTCAGGAAAAGACTAGCTTACGCTGGGGTTTACACTTAGGTCTCCAAACTTTGGAAGGATGCATGACTAAAACAGTAATTGTTGAATTAAGATAATCTATTCTTATTCTCATTTAATACAGAAGTTACCACATAGAGAAATTTGAATAAGGGTCCCTGGATCATCTGAAATGTGCTTATATTCCTTCAATTATGGAATTCCGGACTAAACATGGAAAGTATTAAGGAAAACTAGGTACCCATTTAGATTAACCTTCATAATATTCCCCAAAATATTGATATGAAATTGGGTTAAGCCACATGGCAAGTTTCCTAGGCAAGCCTATCTATATAGATGAGAACATATCATTAAGGAGAAGGGTAGGCTATGTAAGGATGTGCATAATTTTTGGATATGAAGTATGACTTCGAAGATATCATTCCAATCCTAAGACTAGCAAATGAAAACTCACTAGTGTAAGATACAATTAAGATTACCTATCTCTAGAGACCATCTCAAACTCAATAAAAACAATGCTAGCAGTTTACAGTAAAGAGATTCATTAAGGGGGATTATTGGGTGCTAATCGGAACTGAAAATAACAGAAGCAATGATACAGGGAGCAACCCAAATAGAGCTACAAAGGATAAGGAATTAGCTTACCTCGAGGCCTATGAGGAGAATGAAAAGGACTATGATGATCTCCTAGAGGAGGTTATCTATAGGCCTTACTACAATATAGAATAGTGGAGCCTCGATAAATTTAAAGAGAAGAGGCCCAACATAGTATTAAGCTCCCACCAAATGGACTTACTAATCATAAAACCTAGAAAGACTAACTCCACTAAAATTGAGAAACTAACTCCTTATTACTGGAGGAAGACTTTATTAGTGCTAAGGGGAAGAAAACTGTGAGGAAAGGAAGACCTAAAGCCTCTGAGAGCCATATGAACTTTTAATATCTCTATTAAATTGGAATTTGAGGGGTATTAACTGCCTTACAAAGTAACAAAAACTAATGGATTAGATTAACTCAATAAAACCAATGTTAATTAGTGTATTGGAGTCTATAATCAAAGTTGATAAGCTCAAGCAACTGAATTTTGTGATCAAGGATTGGGAAGTTTTTGTCTAACCACCAATTTCACTACAATGAGAGGATTCTTTTAGCTTTAATTAGAGCAAGGTATAGACTTCCCCAATCATAATGTTTGACCATCTCATACACATAAAGGTAAACTTAAACCAAACTTGTGCTAAATTTCATTTGAATTTAATATATGGTTCTAATCTAAACTATTGAAGCAATAGCCTGTGGAAAGCCCTGAGAGCTATTCACTCAAACAAGACTATCCCCTAGATAATTATGGGTGACTTCAACAACACCATTCATGTTGGACCTCAAACTTTTCTTGGAAGCTAGAACTGTTAAATGAGAAATTTTTGGCGATTATTCATGTGTAGAAAAAAGGAAAATTCTTAAACTTGAAATGAAGTAGAAAAGATGGTTTAGACACAAGATGAGTTATATGTGATATGTTGGAAGTTGAAAGCTAGAAAATGTATATGTTCATTGAGTACTTCATAAATTTTGCTCTAGTTATCCAAATGAGATGATTATTAATTTGAATTAAACTAGAGAGATAAGACTACAAATTGTCTGATGAAATTGAGTTTTGGTTCGGTCTCTAGGAATATCAATTTTTGGATGGAAGTTGAGCACAGAATATTGTTTCGGATATGAACAGTCTGAAAATGGTTGGTGTATAAATTTTAGACTATGGAACCAAATTGAATGATTTTGATGTCATTAGAAAAGTGAGACAATGAAGAACATTTTTTTTTAGAAGGAAGTGTTACCAAATTCCTTCAATTGCATGATTAGAATAAGGTCTTGATTTTTGGACAGAATTAAGCATGATTTTAAATAATTTTGAGGTTTTGCAAGATTAATTATTTTATTTCGAGTTAATTATTGTGTTAATGTTAGTTGGATTTTAAGATATAGTTTGGTTGAATTAAATAGCAAGATTGTTTATGTATGAGGACATTTTGGGAAGAACACTAAACTATATAAATTACAAGGCTTACATGTAAGGGTAAATTGGAATTTTTTCACTCATTAATGGAAAAGCTGTAAATAAGACAAGTAGGCTTGCATTTAAGGAAGGAGGAGTACGAAATAAGAAGGAAAGAACCAAAGAAAAGAGAGAAGAGGGAGAGAGTCGGTAGAGAAGAGGAGAAAGAAGAAAGAAAATGCTAGGTTTTTGATTTTTCTTGGTTTTTAAGAGGGATTTTGATGTTTATTCATGAAGGGAAAAAAAAAAGAGTAGCATGAGAGCTTCCATTCAAGCCAAAAAACTCCTCATTTTTGTGAAGGATCAAGGTAAGAGTATATTTGACTTGTTGGACTTTTAGAGAGATTTTGGTTTATATAGCTTAAGAAATGTATGAGTTTAAGTTTTCTAAGATCAATTTTGTGATTTTGTGTTATGGGTTTCTCAATTAGAATGTCCATTTATTTGGGATTTTGCCATTGTTCAAGGAAATCAAGGAAGACAAAAAAAGGCAAGAGTAGAGGCTTTGGACAAGTATTAAGCAAGGAATTAAGGTGGGTTTCATGTTTATAATTTGAATAATGAGCCATTAGTATGTTTTTAAAAAAACAAGAAGATAAAATGATTTCTCAATTGCTTTACAATTGTGGCATTTTTTGCTTTTGAATGGTTTACGAAATTGCTAAATGTTTTGTTGTATGAAATTTTGATGATGAATTGTGAATTGCTACATGAAAGGGTTTTCGAAAAATTTCATGTTCATGAAAAACAAGTTTCCGAAATGTTGCCATTTGGGCAATCTATTTTCAAGTCATGAATGACATGTTATGTGGGTTCGTGGTGGTCTGTTCTGTCAGTCAAGTGCACTTGTCTAAAGGCTTCTCCCGCCTACCTGCTAGTGACATGGTGCTCCTTCACGGACTCCCTTAAGTTCACGACTATGTAAAATCATTTGTGAGATTGCGATAGTACGTTCTGTTCATGGCTACACAGGAGCTTAAGAAAAATGTGTAGTACATTCTGTTACGGATCCACCCGAACCATTTATGATGTGTTGTATGTTTACTTTGATTTAGAGCAAGTTGCGATTTTGGTGTTTAACTAGTGTGGACACACCACCTTTAGGGAAATGTTGATTTTGACCCTACAAGGTAATAAGCTCAAGGTTTAGGACTCATGATATTTATGAATTTCTTGATAAGTTGTGAATTTGGGGAAAACTTTGTTACATGGATTTTACAATGTGAAATTTTACAATCGAAATACATATTTCAACGATTTTTGCTTGTTTTCAGTTATAAACTTGTTACCCACGAGCGTAAAGCTCACCCCCTTTTCGTTCCCATCTCCAGGTGAAAGAAAGTCAAGGAATCCGTTTGATTATGCATATGTTGTATTTTAAGTTGGATTGATGTAAATAAGACTTTAGACATATGTTGAGAATTATGAGATTTTGCATCTTTTGTTGTATTTTGGATTTGAGATTGATGATGTAATATCGATTGGAATGTCATTAAAGTTTGTAAACATTTGTCTTATGTTGTTAATGAAATAGGAATTGTGTATGGACATGACATATGAATTATGTATGGATGATATGAGTTGCTTAGCAACTTTCACCCGAAGGTTACACGGCCTGCCCGTGTTTGGTTACACGATCTGTGTTTTTTAGGCTATCCTAACGACAGAATTTCAATTTTTGGTCTTCACAAACGTTGTATCCCTAGATGTCTAATTTCTAACCGTCTAAACATGAAGTCAATCCGACATCTATAGTGAGATTTATGGAGATTGCACCAAGGCATGTTCAATACGAGGAAGGTCATGAACGTGTTGGATTAGTTTGGCCATAACTTCTTCGTCTGACCTATGATTAAGGTGATTCTTGAAGCGATAGATTTCTAAGACGTTTCTCTAGCTTTCCATAAAAATTGGTAGCCTTTGGAGTTGAATTGAAAAAATATGACTAATTGAAATTAAGGGGTCAGTTGGGAGAGCATGTGTGGGTCATGAACATACTTTGGGTTTTTAAGCCTATCTTGAGCTATAGAGCTCCGAATGAGGTGGTTTTTTGTTTCTAAATAAACTAGAGACTAAGAGCTACATGTTTGAAGATGTAAATTGTAATTTTTTTTATGATTTATTTGTATGGGCATGCCATTGAACAAATTGTGAGGAAATTTTTGGGATGTTATGCGAATGAAGTTGAACTGATGATGGATAATGAGGGTTCACGCATTTCACAATTTCGTAAGAATTAGATTCCGGAATCTAGCGGGATCCAACATTTGTGGTATTAGAGCTAGAAGAGAAATGGATAATGATTAAGGAAACTTCACTGAAACAACTTCAGTGTGTATGATCTGAGCAAGAGTTGGGTTCTAGAAACGGGATCCAACAAATTATCAATGAGCCCGATATCCAATAGATACAGGACAATTTAGGTACTCGGTCACAACAAAATAACAAATGGAAATAGAGTCTCATGTGCACTGCATATGCATAATATGAATGATTATAATGGTTTGAATGATTTTTTAATGTAATATGTGTTGAATGTCATATGTGAAATGATTGATCAAGTGTATGTGATTCAATACGATTGTTAATGGAATGATGTGAATTATGTGAATTACATGTGCTATGAGATGAGTGAGCCATTGATGATGGTCACTCACTGAGTTCGCAAAACTCATCCAATATTCATAATTTTTTTTTCAGAACTCAGAAGAATACCCCATTAAGCCAACGGGAGTGTACCTACAGCATTCAAGTGAAAGATAGAGGTTGGGATCGGTTCGCATCTGCATTGCATTTCTTTACTTTGTATTGAATTGTATTTTTCTGCAATTTTTTGTATAAATTTGTATTCCGAAATGATTCAAGTGTTTTGTAATTATGAAAGGGCCCGAATGGCTATTGAAAATTGTGTTAAGTGAAAATGTTTAAGAATATATGTGGCTCAATTTGAGTATCGTTTTCCGCATATTGTGTTTTGTGATTTAAAAAAAAAGGTACCGATTTCTGACTGATTGAGTGTGTTAGCACACCACCTTTATGGGGCATGGACTCAGATATTACCATCAATATTAGGCTTGGGTCATTACGAGAGTGGGGTGCTACACATGCCCCCCCTTTTTAGAGAACAAAATAATCATCCATTGAGACAATATTAGTGACATTGTCAGTCTCTCCATTAACTGACCCAGAGCCTCTTGTCAACCTGCTCCACCTCTCGAACAATTTTTCCTCACATGCCTAGTGTAACATCCTAGATCACCCGCTTATAGATAATGTCCGCTTTGGCCCTTGGCCTAGCCAAGCCCTCACGATTTTGCTTTTCCTACGGCCTTCCCAGGAGGTCACCCATTCTAGAACTACTCTTACCCAAGTACATTTAACCTCTAAGTTCTGATGGGATCTGGTCCATTAGGCCTTGGAAAATGAGTCTATAAGGGAGACATATCCGTACCCTTATAACGTGTACTTCGTTCCCCTTTCCAACCGATGTGGAATCTCACACTCTCCACCCCCTTAGGGCCCAACCCTCTTTGGGGTCCAGCCTAGCTAACATAACGGTTTAGGTATCGGCTCTGATACTAATTTAATTGTCATGACCCGGTACCACATCGGGCCCATGACAATTGTCGCATTGGGCCTTGGCCTAGCTAAGCCCTCTCAATTTTGCTTTTCCTGCGGCCTTCCCAAGAGGTCACCCATTCTAGAACTACTCTTACCCAAGTACATTTAACCTCGGAGTTCTGATGGGATCTGGTCCATTAGGCCATGGAAAATGAGTCTATAAGGGAGAGGTATTCGTACCCTTATAAGGTGTTCTTTCCCCTCTCCAATCGACGTGTAATCTCACACTCTCCACCCACCTTAGGGCCCAGCCCTCTTTGGGGTCCAGCCTAGCTGACACAACGGTTCAGGTACCGAGTCTGATACTAATTTAATTGTCACGACCTGGTACCATATCGAGCCCATGACAACTTGTAGCACCCCACTCTCACAAGACCCGAACCCGACATCTACTGTGATATCCGAGCCCTTGACCCACGAGGGTGGTATGCTAGAGCAAATCAAATACACTTTAAAACTCGTTATGAAATTTTTCTTTCAAAAACGGTTGAGTGCG
>JANZLF010000005.1:33745993-33765907 GCA_026546835.1 Erythroxylum foetidum | reverse complement strand
TATTGGTTGCTTTATGATTGATTAATGAAAGAAGTGATGCATTGGATGCCTCTCTCTTCTTTCATTCCATGCATAATCGAATTTGATAGTGTAAGAAAGTCTTCTTGCATTTTTTAGTCACACTCTCTCCTTTCATGCAAGGGTGAACCGAAATTACCAAGTGAGAGAGTTTCATTTTTGGTTCATCTTCTTCTAAGAAAATCTCCTCCAAACATTTCTTCTCCTTTCCCACCAAAATATTTTGTTAACCAAGTTGTCCTTGAAGAACAAGCGGTAAATCAAATTGGTTGAGGATACAACAACAAGGAGAAGATAGATTGTTAAAGGAAAAGATTCAAAGGCAAAGGATTTGGATACAAGAAGAAGGAGAGGATAGTATAGCGAGAATTTAAAGCTGTAGAAAAGGAGTCAGTAATACTTCTCATCTTGTTTATGTTTTTATTATCCTTACAGCATATCATTTATGGATTAGCGTGATGATTTGGATTTGTTGCTTCCGTTGGAAAAATGATTTCATAAAAGTTTTGAAATCTACCGTTTCTCTAAAATATAGTATGCTTTCTTTTTCTGATCCAACAGAGTTTATTCACTGATAATAAAATTTTAGGGCGTGATCAAGTATGAATCTTAAGAGAGTATTAATTAGGAAGCACTACTTGTTATCTTTCTTATATTAATTACATTACTTTACTATCAAAAGCAGGTAGAAAATATCAGCTATATTGGTTGTTGTTGTTGTTGCTCTCTTACCTAGGTGCTTCCGGAGGATTTGAGATTATCTTTAAAGATTCATAAGGTTTTTCCGAGCTTCTTGTTTGTTTTTTATGGTGATGAAAGTATGGTAGTTGTCTGTTTTGGATTCTACTTTAACATCCAAAAAGTGTGTGTGTGTAACCGATCTTGCCTTTTCCCTCATCCCCTGACTCCTCTCCTCCAAACTCCTCTAAACAATCTAAAGTTTGTTCTTTATGTTTGTGTTTCTAGTCGTATTTAGGCTTTAGAATTTGGTGTTTATTCTTGGGGTCTTTAAATCCTATGACGAAGAAACACTGAGACAAGATCGACAAGCGAGCTACAGGAGGAGATCTAGAACATGTTTAGACATCTGAACACGTATACTAGTAGGGACAAACAATGTATTATGCTAAGGTTTTGGGTAAAGATGTGGGTAATTCATGGGTTTTTCTTGTTTTGTTACTTATAATGAAAATAGATACGGGTCACATAAAGGTTAGTTTTTCACAACGAACTTTGGAAGGACTTTAGTGCTTGGATTGTTATTTAGCTCCGGTACCTTTTCAATATCTACTTTAATATCTACAACAAACAGGTTAGCTTTTCTTTTCCTCTTTTGGTGAAAAAAATGGAAACTTTCTTTATGTTCATTGATTATAAAATGGTAGATCGCAAAGCAACAGTTGGTTGCAGTTTTTATTGTTTTGATATTAATATTAGTATTCAACACGTAAGTTTCTCTATGCTGCTCTCCCTCTTTCTTGGCGCTCTCACTCTCTGTTCCTTTTCCGCAGCCTCCTAGCTTCGAGTATGGATTTTGATTAATTAGTCTCTTCTTCTTTGGTGTTTTCTGGGTTTTGCTGGGTTTTCTGAAATTTTTGTTCTTTATGGTTTTTCTTTTGCTGTTGATATTAGCTTCTTTGTTTGATTTAGTGTTTAATGCTTTCTAGGTTTTATTATGTTGATCTCTTTACATCTTATATTATTGGGTTTATGTCAAGATTAAATTTATATGCTTAATGATCTTATGGCTTCAGATGTTTTGTGTTTCTACATGTTCTTTTTCTTTTGGGTTTTCGTGTTTTGTACGATTCAAAGTCTTGTTCTTTGATGCTTTATTTTTATCTTTTCATTTGGGTATTGGTGCTTTTCTAAAGATAAAGAGATGATATATTTCATTATATTTTATTTTTAAAATATTTTTGAAAGTTGAGTTATATTTTATTTTTTATTTTGTTTTTGTGATTTTATTTCTATAATGATTTAGCATGTCAATTTTACTTATTTATTCTTTAACTTGCATCACTCTTTTATTGTCACATCTGCATGTGGATCTACCATAAATAACCTCTCTATTATATAGGGGTAAGGCTGCATACTATCAATCCTCCTCAGACCCTACTTTATTACGGGACTTCGAACTAGGTGTGACGATGATGATAATGATGATTTTGTAATAGTTATGTTTTCACATTCATAATAAATAAGAAAATTGCCTATGAAAAACTTTATTGAGCTCAAAAGTATCAAAAAAGTCATCAAGAAATAATTATCAATATAATAAAGGCCTATTTTTTAAAAATGTTCCTTAAATATCTTTATTTGACTTTCTGCTATCAATGCATCCAACAAAATCTAAATTTGAATTTCAAATTAGTTTTAATGGATTTGATCTTCTATATATAAGCATATAGTCCTTTGTTCCTTGAAGATACTTTAACATTTTCTTTGTAGCTTTCCAATGGTATATACCAAGATTAGTTTGATATTTGCTTAGCATTCCAACCACAAAACTAACATATGGTCTCATGCATGTTTGTAAATACATCAGACTGCCAATAATAGAAGCATATGGAATAGATTCCATTCATCTATGCTCCACATTATTCTTTGGATATTACATGAAACTATATTTATCTCCTTTTTATATCTAGGCAATCCCTGTTGAATATTTGATCATATTAAATTTCTCAATAATTCTTTTGATATAGTCTTTCTGAGACAATCCTACCAATCGTATGATCTATTTCGAAATATTGAAATTTCTACCACATAGGATACCTCTCATATATTCTTCATTTCAAAATTTTTAGAGAGAAAATCTTTAGCTTATACAATGTATCTAAATCATTAACAAGTAAATTACCATCAACATATAGAATTAGAAATATAAACTTACTCCCATTGATCTTTTCATAGGTAAAATGACCAACAATATTTTCTTAAAAACTAAAAAATGTTATGGTTTCATTAAACTTAATGTACCATTGTCAGGAAGATTGTTTAAGTCTAACTATTGATTTTTTAAGTTTACATACCATGTGACTCTTTGCTTCTATCCATATATTAAGTTTTTAACTTTACATACCATGTGACCCTTTGTGTCTATGAAAAAACCTTCAAGATGATCTATATAAACTTCCTCCTTGAGATCACCATTCAGATTTGATGTAGTTTTAAATAAAACTAAGCCATTGATGTTAAGATTATTCTCATTGAATCTTTTTTTTTAGACAAGTGAAAAAGTCTATTTAAAATAAATATCATCCTTTGAGTACAACCCTTGGCAATGAGTCTAACTTTATATTATTCAATATTTCCCTTGAAGTAATGTTTTCTCTTAAAGATACATTTGCATCTAACTCACTTAGATCCTTCTGGCAATTCAACAAGATCTTAGGCATTGTTTTGTGTTATTGAATTTAACTCGTCTTTTGTAGCATCATTTGTTAGACTTATCACTTTCTATGGCATATGAAAATGAAATAGGATCATTATTAAATCCATAATCAAATTTTGATTCTCGCAAATAAACTACATAGTTATCTTAAATTAATGATGTTCTTATTCTTACATGTTTATTCAAAGTTAGTCCACGTGGGTCATTTAAATTAATTGGTTGTAAGTTAGTTTCTTCATGAGGTGTTGTTTCATCTAAATCTTGTCCATAATTATTTTGTTCTTCTAATGTTGGGACAATATTTGGTATAGATGTGAATATTGGAAAAATTATGGGTAGTGGAATGTGAACCCTTATTTTATTAATATCCATATGTTTTTTAACACTCCCACTAACTTCACAATTTTCAATGAACTTAGAATTAGTTGTTTGATCAATTCTTGGACTATAGTTTAGATAGTAAAACCTATCCCTTTAAATTTCTCTAGGTAACTAATAAATTAAACACTAATTGTTTGAGAATCTAATTTTTTTTAGGGATTATAAACTCATGTTTGTACTTAATAATCTCAAATATACATGTGCCTCATACTAGGTTTCCTTTTTATCCATAACTCAAAAGGATTTTTAAGTACTACTTTATTAGGAATTCTGTTGTGCCCAAAATAAGTGCTAAAAATACATAGGCTATCCTACTCATAAGTTTACGAGGTAGTTGTAATTGATTACCTAGGGTTGTCTCCCATGAAAGTGAAATTGGTCCACACAAATTAACCTTAAACAAAAATAAAAACAGATGCAATCCTAAACATTCTATCAATTTTTTTTATTTTTACTGGAGATTAGGAATAGATGGACTTTCTCTAGGATCTGTTTTATTAATAAGATTTATCATCACTTTAGCTACTTCAGCATTTTGGTTAGTTACTCGAGATTCTCGATTATTCTCTTTTTAGTTAGCGATTTGTTATGTGAAGGTTTTAAAAAATCACAAAATTAAACTGATAAATAAACTAATTTAACTAGAATTAAAAACAAAGAGAATAATCGAATTGGGAAACTCTTAAAAATTAATTTCACTAATTTAATCTCCTACGCATGAGTAAGGGGAAATGATTGGGTAGTTGTATTACTAAAATTAACAGTTCTAAGATCAACTAAAATAATAAATGTCTAATTTTTATATTTGACAAGTTATCATCCAAATTAATTATGGAAACTTGACTACTAATTACCACTTAAGTTAATATATTTCTAATTCTTAACTTAAGCATTTATAGTTTTTTATTCCATATGAAACTTTTTCTCTCGATCTTTCGTTTAATACTGAAATGATGCAAAGTTTAGTCACGCTATTACATCCATTCAATCTAAAAAGTATAGCAAACATATGAAAATAATACAATCCCTTAATCGTGCACATTTGACTAAAATAGTTACATTAATGCTCAAGAAAAAGAGATCAGCCCATCATGGAAATAACAAGATTCATCATCTCCATATACTTCAATCCCATGTTTATCATTATAAAAGAAGTATTTAAGTAACAAACTAAGTAAATAACCGAAATGAACTACCAAAAGCTAACAGAGTATCAGTCGGTTAAGCTAACAAGGTAGTAAGTTCAATTAACAACATAAAAGTAAAACATAGAGAATAATGCAACAAATGAGGAATACAGCAAGCAAACAAAGATCAAATGAGGGAGTTGCAGTGGTTTCCTGCATTCTCAAGCTCTCTACCTTGGCTCTCGCCTTGTACTCCTGCTTGGTTCTTACGCAGATGATTAGATGCTCAAGAAGTTTCCACTCTCTATTGTTCTTCTCCTTCTCACCCGACTAGTCTCTGCCTTCTCTCCTCTCTTCTCTGTCTTCTTTCTTTCTCTTTATTTTTGTCGCCAGATGTCTCTCGAGTGTGTACGTAGAATGTGGAATGATAGAATGTTAGAATCTGTCAAAATGAGCTACCACCCTCCTCTCTTCTTTATATTTGTAGTATAATTTTAGGTCTAGGTTTTTTAGCCTTTAACTTATAGAAGCCACGTAATAATTAGACGAAAAACATGGTAGGAGGTGAGTATGGTAGTCACAGGTGTGATTCAATGCTACCCCCGTGCAGCCATGGTCACGGGTGTGACCAAGTAATTAAGTGTGTGGCCAAGCAATTAAAACATGTGACCATTCAATTAACGTATGTGACATGTAATTAAGGTGTCACACCCATTTTTATGTTAAAAAAAATTATTTCCATGTAACATTCTTAAGACAATCTAACTAATATTTATGCAATATTTACACCATTTTCACTCAATTCACCACAAATTTGGATTAGAAATACATGAATTTGTAACCAAGATCAAGGTATGAATGCATGCAAAATTCAATAGAATTAGACACAACAATTCCCCACACGTTAACTATAATTATTCTCAAACAAAATAAATAACACTAGGCTATAAAAGAACAAACAATAAAAACAATTTTTACAATTAATTGTCAAAGATATCAATGATCATTTCAATAAGCACAACCTGGGAACTTAAAACTTATAATATTTCATGAATAGAATATTCTCTACATGCTTAGCCAAAATCAACAAGTACTTTAATTCAAAGAACTATTAACAAGTATGATAGAAACTCACTCCACTCTCCATCCTCTCAAGCATTCAAAGATAGGATATGTATTCACTTATCGTTCATTTTATGTATGACATCTACTATAAGCTTGCTTACCAATTCAATCTCCACTACTCATATCAAACATAAACATCAATCCAAACGTCTTTATTTTGGTTGTAATGGGGTCGAGCTAAGGGTAGGAAAAAGGAAAATTATAGTTTACAACCACAACGCAAATTAAGCATTTAAAATAATACAGAACAATGAACCATAAAACACTAAATTTTTCCTCTCATTTAACAAAATTAACAATCCTCCTTTATACGTCTCTCCTCTTCTTTTCATTTTCGGGTCGCCTTCTCTTTCCTTTGTTTCTTTTCAATTTCTTTTTCTTTTCTTTCCTTCTCGTTTTCTTTTCTTTTTTATTTCTTTCTCTTCACTTTTTTTTAATTTATGTTTAAATCAAGGAAATCAAAAGAAGAAAAATATAGAGCGATAATTACTACAACCAGACTCATTCCTAAAGCAATATTTAACTATATGCTACGACACCCCTCCCCCCCAACACTTATTCAAGCAATTATTCCCTAAACCTAGTCATTCTCATTCAAATGCTCAACTTGCCTTATAGTAGGTATAACAAAGAGGATAAATAATTAAGGTCAAGGCTCATATTTTGGGTTTAAATAAAGAAAAGGTTTCATGCTAAGCTCAAAGGGGGTTCGCTAAAGGTAACATTATGGTGGCTTTTTACACAAAAGGGGTAAATCCTAATTGCCTTCATCATCTCAATTGTGCAAAAGATTATCTGATTTTAACTTGTATTTGCAAGCAAGTTCTAGAGTTCCTTAATCATAAAAGAACACTCTCAACAAAGAAGGGGTTTAATATGTCAAAAGGGCTCAAATTCTTACCAAAGAAAAGTGGCATTCATCTATCACAAAAGCTAATTTCCTTTTAATCGAAATCCAAGTTAATCAAAGCATACAAATATACTCATTTACTCATATTATGCATTTCTAATCCCAATCGAGTTTACATCATAACCCTATATCTCTAACTATTAAATAGAAAAACAAACACACAACACATAAACAATAAATATTTTTTAACTAATACTCCTCCCACATTTAAATATCATATTGTTCCTAATGTGATAAGAAAAAGTAAAAGAGGGGTCTAAAACACAAAATAACACAAACGAGGACAAGCATTAAAACTAAAAGACATTAAACTAACAAGCATTAAAAACAAGAAAAAGATAAGGGATAGAAATACATACGAAAGTGTGGATGGTGGCTGTGTTGATCTGGTGTAGAGCATGGCATCTTACATAAAGGAGTGGAGAACAGCTGCAAGGAAGAAAAATAGAAGAGATCAAAAAGTAGGCTTGCTTATATAAAGCAAACAGATTAATTCAAGTTTCACTAAAAAGGAATAACAAACAAATAATTGTAAAACAAAACAGAAATTATATGGTCTGCCTCCCATTTAACGCTTCTTTAATGTCTTTTAGCTAGACACCTCAACCGTCATGCTTAAGGAGGATCGCCCAAGTGACTGATTTCATTATTTTCTTCTCTTCATTAAAATCCTTCCTAAAGCATTTGCCAACCTCTCTCGCAGTTGCATTGTCTAGCAATTGACAAAATTTCTCATTTTCTTTCATCAAACCCAACTTGTTTTCTTCTTCTTCTTCCTACAATGCAAAATCAAGGTTTGCATAATTAAATTGATCAACGAGAGAGCATTTTTCATAAACAGTAGTAGTATGAAGGTGTTTAACATTAAAAATTGAAAATTTTACTGTTTCTCCCAAAACGGTAATGCTTGGCTTCCCGTTTTTCAAATCAATCAAGGTATTAGTAGTGGCTATAAAAGGCCTCCCTAAGAGTATCGTGTGCTCCTTCCCTTTTTTTTCCCTCCTCCATGTCTAAAATCACAAAGTCTACAGGGACAATCAATCCTTCAACCTTTACTAACACATCTTCCATTATTCCTTTTGGATAACAGGTTAACCTATCAGCTAATGGTAAGCACGTATTAGATGGTATTAATTATTCTAGATCCAATTTTTCATAAATAAAGTGAGGCATAAGGTTTATACTCACTCCAAGTCCAAGCATACCTGTAACCTCATCGTCATTACCCATTGATACTTGCACAAGAAAACTCCCTGGGTCTTTCACTATGGAGGTAATTGCTACTGAAGCACTGCACTTACAACTTCTGAAACTATCACCATCTCGTTTGACTGAAACTTTTATTTATTAATGGTTAGGTCCTTGAAGAATTTCACATAAGCTGGAATGTTTTCGATCATACCTAACAAAGGAATATTAATATTAACTTTGGAAAACATGTTATATAGATCAAAAAATTGCTTATCTTGTTTTGAGTCCTTAAGGTAGCTCAGATGTGGGATCAGTGTTCTATAAGGATTAGTCACCTTATGCAATCTTATTCCTTTATTGCAGTCAGTTGCATGCCTCATTTTTCACTTCTCTGAATATGACATGAAAAGTTGTCATTCCAATTGCTTTCTTCATTCTACTCACCTTTTTCATTGGTGAGGCTCTCCTCCTCTTGATTACCTGCACCAGACATATTAAAAGGGATCTCAACATGATTTTCAATCACCTTACCACTTCTCTTAATAATAACTGCTTGGGCTTGCTCGGGTTGACTAGGTGACTTCCTTTTTTGATTTTTGTGCATTTAAGCACTTGGATCTTAGTCCTCTTTACAGAAGCCTCCAAAGAATCAAATCTTTTATTGTTTGTTTACTAATTTTGAGTTGTGACCTGAATAAATGCATTCAGGCTTTCCTCTAAAAAAGGCATACTTGGTGGATTTTGAAGTGAGGATTGCCCTTGGTCATAATTTGGCTTCTAAAAATTTTGGTGTTGTGGTTAAGGCTGTAGTAGTGGATTGTTAGTCTTCTATGAAAAATTGGAGTGGTTTCTCCAACCAAGGTTGTAGGTGATTGAGTATGGATCATTTCACTCCCTTAGTTGAAAACCACTGAGTGAGTTCACTTGTTATTTGCCATCTACAAAAGGCTTATAAGAATATGAACAAACTTTAGCTCCATGACTACAAGTTCCACATATACCACATACCTCTTGATTTGGAACATGTTGAGGTAGTCTTGTAATTATCGTCTTTACATGCATTGTTAACTAAGCTAACTACATAACCAGTTCTTAATTCGAGCTCACTTCATCAACTCCAACTCTTCTTCCCCTCACGCTCTTTTATTAAGAATTGGCCCCTAAAATTTTGAAGATTTCATACGTTTCTTCGATTGTCTTCTCTCCCATAGCTCCTCCTATTGCATTATCCACTGTGTACTGAAACTATTGCATTAATCCATCATAAAAGAATTGGTTCTACATGTGAAGTGGAAAATGATGGTGTGGACACTATATGAGCTAGAGTTTGAAGCATTTCCATGCCTTATGGAATGGCTCTCCCTCCATCTGAGTGAAGGTTGTTATCTTCATCCATAAATCAAAAGTCTTTTGACGGGAATAAAACTTTCCTATGAAATTGTTGTATACCTCCTCCCATGTAGTCAATGAATAAGGTGGAAGGGTCATCAGCCATACCTTGGCCTAATCCTTCAATGTGTATCATCTTGAGTTGATTTTCATTTAGGCTATCCAAAGGGAATGTCTGAAGAGTGGTGTAGAATTCCTAAATGAAATTTACAGGGTCTTCACTGGGAATTCCATTGAAAGATAGCAGCATGTTGTAATGGATGCTCTTTAATTCATAGCTTTTGGTTGTCTCTCCCAAACATATACACGAAGTGGTAGTACCAATTATTATTCTGGGATGTTCCTTCATTTCTGGTTGTCTTTCACCCATCTTTTGATCTTTAAGCTTGGGTTTCTCGAGATTGTCTTCAAAGTCCCTTTGAGGTCCTCTTATTCGATGTATGTTGTCATTAAAGGGAGCAAGTTAATTTTTCCAAGATCTCGTACCTCGCATAAACAAAATAAAGACAACACTTAATTAGTAATAAAAACTACTAAAACAACTCAATGAATACCACAACAAAACTTTATGCATGAATAAATAAAACAATCAAAATGAAATTAATTGCAAACACTACACACCTCCTCGATAATAGCGCAAAAAACTTGTTATGCCCAAAATAAGTTCTAAAAATACCTAGGTTATCCTACTCACAATTATACAAGGTAGTTATAGTTGATTACCCAGGGTCATCTCCTATGGAGGTGAAATTGGTCCACTCAAATTAACCTTGGAAAAAAAAAAAAACATATGCAATCCAAAAACATTCTATCCTGATTTGTTGAGTGAATGCTTTAAAGAAAATCACAAAATTAAATTGAGAAGTAAACTAATTTAACTAGAAACAAAACAACGAGATTAATCAAAATGCGAAACTCTTCAAAATTAATTTCACTAATTTAATCTCCTATGCATGACTAAAGGGAAATGATTGGATAGTCTTCTTACTAAAATTAATAGTCGAGTTCTAAGATCAACTTGAATAATAAACTTAGTCTACCTTTCGTATTCAACAAGTTATCATCCAAATTAATTATAAAAACTTGACTACTAATTACCACATAAGTTAATATATTTCTAATTCTCAACCTAAGCATCTATAGTTCCTCGTTTCATATTAAACTTCTTCTCTCAATCCTTCGTTTAATACTAAAATGATACAAAGTTTGTTTATGTTATTATATACGTTCAATTCAAAAACTATAGCAAACATAAAACAACAACACAATCCCTTAATCATGCATATTTGACTAAAATAGCTAAATTAATCCTCAAGAAAAAATAAATCAGATCACTAAGGAAATAACAACATTCATCATCTTCATATACTTCAATCCCATCTTTATCAGTATAAGATAAGTATTTAAGCAACAAACCAAACAAATAACTGAAATGAACTATCAAAAGTTAACATTGGTTAAACTAACAAGGTAGTAAGTTCAATTAACAATAAAAAAGTAAAACACAAAGAAATAATGCAATAAATGAATAACAAAGCAAGCAAACAAAGATCGAATGAGGGATTTGCAATGGTCTCTTGCACTCTCAAGCTCTCTACATTGGCTCTCACCTTTTGCTCCAGCTTGGTTCTCATCCAGATGATTAGATGCCTAAGATGTTTCCATTCTCTGTTGTTCTTCTTCTCCACCTCACCCGATTGGTCTCTACTTTATCTCCTCTCTTCTCTACCTTCTTTCTTTCTCTTTTCTTTTTATCCCTGAATGTCTCTCAGGTGTGTAGAATGTGGAATGATAAAATGTTAGAATTTGTTAGAAGGAGTCACCATCCTCTTTCAACCCACAGTTGCCATGTAATAACTAGACGAAAAAAATATGTCACGGGTATGACTCTTTATCACCCTCGTGCAACCATGGTCATGAGTTTGACCCAATGTCACACCAGGGACTTACATGATCACGAGTGTGACCATGTAGTTCACATGTAACACCCGTAATTAAGTGTGTGGCCAAGCAATTAAAACATGTGTGACATGTAATTAACATGTCACACCTATTTGCATATAAAATTCTTCTGATTTCCATCCAACATTCACAAGACAATCCAATAACATTCATGCAATATCCACACATTTTTCACTCAATTCACCACAAATTTGGATTAAAAAATAAGAATTTGTAACCAAGATCAAGGTATGAATGCAAGCAAAATTCAACAGAATTAGACACAACAAATCCTATTTAGAAAATACACAATAGTGTCAAGTGCATGTATCCCCAAGGTTTTAGGTAATGAAGAATTATTCATCGTACTCCTAACGATATCCATTAATGCCCTATTATGCCTTTCTATCCCACCATGTTGTTAAGGTGTGCCTGACATAATATACTTTGCACATATGCTACATTGCTCGAGAAACTTTGCAAATGGACCTAGATATTGTCCTGATTCATTATATTTTTTATAATATTCACTATTTCTATCAAATTTTAGAATTTTCACTTTTTATCTAATTACCTTTTAACCTCCTTTATAAACATCTCAAAGGCGTTTACAATTTGAGATTTTTCATTAAGCAAATAAACATATTTTCACTGTGAAAAATCATTTATAAAGGTGATAAAACATTTTTCTCCACCAAAAGATGGAATGTCAAAAGGTCTATATTTATCAATGTGTATAATTTCAAAGAGCTTAGTACCTCTTTTGGCTCCTTTATTACTATGTTTGGTTTGCTTTCCCTTAATGCAATCCACATATGCATCGAGTTTAATAAAATATAAATTCAAAAGAATTTCATTCTTTAGCAATCTTTCTAACCTTTTTTGGATATATGACCTAAACATTTATGCCACAAGTAAGCTAAATTGTTATTCATTATGCTACATTTAGTTTTAGTGGTATGATAAATAGAAAATAGAGATTCAGAAAAATTAACATCAAGTTTTAATTTATATAAATCACCCATAAGAATTTCACAACCAATAATGGAATTATGTTTAAATAAACGTCTAAAATAACCATCACCTAACTTAAAAGTATACTCATTTTCATGAAGTTTAGAAACATAAATTAAGTTTCTAGAAATTGAAGGTAGGTAAAGAATTTGTATTAGATATAGGTGATAACCAATATCTAATATTAAACGATAAGTTCTTACACTTTTAATTATAACCTTCTTATGATTTCTTACGATCAAAAAGTTCTCAGTTGAGTTTAGGGTTTAGATTACAATGAATCCCTAGATAACATTACAAATATGAGTAGTAGCACCAAAGTCAAGCTCTAAGTATTATAAGCAACTTCAGTTAAGTTTAGTTTGGAACATACAAAAAGGTTAAATGTACCTTTCTTTTCAATCCAAGCCTTATATTTCATAAAATCTTTCTAATAGTGTCCCGCTTATATGTCTTTTGTTCCTTTTTATCAACGTTATCGATAACTTGTGACGTTTTAGTAGGTGCTTTCTTCTTAAATTTCTTAACCTTTGACTTATGAATCTTGCTAGCTACTTGAACCACAAGGTTTATATAATGAACTCCTTGATTATTTAGCTTTGTTTCCTCCTCAGTGAGCATACTGCACAATTCATTAACATTTTACTTAACCTTTACAGTATTATAGTTAATTTAAAAAGTTTCATATGTAGGAGATAAGGAGTTCATAATGAATTGTACTAAGAAGAAGTCATCAATTGTCATATCTAGGGTTTTTAATTTTTCTACAATATTTGTCATCTCTAGAACATATTTTTGCATCCTATGCAACCTATCAAACTTCCTAGTCATGAGTTTAGTCATAAGAGTACTGGCAAGAGACTTATTTGCGAAACAAAAACATTCTTTCACAAACTTAAGATATTCTTTAGCATTTTCAGTTTATGGAATAGTGGAATTAATATTGTTGGCAATAGTAAATTCGTATGAAATTAAGACATAATACGTTTGGTCTTTCCAATTCCAATGCTTTATAGTTTGTCTTCTCATCCCCACTACTCATACTCGTAATGACAATAGACTTTTCTTCCAATAATGCTAAATAAAGATCTCAAACACCTAAATTGAAATTGACTTACTATTTAGAGATGTTCAAACCATTAAATAGGGTAACAGAAGAAGCACGCAAATGAAGAGAAATAAGTGCAAATACATAAATGCTCAATAAATTTTCTTATTCAAATAATTAAATATTTAGAATATATTGTAGGTTTTCTTTAGGCACTCTCAACAATATATTATCATAAGTTTATTGTCATGCAAACTTTATCAGGTAATCAAACAAGAAATCATCAAATACAATCAATATTTAGATATATAGCATATTTGACAACTAAATATTGATTTTCCTCTATTATATTGGTTTGCCATAGAGTATTTAGGTAAATTCTAAATTCTATCAATTAATAAACATCATTTATCCATATAATTAATTCAATAATAAGCACTAATATTTTATGAATAAATGACTATTTATATGTGACAAAAGCTTAATTAATTTGTCTTATTTTAGTGACTAACAAATTATCCCTTTATAATGTCATGTATAAATTTTACACATAACACATAATTTTAAATTTCAATAATAATATGCATAGAACTAACATGACAATTGAATGTTGATAATAGTTATACTGAAATCTACATTGATAATATGTTGTTGTCTAGTTGTTAAGATGCCTGAGTTTCACCTAAAAGACCTAAGTTTGATTCCCAACAAGGTCGTTATTTCACCCAACAACTAGATTTCAAATCCTAATAATAACATTATGCTTTTTTTCTCTTAATATTTATCTAACATTGGAAATAATCAAAAAACAAAAGTCTTACATGAGATTTAACGTTGATATTCTTAATGTGTTATTTTATTTTGCCATTTTTAAAATTCAATCACCACAGTAATCTTTAATTTTTTATATATATATAAACTATTAATAGTGAATAATCACAAAACTTTTCAAATATCAAAATATTTGACAATCATCATCAAATAATCACAGTAAAATAAATGAAAAAAATTGTTTATTTAAAACACATGTTGTGATACCACATGTAAAAAAAATTGATCATTATGACATAAACCAAAATCAACATTCATAACTTAATAAACAATTGCTACAAATCATAAGACTGTAATATTACGTAGGTGATTTAGAAGATGCCATTATTGAAAAGAGATCGAAAAACTTTACCACATTCTTAGTTAAAATTAGTTTCTCTCTCTTTAACTTTCTTTTGACTACAAAATCTTGATTGAAAACAATCTGTTATCATAATTAGTAGGGAGAGAGCCGAATTATATATATAGAATTTTTAATCTGATACGTTCATCAAGTGACCAGAATAAATGATTGAGATTTATTATGCTATTAAATAGGAAATATAAAATAAATAGAACTCTTTAATTATTAATAGTGATGTGTGTGTGTGTGTGTGTGTGTGACCATTAATTTGAGCCACATTCTAACATGAAATGTTGGCACTCAAGATGTAGTACCCCACTCTCTCAGGACACGTATCTGACATCCTAAGTGATATCCAAGTACGAATCCCATGAGAGTGGCATGTTAGAATAATCATCGGTCAAAACTCATTGCAAATTGTTTGAAACAATGTACACATATACAAAAAATCAATAATCAATTTTGGCCCAATTTATTTATAAACAAATTCAGTCTCAAAAATTATAATCACCACTTGGGCCCATTTCAATTATAAAACAGCTGCAATTGTAAAGTCATTTCATTACCAAATCATAAACATACACTTTGTACAATTCTTGTGGAATATAATTCAAAAACATAAAATCACTGAAGACATAAGCAGACGCAAATTGATCCTGACCTAGAACTCATACTCGAATCCTTTTTGGAGACCTTTACTAAACCCTGAAAACCATGTTACAATTTTGATGAGTTTTGCGAACTCAGTTAAGTAACTATTCTCGATGGTTCACTCATGTAATAAATACAATCATCATAAAGTCACATAATTCATACAGTTAATCATTTCATTACAGCTTTGCAAATCATTCAATGATTTCTGATTATAAATGAATGCTATATGTATGAGAGTCACATTTTTTTTGATTGCTATGACTGAGTGCCTATCACATACGTATATAGATACTGACTTATTGGGCTCAGTCAAAACAGAATCACGAAACATAGCTCTACGTGAAGAAACAATAATCACAAAGCAAAGCTCTACATGTAAGTGCTCTCATACTGGCTACTCTGGTCACAACACCTTTATATTACATGTATTGAAATGATATGCATGCCACAATTCAGTCATTAATTCAATCACTTTCACTTACATACATTATCATAGTATAACAGTCTCAATATTAGTAGTCATTTGACTAGGTCCGGTATTCAATTGTTCAGTTAAGAATCAGAATATTCAATTAGGTAGTCTCATTCATATACAAGTAGCATTTCCAATATTGTTTGCATGCTTCAAACGTCTCGGACATATACTGTCTGGAATTCAGTACATAATTAGTCAAAGAAGTTCAATAATATATCAATACAGTTCAATAACATACAGAATAGAACAAATAAGATGAGACCATCTTAGGTTACTCACAGTTGCTCCCTTATGCCTATTGCCTTGACATTCCAGCAATATCTGGAAGCGGTCTTGCTACTTACTCTTCTATATGTAATAAAACAATTTTATATCACTATAAACACAATTATCAATGTTTCATAACTTATGTATGTTCAATGGAAAATTCTCAGGTATATTTCTGTATTACAATGATGTAAATATCAATTTTCATTTACTTAACTGAGTTCGCAAAACTCATAAAAAATTGCAACGTGTTGAGGCTTTATTAAAGGACTCCAGAAAGGCTTCGAGTAAGAGTTCCAAATCGGGATCAGTGATCAGTGTATACCTGCATATGTATTTCGTTATATTGTATTGAAAATTGTAGTCTTAAATGTTATTCAATGTATATGAAAATGATCTTGAAATGTAATGTTATTGTGACTACAAGTATTTTATTTTGTAATGGGCCTAAGTGATTACTAAAACTCTGATGAGTTAAATAATGATTATGATTTTTTTAGACTGAAATTGGTTATAAATAAGTTGGCCCGAAATTGATCAGGGATTTTCTACATATCCACGTGTTGTTTTATAAGAACATAATGAGTTTGATTTACCGAATGTTTTAACATATCACTCTTGTGGGACTCATACTCGATATCACTCAAGATGTTGGGTCCATATCTTGCTAGAGTAGGGTGCTATATTTTGGTATCAAAGCCCAGTTTTAGTATCTTACATGGGTGTCAAGTTACATGCATTATAGATATGTCATAGTAGGCAGTAGCAACTGATTCCCAGTCTAAGTCGCATTTACATGAGTCAGATGTATGAGTATTTGTTAAAAGTTTAAGCTGATATAAAAAGTGAGAAGAATGATGATCTATCAGAATGTGAACAGAAATGAGAAACAGTACATGATTATGGTATACGACATCATATTATACTGTGGTAATGTATCTCTGAATGTGAAATAGATATGAATGTATTGTCGAGAATTGATTAAGGGAAGTAGTGATATAGATTTGAGCTATGAGATTTAAAATGTACAAGCCTAGTCAAAAGAAAATAAAATTTTCTATAACCTTGAAAGGTTAAACTTAGACTTGAAATGATTGTTGATAAATGTGCTTTAAAATTGAGATCAAAATTTCAAGAGAATTATGAATCTAAAATTCTGAATTGATTGCGAACATACATATGTATGATGATATGATGGTAATTTGAAGGTGAGATAATCATAGTGACATATGTAAAAGTTGTTAACGTTAAGTTGATTTGGTATTATGAGTACATATCTGAAGTGGGATCACCCTGAAAAGTGAGAATAATGAGCACATATGTATTATATATGTGGAAATGATGTAGGTAATAGTCATTGACTTGTTAAATAATTGTTAGTTATGATTCCCACATAAGCATGACTTAGAATAATACATGAAAGTGTTTACAGTGATCAATCAGGGATAGATTGAGATCATTAATGAACCTTTCACCCCGATCATAGCAGGCACAAAAAAGGAAATGTTGTTTAGAATTAATTGGAATCCAGGTATCATTAGTGAATTTTTGTAATTAGAGAATTGTTATAACTACATCTTCAAATAAGATGAAATGATCTTGATGGTACAAAAATTGAGCTTCTTGAGGTATTAAGAATGACTGATAAACAAGGATGAAAACAGTTGACTGATAAAGATTACATGAATAGTATAGATGTGGTAGCAAGAAATCTTCTTTTGAAGAAGAATTTCACTGAATTCAGTTAAGTAGACCTAATGGTTCACTTTAAGATTGGCCAATGAAGAAACGAATCAGAAATGAATAAGGAATAAATTAAGAGCAAACATTAGAGTTCCATTACTAATGGAGACTCAAGTACAATAGGTTGAATATGATACAGAGAGTACACGTAGCTTGTCAATGTAAGGTATCCAACTAGGTGATTGGATTTTAGAATTTTAGGTAACACTATTGTTACTGTGAGTAGAACTTAAGTTCACGCTATATTCTATGTAAATATGTTCAGGTGATACAAATTTCATTTAGTGAATGTGTTATCATTTCAGAGAGTTAAGACTGGAAATAAATTGAAACATGTGAAGAAACTAATATGAATGAACATATATTAGAATAAGCCAGTATGAAAAAATGGAAATTGAATGAATTGAGAAAATCATTCGAGGAAAGAAGAAACTGAAATTTGCATGAGATAGTATGACCTCATTGAGGAAATAATTAAGATAGTATGATATCTGAATAAGCGATTGGAAAATCGAATGATTTCATTGACTATAGTAAAGTGGAAGAAATTATTCGAGTGATAAAGTAATGTGGGAAACTGAAGAGCATATAAAAAACAATATCCCTACCTATATCATCAATCGGGTAAGAATTTTAAGAACAAAATTTCTTAAGGAAAGGAGAATTGTAGCATCCTATGTTTAGGCCTGGACCCTAGAATTGTGAACTGAGTGAATTGTAGAATGCATTGCATACTCATACATCATTGTATGTTCACATGCATGTGAATATTTATTATTGACATATTTAAAATAATTGTTCATGTATTCATTGACATTTTTCGGGTATAATTGACTAATTAATGTGATTTAAAATGTAAATTGTAATCTATTGGTTGTGAAATTTTATTTGAAGACTGTTAATATTATTTCAAAATTTTTGGTAAATTTTAGAAATTTCTAAAATTCGAAATATTTTTGAACTAGGAAAAATATTGAAATATAGACCAATTTAAGTGTGATACGTGCATTGGCTAAATTGGTGACAAATGGCTCACATGCATGATGACATATGGCAGTCTTATTTGGGAGACGTGTATTTCATGCAAAGAATACACGTAGCTAAGTGTTTAGTAAAAAAAGGTTACTGAACATCGTTTATTCTTCACTAGATTCACCAAAACACTCTTCTGGTTATTCATCACCGAATAGCAAATTATTATTCCTATAGGATGTCACTGATTCACTCTTACTGCCGGGAATAGCTAAATCGAGTAAGTAACTCTGATGTTGTTTTACAGTGTAAATATATGCATGCATGCGTAGGTTTGAGAAGTGTAATTTCGGTGATGAATGAATTGCTTTTGCATATGTGAGGAACAATATGTCATAAGATAGTGTTGAAGTGAGTTTTGAGATAGAAGAATCATTGAAATTGTGATTAGGAAGAGTGCAAAAATTTAGGAAAAACGATGAATATATACTATGTTTTTCACTGTACATGCATGATATATGATTGTTTTTGCTGTTCATGCATTAATTTGTGGAAATGAATTTAAGTGATTTTAATGATATGAAATGAAGAGTTAGTGAAGTTGTGGTATACAGTTGATAAATTACTAAGTTGTTGATGAAATGAAAGTGTGTAAATCTGGAAATGAAAGAAAAATGGAAGAAGAAGAAGAAGAAGAAGAGAAATAATCGGTGAAGCACGATCATAACTTCGCTGTTAAGGGTCGCAAATCGCAATCATGTTTTTGCATGATTGCTACTTCGCAGGTCCAGGTGGAGAATTGCAGTCGTGCTGACGCGCGATCTTGACTTTCAACTTTTGTTTATTTCTGAATATCCTTTGGAATTTTTGTTATAACTTCTTCACCCGATATCCAAATGATTTGATTCTTGAACCATTAGATTTGACACACATTGTTCTTCATCTCTACTAAAGAAAATGATAGCCATATAATGTTAGACCCCGAACCTTGAGTGACAATTTGACTTAGTAATATAAATGATTAAGTGGATGAGTTGATTGAAATTAAGTTAAAAATCTAGAAATAATGAGAAAAAGTGTGAAAATTT
>JANZLF010000005.1:33707868-33728221 GCA_026546835.1 Erythroxylum foetidum | reverse complement strand
GGGAAGAGGAGACAAGCATCTGAAAAAGAAACAACAAAAAAGCTTACCGTGCGTAGACGAAGACTAGCGGAGACGAATATCAGCGGCCCATGCGTTTTAGGTTTCAGACGTTAACAAATCAGGGTAGACGCGTCTTTTACAAAATTTGTCTATTGGACAGTGTTTTCTGTACCACAGAAAACGATTGGACAAGATTTTTGCGTCCATGTCCTTTTAGGACAAGACAAAAATCATCATCAGACAGTAACCAAACATGATATGAGACAGGACTTTTGTGTCCTTGTCCACTGTCCGCAGGGCTATGGACACTAACCAAACGTAGGGTTAGAGTCCAACTTAGAACGAATTATGAACAAAAATACTGGTCTCAGAACACTGCTGTGAAAGCTAAGCTGGCTCCGATCTTCCATGTCCTAGCTTATAGACCAAAACAATGTCTCTAAATCTGCTGATTGTCTCAGATTTCCAGTGCAACCTCATGGTCGTTTTGCCAATGTCCCCTTCATCTTCTGCTAAAGTAAAAAGAAACCCGAACTAGAAAAATTTTCTAAGACGACTATTTATAGAAAAATGAAAAAATTGATGCCAAGTTACGCTTTTTTAAGGGTGCCAAAACTCTTAAATCCGTTACAACCAAGCAAAGCACATAAAGTCAACTGGCACCAGAATCTTAAATCATCAACCATAAAACCGATGTGAATATATGAATCCCCTGAACTGATGTGAATATATGAATCACATTTTGATGTCAAGGAGATACCCAAGAAAATTAAAACCACTTGACATTACAGATGGTCACCTTAATAACCACAGTCCCATATTTTCTGAAAAAGCCACCTGATCTAGGTGAAGTATTTTCCTTATACCTCTCAGCAACGAAGCATTTCTAACTAATCAGTATCTGAGGTATAAATAAGACTAGCCAACAACCACAAAAAAGAACAAGGGCCCATCTTATTGAGGATGACCAAGAGAAAATGAGGTCTTTACATCGTATTACAGGTCAAAGAGAAAACAAAGAGTCAGTTTCCATATATGCTCTTGTATTCTGCGGGTGGAGATGCTGGTGCATCCAACTTTGTAAGAACTTCAGGAACTCCGGCTGTATCCCTTATTATCTGTGTCAAAAGCCAAAGAAAGAATTAGATTTGATGATAATACTTCTGGTTCCCATCTCTGCATTTCCTCTGCACAGCCTAAAGCAAGCAAGCCAATTCTTTGATTACATTTTTTCCACTGTAAATATGTTGCAGCGTGCCTCATGATCATTAATGTGCTTTAGATACTTTATATTATGATTTTGTTGATATCCTATAACCAATGGCAATGACATAATTGAAGGATTCTCAGAATCATTTGCTTGTGTAAATAAGTTAATTTTAATAGAAGTGCCAACAGACAGGCATCCAGACAAAGGTTTGTCGAGAGACTCATAACTCTCCTAGTGTATTGTGCACTACCACAAACAGATGAAGCACCATGGTGTATTTACATTTTAATCTTTGATTCCTCACATCAAGTTATATAATGACTACCATAGAAATGGTAATTTAACATGATTTGAACAAGATTTTTCTTGAAATTCGTAAATGAGATTGCATAGAGTACTTGAAGACACCACATGCAACTGCATTTATTTACAGGAAATAAACTTGGAAACGTGCTTACAAGTATCTCCTCATCAAGGTAAGAAATCACGAAGAGCCTCTGTAAATTACCAACTGCAAGAATATAAAAAGCGAGGGGGAACACATTAGAAAGAATTCAAAATGATAACTCCAAAGAAGTACATGGGAAGAAATACAAGAAGTTATTGGGAACTCCTCAGAACTCTTAAATTTCTTTCCCAAAACTTTAATGTTATACTAGGATATTCTTAGGCGGAAACATGTTAAACTAGATCTTTGAGGCCAAAACATTTTAATCATAGCGTAATTGTTGAAAGAGTACACTTTCTGGAGTATCTGCAACTTCTTAAAACGTTAATAGTGGATAACCATCTACATCAGTTACAATAACCACAATATGCCAAGACAATTACTCACAATTAGACAAGCATCATGCCAAGACAATTACTCACAATTAGACAAGCATCATAGTCAACTTCAAGATTAGATGTACATGTTTAAGGCCTCCTTTTGAATTTTGATACTCTCTAATTACCCTTCCTGAGATGATCATGTCACATAGTATACAGACACAAAAGGGTAACAAAAAAACATATGGGGCTTTCCCAGACTTGAATTTTAGTTTATGGTAATCTAAATGTGCGCATTCTTCATGTTATAGAGTACCAACATTTGGAACCAAAAATCAGAGAAGTATTTGGTAATAACACCTCGAGGCATGTATTGATGTATAGTTTTCCCCACAATCATAAAAGACTAGCAGCTTCAAAATATACCACAGAAATTCAAATGTCAAGATACAACTACAACTAAATGGGTAAACAAAATGGTTCGTTGATTAAATACCTAAGCATATAAAACTATCAAGCATTAAAATAGGAAAACTAGGATGACTTTGCAATCAGTAATCGTAGTTAACAAAAATTATTCATGCCTAACTACAAAAAAGCATTCAGCTGCAGCTCAAACATATAATGAGGGCAGTTTAGGCATCAAATAAATCGAGTAAGATAGAGATGACATTATTGACAAACAACAGAAAGCTTACATAAAGGAACTTTCACCCCACTGGAAATTGCATCCCTTACAGGCACAGGAAGTTGTTGCATCTTGTTAGAAAGCAGAATAAATGCTCCTTTTAGCTCCTCTGGTAAGGTTTCTTTGATAACAGTTGGTGTCTCTAGAACCCCTTCCACGTAGTCCGCTTTCATTCGAAGAGATCCCTCCACAGTTAACCTTGAGGAGAGAACAAATTTGCTTTCTATCTGCATTATGGCAGGAACAATGGCATTCAAAATAAAGCTTTAAAAGCAAATAAAAAAAAGCTAAAATGAGCAACATGAACACATTTTGTCGCTAGAAGTTGTGTGCATCAACAAAAACTTAATGCTTGTGGTAATGACAGTTCTGATTGTGAAAATTAGATTCGATCTAGATTAAGAATGATCCTCAATTTTGAGTATGCCCAATAAGCTGACAATCATGTAAAGTCAATTACAAGCTACTGCCAGCCCCTCTGTTTTTCTACAGATCAATTGTCCAACATTTCACTAATTACCACAATAAAGTCAACCCATGAAAGGTCTCAAAGGAAAGAGGATGGTAAAGATAGAAATCACTTAAAAACAGAGCATTTATGCAGGCATCCCAAAGAAGTGATAAAATGAACGATAGAGACATACGGAGAAGAGTAGCTTCAAATAGGTGGTAACTTTTGCAATACCATCCTTAATGACCACATCCAATTTGGACAAACTAGCCAAGTTTGATGGAAACCCCCTGCAACAATGCAGGTTGCAAGATTAGAAACTAGAAGCAATGATTAAAAGAAAAAGCAGAGAGCAATTCAAAGAAAGTAGGACTCACTGAAATGTAAATGTGGGAGCAAATAAACCAGAGCCTGCTGAGCCAAACCACTGGAAATCCCACCGACCTTCTAGAAACGGTGAGCTGAGAGAAACTAAATAGCATTCAGAAATGAGGTATGGGTATGCATTTAGGAAAAATGCAAAGTGAAGAAACAAAAAGCAGCTACGTGGTTGGTCGAGGAGTGGGATTGAGACGCTCAAGACCAATTATCCTTTCATTCACCTCAATCCGCTGTATATCTGTGGTTTGTCCAGTAACCAGAGCTGCGAAACCTCCACTATCTTTGAACTGAACCAAATAAATAGTTCATATTACGATCATCATCATCATCGAATTTTAAAAAAGACAAAAAGTCGAGAGCAAGTGTGGACTTAACAGCGAGAAGCAACGATCTCTTAGCAGAGAGGCGTTGAATCTCCTTGGAGTAAAAGTCGGGTGATCCCGGCTGAAGAGCAATAGACATCATTCTCCGACTACAGGCGCTGCCGTCTGACTTCTTCCAGCCGATCTCAGGCAGCATGCAGGCAGAGTTAGAAGCAGCCATTTGGATACATACGAAACAGAATTCAATTGATTGAGTTTTGAGTGTACCATGACTATATAGTAAGCAGAAACCAGGAAACGCGAAACATAGTATTGTGTCGCTCATGAGTTTTGGATGCGTCTCATCTTAATATAAAATAATAAAAACGCAAAAGGTGTGAATGCAGGTGCGGAGTATCGAACCCCGTGCCTCTCGCACGCAGAGCTAGTGCTCTACCGTTTTAGCTACACCCCCCGCATCGGCCCATCTGGTTTAAGAGTCTTACTAATAAAAAATCAACCAGTTGATTTGCATGTGCTTCTTCTTAGAGGCATTTTGACTGTTTTCTTCTTCTATTTCGAGCTTTTCCCGCCATGGAAGCTATGCAACTCGACTCCCAGAAAACTTTTCATAGGAAGCATTCTACCTACCACTGCTACGTTAGCTTCTTACTCCTCGCCATTTTGTTCTTTCTTTTTCTTCTTGACTTTAGTTTTACTTCTTTTCTTTGTTGTGTGCCAATGCAGCTCCTTTTATTTTCTACTTTCTTCTTCTTCTTCTTCTTCCTTTTTTATCAAAAGGAAGTTCTATTCTTTTTGGGATTGATAAAATCGTTAAAAATTAATCAGGATGAGACGTATGAGATTACGAAGGAAATATACGGGGGACAGCAGTACAGCCAAATATACTTTGCTCGTCTACATATGATGAGAACTCTTCTCTATTCACTTGTTCCCGATTGGAAACCCCATTTTCCTGGTAATTCCTTTCCATCTAGTCTTTTGTGGCATCAATTACAGTTGATTTTTATGTCTTGTCTGATTTTCAGTATAATTATGCTTTTTCGAAGCTTTAACTAGACTGGTTTTCCTTTTAAAAGGTTTAATTTTGAGAGTCAATTGAGAATCATTCCGGACGATTTTTTATGTAGATCTTTTGGTATTTGCCGGTTGTTTCTTCCATTAGAGGGTTTTTCCATGGTTACAATTGGCTTTAGGGTTTCAGATTTAACTTCTTTTATCTTGATTCGTAATTTGTAAAACGTTTCTTAAATTTGGCAGTTCAACTCATGTAAGCTCTCAATATCAGCAACATGGGGTTTCCGGTGAAGTTTGTTTTTAAGATGGCACAGTTTTAACTTGTTAACGCTAATTGTTGGTTACCTGATACGTACAGTTATTACTGCATTGCCAAATGGGTCAGTTACCTCCTTTCCATTCTTTTGTGAGTGTCAGCATCTAGGTGCTAGGACAGAGTTTTTATCGAAGAACTCATTTTGTGTAAGGAAGTCTGCCCTATTGTGTGGAACAGACAACAATGAAAGTTGTTTGAAACTAGAGATGGTAATGCTATTTTATGTCTTCTTAGCCAATTCTGTGACTATTCTAATGATTGAAAGACTTTATGCAGTGGAATGTTTGTTGTGCATGTAAGTCTCAAGGCAGGTGGTTATTCATTAAGTTCTAAGTTCTATCGAGTGCTTCTGAAATTACTTACCAGCTTATATTTTGCAGTTTGCACGGTTTTGGGACTCGAAAAAGACAAGGAATGCATCATTGTTGGAACTCTGTACAAGCACATGAAACTTAAACCCTGCATTCTTGATGAGTACTCTAAGGAGGTATTTTGGTCACTAATACTGAGATTTCTGGCTTCTTATTTCCTTTTATTACATATTTATTGGATTACTGGTGGAAACTCTCAGTTGTGACAATAATTCATTTATGAAACCTGACTATTGTGTACAGAGGTCTGCAATACCACTTGTCAAGCCTCACAATTTTATGCATCCGGATGATCATTTGGTCTTGGAAGATGAGAGTGGAAGAGTCAAACTTAGCAGTGATGTGCTTTTACCTTCAATATATGTTACAGGTATATGATGATGAACTGACAAAATGTTGGTTTTGTTGGTTTTCTTAGTCTTCCTGAACTCTTGGCAAGTACTGAGGTTTTGAGTTTTTAACAACTTTTAGTCTTGATTCATTGTCATGTTCTGAGTCATTTTGGTTGAAATCTGAAGGATGAATTTTCACACATCTATTTATTTTGGTGGAGTCTAATTTATGGACCTTCTGTAGGATCCTTACATTTGAGAGGCTTTTAGTTATTGACCAAGTGCTTGGGATATCATTGATATTTATTCTGATTTCCCATAGCCAATTTGAGTAAGCATCCTTGATTTGACGTTAAATTCATTCTTTGGGATACCTTAATACTATTGTTTCTCATGTCTACACTAGTGCATCACCATGAATGCTGTTATATGTAATTACCTGTATGTCAATTGTTGTGCTGATAACTAAAATAGTGTCTTCATTGTTCTTTTTTTGTTTTGGAAATGCATACCATTTACTTTAAGCATGTTGACTTTAATTGATTCACTATATGTAATAGGTGTTGTCGTTGCTTTGCATGGAAAGGAAACTGACGCAGGGGATTTCCTAGTCCTAGATGTCCTTGAAGCTGGCTTAGCACCCCAAGTAGATGTGCCGCTTAATTCAAGTATGCACTCATTTTTCTTCCTTCTTGATTCATGTTCTCTTTACCTTGCCATGGAATAAATAGGAAAGTATTCTAATTGTTCATATACTAATTCTATAAGGGTACTAATCCATGTAGAAATTGAAAGTTAAATACAATTAACTGGAAGGAAATTATAATCAGAAGCATTGTGGTATCATGAGTCATGTTAGAATGCCGTCATAAAAATGGTGGACAAAATATATGAATGTAACTTCTCTAGATGAAGCATACAAGTCATAGTAGTGAGTGTTGAATAAATGATTATAGGGTTAATTGCTCCTAACCCCCTTTGATTTGTAAAATTATCTAAAACCCCTTGTAGTTTAAAAACTATCACTTCACGCTTTAACTTTCACAATATTATCATGTGACCCCCTACCATGAACTCTCATAGCCTTGCCTTGCGTGAAGGCTCGGTGAACTAACCCTTTGCTATACGCTGTCATCTCTAAGACAAGATGAGACGATTTTGTACACACTGCACTTACTCACAAGTTGCACAACACCATCTGAACCTCATTGCCCCTGTCTGAACAAAACGGGACCTTCCCATTGCCACTTTCTAAGCGAGCTTCTGTTTTGTTCAGACAGTGGCAATGTTGAGGTCTGATTTTGTTCAAATGACATCGTCTCAGCTAACAGTGTTGGAGACGACATTGTACCCTTGGGGTGAGCTAGCAAAAGGCCAGGTTGTCGAGCTTCCATGTAGGATAGGGTTGTGAGAAATGATTTTGTTTATGCTTAAGTGCGTCAGATAGCTTAACAGGAGTGGTTGATGTGATAACATTGTGAAAGTTTAATGAGTTAAGTGATAGCTTTTAAACTACAAGGTTTTTTGGTTTTTGATAATTGTCCAAACCATAGAGGGTCTGGAGCAATTAACCCATGATTATATATTGAAATTATCAATCTCAAGTTGAGGTTTCTTTCTTGCGAGGTCTTGATCATCAATTCAAATTCTGCAACTTACCTTTTGTGTTACTTCAATGTTTCTAATACTGTTTGACTTTATGTATTTATAGCCATTTTTGAATATATTTATATGCCACTGAACAGGAGAAGATAAGTATGTTGTTTTTGTTTCTGGGCTTAGTGTCGGCAACAATGCATCTAACCCCCTTCAGTATCAGCTTCTTGTTGATCATATTACTGGCCATCTGGGGGATGAAAAGGTCTGTGCAGTTTCTTTCTCATTATGCTAGCTATTTTGCTTCTTCTGTTGTAGCCATCTATTATATACTACATTTTACTCATGAACTTCTCAGGAGCAAGGGACTGCAGCAGAAATTGTTCATGTTGTGGTTGCAGGAAATTCTGTGGAAGTTCCTGCTGGACTTCTTAATGGACAGGTGACTACTTAGTACATGTTATCTCCTTTAATTCATAAGTTCTGAAGAAGTACTTTCTGTGAAATTTATTCCTGTTTATGTTTCATATTGTTTCTCAAAAGTGCCCAAACTTGGAAAGGTTTGTTAGAGAAGTCCTTTCACTTGCTATGTTTTCCAGCTGGCATTGATTATTTTGGTGCAGTGAAATTCTTGGGCTTGCTTCTGAAGATTTTAGTTTTCCATGACCTTTCTTCCTTCATATGAATTATGAAAGCAATTTTCTTTTTTATTTTCAGAATTTGACTTCAAAGGAGCAAACAAGACTGTCTGAACCAATCGTAGAGCTTGACATATTGTTGACTCAGGTTGTTTTGTGGGGTTGATTGGTGTCTTTGAGCCAGCTTCTTTCATATCGTCCAACTTCTATTTTTTTTTCAGTTCTTAATTAGAGCCATGTTACTAACATTTCTGTTTAGATCGCTGCAGGTGTGCCTGTAGATATCATGCCAGGTTCTAATGACCCTGCAAATTTTTCTTTGCCTCAGCAGGTTTGCATTTTCTTAGATCTTATTTTTATTTTTCTTTTTTGAGAATGTACAAAATTTCATGTTATTTATTTATTTATATTAATCTAAGCTCCTTTCTCTTGCAGCCTTTGAATAGATGCCTTCTCCCTGGATCAGCAACTTATAACACTTTCAGATCTTGTACAAATCCCCATTGTTTTGAGCTTGATAATATCAGGTAAAATATTAATGGAATAGATTGTTTGACAATATGTTTCTATGATACTGAGACATTGACAGCATATGACTTCGAATTTTTCAGGTTTCTTGGAACATCAGGTCAGAATATTGATGATCTTTCAATATATTCTGATGGAGATGATAAGCTTGATTTTATGGAAAGAACACTGAAGTGGAGGCATTTGGCACCAACAGCACCTAATACATTGGGTAATTCTTTAACTAGTTTTGTTGGAGATCTTAGGTAAATACTGTATTATTTAAGAGTTGGAACTGTATGTAACTTTGGGTTTGTTTTCTTCAAGTTGTGTTTACGAATGCCCCCATTTTTACAGGTTGTTATCCTTTCATTGATAAAGATCCTTTCCTTATTGAGAGCTGTCCCCATGTTTATTTTGCTGGCAATCAGGATAAATATGGAACACGCCTCATCACAGGTATTGTTATTTAACCTTGTAGATATCTGGTTGGTTAAGCTTTTGCCATGATGTTTGCAGTTTGTTTTTGTGTCTTGTTTGCATTGTAAGTTGAAATGAAAAGATTGGCATTCGGAAAGGCATTTATGTTTCTTCATGATGCTGTGTTTTGTTTTCTGTCATGGTACCCTGAGAATGTTTATGGTAATTTGAAAACGCAGGTTCAGAAGGGCAGGTGGTAAGAATTATTTCAATTCCTAAATTCTCTGAAACTGGAATTGCTGTTGTGGTGAGTTCTCTACCTTCTGTGTAAGTGTCTGAATTGACTTAGAAATGTTTAAGATAAATGACATCAAATGCTTGCAGACCTAAAAACATTTATGTCCATGACTTTCGCTAATACTGGGAATCATTATTACGTAGGAGTTAAAAGTTTTCTGGATAGGAGATGGAATTTGGTGAACAACATGCTTGCTAACGTTCTATAAAACTATTTTCTACAAACATAGGACGGGAGGCACATGATATCTGTTTTAATGTACATGTATAATTAATTTTTCTTTAACTTGCAATAGTTATTGTGTTATGCAGTAAGGTCATGGTCAAAAGAAAGAGAAGTGATAAGAGAATGAAAAACAAGATGTATATCCTTTAAAGTTTGTTGCTTTCAGATTTTTCCTACCTTTTGGTTGGGAAACTTAGAAAACATAGTTATGATAAAAGATGTTCTTTTCAGATTTCCCTTAATTTTGGCCAGAAAACTTCAAAATTATTATTTCAGTATAAAAATAAAATATATAAATAATCTAGTCATTTTATAGCTTAAAGGCACATCCTGCAAAAAAAAAAAAATGTTTGAAATATGCTCTCATTGTCACTTTTTTGAAGAAAAGGATCAAGACTTGAATATGTGATGTCACTAAATGGTGAAACATATGACAGTTTTGATGGTCTGTTCTTTTCAACCTTTCCTTATTATTCACTAATTGGTTCTCAATTCTACTTTCTTCTTTTTTGTAGCTTAACATGAGGAATCTTGAGTGCCACACTCTCACCTTTGGGACTTCAATCTAGCTCCGGTAATGTTGTTGGTGTTTGACATTGTTTACAGCTATGAAACTGCTTCAGTTCTCCATATTAATTGAATCATGGGTTTCCATATGGAGCATTATATACCTAAATCGATGCGGTAGAAGAACAGTTGTTTTGACCCCTCTGATCAGTTAAATAGGAAGCACGTAATAACAGTTTGCACCTCCTGTTTCTTCTGTAATTTTTGTTGTTTACTCAAGTCAACTTATTTGGTTTTCTGGGCTTGACAAGTTAACTGAGTCTTTACTGTTTTCAGAAGATATAATTTTATATAAAATGAGATTTGAGCTAACAAATCATTGTATTGCATTAGAATTCCTGGGAAAGTAGAAGGATGCTGGAAAGCAGTAAATGGCAAAGGATTTATTGCAGTAATTCCATGATGTTATTCGGATGTTGGCCGCAACGGAAGACTAGTATCATCCGAAGTTTGTGATGTTAGTTTAATTCTCTGGTGATCTATGTAGGACAAAATGAACCTGAGGAAATTGATTCAGTATTTTTAACTCTCCTGAATTTTGTAAAGTTGTGTATTGACGGTTCCATCGGATCATATTGTGCGATTCCGGTTTTAGGAAGCTGGTGATCATTTGACTGCGACCAATTTTTACGAACAGAACTGATATCAGCTGTGTGATTTTGTCTGAAGAGTCTTATATGGTACTGTCTTAGATAGGCATGTAATTCAGAAAAGATTTTTGGGTCCTGAGTCCTGAATTTGATATTTGATAGTCATACTTGTACTTGGAGAACAAAGTGTGCATTAAGATTTCTTAATGCGATTCACTGACTTTTTAGGTATCATAAAGGGAAAGAAAAAAAAAAAGAATAGAAGAAAGAAAACTACCTCCTCATTTTGGTAGCAAATTGAGAATCACTCTCCACTATAAAGCTGTTGAGAAGCTGCTAAGAAGGAAGAGGATGAAATTTGTAGACGAACAATGCAAGGTTGAAAATTTTGTAAAAATAAAATACCGTCACCATTTTTCCTTGTTCAAGATAAACTTACATGGTCTGCCTTTATCAATTCTAAAGGGATTATTATTGGTAGACATCTACGTTTTATGATGTTATTGTCTTTTTTATTTTATTTTATGGGCTTAATTAATCCAACATTACACCTGATTACTTTTCTGTAAATCTTGATTCCTTCTTCTTTAGCCACCATTACTCCCATTCTTGGAGTTTTCACTGAGTATATATATTTTTGTAAGCATTCTTCCTTCACCCTTTCTAATTGTTATTTGCTTATTATTCATGTATTTACATTCTCACTCCTCTTCTAAAATTGTAATTGAAGTTTTTAAGTTCATTTCTTTTTTTCTGGTTAATAAAAAGTCTAGTTAGTTAGGTGAGATAAAGGAAAAGATTTGGACATTTAAACTTTTTACAAGGCCATTGAATTTGTAAAATATATTAGTATAATCCATAACATGTCTACAAATAATGAAATTTGTTATATAGAATCCTAATTGAATTTCACTAGCTTAGATCATATGTTATCTTTATGGATAACCTCACACTAACATCCCTATTCAATTAGGACTCTATCTAGGAATAAGTTATATCACAACTAACAAGATAAAAGATTACATTTATCTAGGAATGATTTATCCATATCTACAAAGATCTCCACTATTTTTAGATAATCTTCCACATAGTCTTTATCTGTTGGAGCTGATGTTTATCTTTTGTGATCTTATCCGCCACATCATTCAAGATCTCCTCATGATCTCTATCAGTTGATGATGAGTCATTCAAGCCTAAAGTCTATTATCGCACATTGGTCTGGTTTAATGCTTACATATGTCAAGTCCATTAGTCATGGTCTATTTGTTTGAGCATATACTAAGTCCTTAGTCTATTAAGAACCTAACTTTAGCTAAGTCAATTTGTACAAGATTCGAAACTTTACTAAAACTTGTACCAAACTTGACCACCATCATGCGAGAGATCTAACTAACCTTCCATTCAATATCCATCTCAAGCCTTCTTTTGGTCTCACATCTGAATCTTGCATCTCATCAAAGATTTTTGCCAATGTGCATCAATGCATATCAATGCTTGACATTGCCCTTTTTTCTTGCCTACTCTTAAGTCTTTGCCTTATTCTGTCGTCCTGAGTGTCAATCATTGGTCAAGACTTGCCAATGCCTACACAATTTCTCTATTAGCACTTAGAGGTCTAATAAATCACCTCTATCGGAAGAACTTGGCACCCTCGTTGAAATAATACGTGGACACTCCTTCAAATGTGGTTTTCTTGACGAATCCTTGACCATTGCCACATTTCCTACGTAACCATATTCCCTTTCTATCGAGTTTATCCTTGCTTTTATTTGAACGCTCCTTCATAAGGTCCATTGCGCCCAACATAGCTAACCATTGAGGTAAAATTTTCCGTTGAGTCATCCTCTCCTTCTCCTTAATCCTTTGTAACCATGGAATTTATTTGCTCCTTATCCACCTTCTATTTTGGTCATTCACGAGCAAAGAGTGATCCTTCAAAAATGAAACAAGCAATATCCCAATTTGCTTGTTTCTTGGACTTACATTGAGAAGATTCACATACACCTTGCCTTTTTATAAGTCATTCCATGTCCTGCCATTCTTCTTGTCCTCATTACTAATTCGAATTGGTGGTAGCATCTGGAGATCCACCAAGGCATCCACAACCATTATTGCGTTTGAGAGGTTTTTCACATTTTGCCTCCGAAGCTTTGTTTGTTCCTAACCTTGCAAGCCTCTTATGAAGTTGAATAACTTGTCTTTCTCAAATATGTTTTGCACATCCAACATCAAAGATGTGAATTTTCTCACATATTCCTGCACCAAGACTTCCCTCGCGAGCCATGACCTATTATTGGGGATGAACTAATCCATTAACTCCTTCTTCATCTTCTCCCAAATGTCAATGGGAGGTCTACTTGTGTTGATGTTGTTGGAGGTTATCGTTCTCCATCACAAATTTGCATCTTCCAATAATACATAGTCATGATTGATGCCTTCTATAAGTTGGACTCCTTTATTACTACAAATTATTGCTCTATATCCCACAAGATATTTTCGAGCTCCTTAGCACTCTGTTTGCCATTGAAAATTTATGGCTCTCATACTTTTACCAAAGTTTTTTCAATACGTCGAACATCCTATATTGCAATAGCACACCTTAGGATTGTGACCTTAAATTTAGAATCCTCTTGTGCCTTTATCAACTTTGCTATTTGATGCTAAAATTGTTGGATTCATACCTTCAATATCTCAAATCGAGTATTATAAGACATGACCTCTTCCTTCCTTTGAGGAATTAGCCTAATAAGTGCCTCAACTTTGTTTACATGCTCCGTCAAATTGTTACCTACCTTCATATCAAAATGTGGCTCTAATATTAATTGTTACAAAGGTTTTTCCTAAACCACCAAACTTATTTGCAAGTTGCGGTACCTCTTTGTACAATAATCTCATTTATATCCATTTAAGTATGATTCAGCCTTCCCTTGTGAGAGTGAACCAACAACATCTTGTTTTTGAATGCCTTATAACTCTCACAGTATTTAACTCTCATACTCTTACAAGAAAACTACGAAAGGACTAAATATCAATGGAAACAATAAGCACGAAAGAGATACAACAAACGCTAACCTTTATTACTTTCCTCAAAGTATAAAAAGTATGCTCTCTCAAAATCTGTCTCCCACATTCTCTGAAACTAAGAGGAGCAAGGTTTAAATGAGCTATTTATAGGGACCTCTGGATGGCCAAGTTAGAATCCTAATAAAACTCTATTAGCTAAGATCACATCTTATCCTATCTTATTCTTATTAGATTATATCACATTAAAGAATATAATGACATCCTCATCCAACTAAGACTCTATATTAATGAATAGAATGACACACTCATCCAACTAAGACTCTATCTTATAGGATTAAGTTACATCATAACTAATAAGATAAAAGATTACAACTATCTAGGAATGACCTATCCATATTCATAAAGATATTCATTATCTTCAGATGATCCTCCTACATGGTCTTTATCTCTTATAGTTGATGTTTATCCTTTATAATCTTATCCGCCACATCATCCAGGATCTCTATCCTTTGATGATGAGTCATCCAAGCCTAAAGCCTGTCATAGCATATTGGTTTGGTCTAATGCTTCCCTTTGTCAATTCCATTAGCAATAGTTCATTCATTTGAGCATATACTAAGTCTTTCGTCCATCAAGAACCTAGCCTTAACTAAGTCAACTAGTAGAAGATTCGAAACTCTACCAAAACTAGTACCAAGCTTAATCTAACTTGCTAAATCACCTTGTTACTCTCGCACGCCACCTTTATGCATATGATCCAACTAACCTTCCACTCGATATCCATTTCAAGTCTTCTTTTCGTCTCACATCTGAATTTTGCATCTTGTTCAAGATTTTTGCCAAAGCGTATCAATGCATGCCAATACTAACATTGCTCCTTTTTCTTGCCTATTAGTAAGTCTTTGCCTTGTTCGATCGTCCTGAGTGCCAAACATTGGTCAGGACTCACCAATGTTCACACAATGCTACTATAAGGACTTATGTGTCTAAAACATACAATTAAAACTCACGAGTAGTTTTTTCATCTACTTAACCCTAAATAGAAAACTTGTGAGCTCCTTTCTTCTAAAGATATGAAGACGATGTGTTTAGGGTAAGCATTGGTAGCTACCAAGGATGTATGCTAATTAACTTGCTTCTTTAACATATTTTCTTCTTCTCAAACCAATCGCAAGTCAAGAAAGTAAGAAGTCTCGGGTCAGTTTTGGCTCTAGAGGTTGCATTTTTGTCCAGGTATGGCACCCAATCAATTATAGGCCTTGCTTTAATGCATTCTTCACTAGTACTCTTGCTTGTAATTCCTATGTCGATGATTGGTATTCTAACAATGGTCAAACACTCATCTATTAGGTACAAACCATTTGACCCAGGAACTGCTTCTTGCATATTTCATGGGATCTTTTGGATAAGGGATATGCATAGTAGGAGAGTGCTTCTTAATTAATCTAAGTAAGGGCATAGGATGTATAGGTTCTCAATAAAGGGCATAGGATGTATAGGTGCTCAATAATCTTTGCAGAGTTATTACATAAGAGACAACTTAGGTTTTTAGCAAATCCCTTCCATTTATCCTTGGTAATCGCTTACTAAACAAGATGCCATAAAATGAATAAAAGTTTGGTTATAGCCTAAGAGTACTAGACTAGTTTTAGCCATGGAACTTTCGAGTTGCTTTTTCTGAGAGCTTCCTTACAAGATTTGTTAGAGAATAAACTAGAGGATTGATGGGCCCATTTTATGGTATCCTCGGAATTGCCAGAGGTCCATTCAGAAGCACCTAAACTGGTTATTATGTTTGGAGCTTGTGGATTAGGAAAATATGAGTTTCACTGTATAACATACATGATTGTGGAATTTATAAGAATAAACTATTTGAGATGAGAATAGTTAGCATTATCCAGGAAGGGGCTACTAGGAGACCACAAATTTTTCCAAAAAATGGGTCTTTGCACCGTCTCCTACGTTGGTCTTAAACCAGCCTCGAACTCTATCCTTAAGATTTAATGGAGTGTCTGAGTTAAGTGTGTGATAGGAGTGTACCCACCTTACCTATAAAGATTCCATATCCGTCAACAATTTCCATATTCTCTTGATCAGCAGAGTGTTATTACTTAATTTTAATGGGATAATGTTTGGCCCTCCTTCCTCCTTTGGAAAGCAAGTAATCTTGTGAGCCATCTTAGCTATTCCAACACCCTGTGAGGACCCAAATTAAAGAAATATCCTTATGAGTCTCTCTGTAGTTTGATAATGGTACAAGGAAGTGCAATGTGGGTTGAAAAATGTAGATGTAAAGAATTTAATATATAATTTATGGGTTGTACTTGACTTGCAAAGGATAAAGATCGATTACACCAATTGTCAATCCTCAATTTGATCCTTTCTATTAGGGGCATAAATTCCCTAAAAAAGGGTCTCTTATGAGAAATGGGAATTCTTAGATACAGAAATGGGGTAAGGTGGTATGAGTCCTATAATGGAGGAGATATAAGGAGCTAAGTAGGAAGCTGATGTAGATAAAAAGAAATGGCTTTTGTCTTTATTCATAGTTAGACCAAATATGCTTCTAAACAACTATATTGCATTCATTAAGGCTTTAATAGAGTGTAGGTTAGTTGCCACAAGTTGTGGGAGATCATCAACAAAAGACAAGCTACATATCTTTAACTTTTTCATTTGTTATTATATTTCTATTTCCTCTCTAGATTGATTGTGTGTCTAATAGGCCTTAAAAGTACTTCCATAGCAAATATAAGGCTCCCTATCTTACTCCTTTCCCACCTTTGAATGTTTGGATGGGGATTCCATTAATGAGAATGCTATATAACACCGTCAAGATGCATTATCATATCCAGTTGATAAAAATAGTAAGAAAACCCAATACTTCTAAGATATGAATGATAAAGCTTCAATTAAGGTTGTCAAAGGCCTTTTGAAAGTCGAATTTGATTGCACAACTCTTAAGAAACCCCTTTCCTTCCATAATTCTTGAATGGATCTTGGACCAAAAGGATATTGTCCTCAATATTCCTTCTTTCAATAAAAGCTCATTGTGATCCATCAATTAGTGGTTTTATGGCCTATTTGAGTTTGTTAGCAACATTTGATAAATGAATTTATATATGAAATTACAACACGAGATAGGTTTGAAGTCTTTAAAGGAACTAATATTCTATTTCTTAATAATAAGAGTCATAAATGTCTTGTTAAACTCCCTTAGGATCTACCCCCTGTTGGAAAAACTTAGGATTGCCCTAGTAAATGTATCCTTGACTAGATGCAACATTTTTGGCAGAATAGCTCGTTGAACCCATCAGGGCTAGGAACTTTGTGAAATTTGAGACTGAAAACTACTTTCTCAATATTGTTAATATGAAGGGGACAATTAGATTATTGAAAGTCTCTGGGAGATTGTATATGATATGAAAAATTTTAGCAGATTGGTTAATGATAAAGACTAGTCTTAAGTGCCTATAAACTCTGAGAAGTGGATAAATTTTGCTTTTAAAAGTACTTCTTAGGAAGTGACTATAGTTACAAAAACAGTTTCTATAGAGGAAATTATGTTTTGGTTTTTTTTATCCAGCTTCAATTTGTGAAAGAAGGTTGTGTTTCTATCTCCATAAGTGAGCCATTAAATCCTGGATCTTTGCTTAGTCAGGGAGTAGTGTGCTTAAGAGTCATTGTTTGATTCTACAAAGCATATTTCTCATTAACCTTTAGTAAGTTATTTATAGGATCTAAGTATAAGAGCTTTTGTATTGTATCTAACTTACTTTTTGTTTCCTTGATGGTTGTGTTGAGATTTACGTATCTAACTAGGTTAAGGCACTTGAGTTCCTTCTTTATACACTTTAAATTCTTATTGCAGACAAAGGAACATATGGATTCAATCCTCTCCTTTATGCTTCCTCAAAATCCTCCTCCAATAAGAGATAATTATTAAATCTAAAGAGATGGTGTAGGGTCTCCATTGATAAGTGAATTCTATGGAATCTTCATCCATATATGTCCCTAGTCAATTAGTCTCATTATTGGGGTAAAATTCGAAAGAGATTGAGTAGCTTCTATTAGGACACATTTCTTTGTATAGCTAATTCTCCTGCATGTGGCAGTTGGCTCATCCATTCCTATCGGTTTTCTGATGAAATTAGAAATATAGCTTAGACCCTCAATGGTCCAGTATTCAAGAGGAATGACATGTAGATTTATTCATAATAGTATCCTTCTATTTCTAATATCATGAGATAGTAACAGGTTATAGTTCACAACTCTTTATGCATCAACTTTATAGGAAGTTTTGAAAATGCATTTGTCTTCATATGAAATGAGGACATCCACTAATCCAAACATTTTCCATATTTTGAAGGCCCAAGCATGAACTAGAGGAAATGCTAGCCTTTTGTCCATAACAAATTTGACCAAAGAAGATTTTAAATATGCCATTCCATCTTGAAGGACCTGTACTGGGGGAGCAACAATCTTCTACTCATCTTTGCTTTCGAGTGGGACTAACTGGAGTATAATGGATATTTGAGAGTCGTTCAAGAATTAACACCAGGTTTTCTTCGATGATTCAATATTTTTGGTTATAAGTGTTGCTTGACCAACAAGTGGCGTGATATATGTTTTGGGTGTTAGGAGGTTAGGTGTTTGTGGCAGGATATGGAGATCTTTGTGGATCTAGTAGATAAGGCTGAGGAAATGAGTTAGGGCGTGAGGGAAGTGGAGGAAAGGAAACCATTGTTTTGGTTGGAGATAGGGTGGGATTTTAAATCATTTTTTCCGTAATGAAATTAGTTTTCTAAGTCATATTTTTTGTAATCATTGAAATATTCAAGTTAAATGAAATTTGCATATTATTTACACACACATATACCCAATTTTTTCGTGAGCTTTTAAGCCTAAGAGCAAAATTTTCAAAGCTCGTATTATTTTTTCATGTGTGTTATCATTATATTGTAGAATAATTCTAGAACTTGCTTCCATTATACATATTGAGACCATATTTATTGAATTAGATTCATCAATATGATGAAGGCATTTAGAATCAACAAATTGTTTTAGCCTATTTCTTTGAAAATTAACATACCTAAAAGTTTATCTCTAGGAATAACACAGTTGAGCCTTAGCCATTTTCATTGATTTTACCCATATATTAACCTTATTCATATTTTTCTTTGAAAACCTGTTTATCATTTTGAATCTTAAAGGTTATTTACATTATTTATTTGTTATGACTTAAAATTCTTGAAAGGTCCAATAGTTGTTGAATTATGGTATTGAATGGAATATTGAAAAAAAGAAAAGAAAAGAAAACAAGAGGGAGAAAAAAAAAGAACAAATATATAGTACCATTAGTTTTGCAATGAAAAGACCTAAGTGAACTTGAAAACAAGTCTTGAAATATAATATGTAGTAAATTTCCTTCAATTTAACCCTCTTTATTGTCCTATTCATACTATGCCTAAGCCCTATTACAACCTGTACAAAGACCTTTTAATTTTTGTTTGTAGTTTATGCATAAGCGGTGGAGATGTGATTTTAATGCAAGCCTATGGTAAGAATTCTACTATGCATTGTTTAAGAATCTTGTTACTTTTCACCCAAAATATTTGAGCGCATTGTGTGAAATCTTGGTGAGAGTGTAAAGAGATATGTTTTTTATTTCAATACAATTGTTGATGGGATTACTATTAATATTACTTAGGAAGTTAATTTTATGACAATTTGATTCTAATTTCATGTTAATTTGATTCAAAAGGATACAATGATGTATAATATGAATAGACAGCTTGAGATTGATGATGGATTGATGTTATAAAATTTATAATTTTGATTATAGTTTGCTTAAGGACAAGCAAAAGCTTAAGTGCGGGGATGTTTGATAGATGAATATTTGACTACATTTTTACACCCATATTTGACGTATTTTGTTTGATATTTAATACTTTTATCTTATATCTCATACTTAATTTACTCCAAGCGCTTTCATAGGTGATAATTTTCTTTATGGACTTAAAGGAGAAGAATTCGGATGAAAACATGACATAAAGCTTATTTATGATGAATTGGTAGCCTGAACACTAGCTTTATATGGACATATTTGAGGCTTATGAAATCCAAATAAGGTGATTCAAAAGCTCATATTCAATCCAAAATCATGGGCAAAATTCCTACGTATAAGTTGAGGCCCAAAAGTGTTGTTTTAAAGGGCTAAAAACGCTGAGAATGAGATACAAAAAATTTTATGCCCGATCTGACCTTCCCTTGGTTTTTGGCCTATAGCTTTAGCTACAAGTATTTGTTTTAAGCAAAATAGAATCCTTTAGAAAGATGAGAAGTGGAGTTACAATTTATGTGTAGAATTTGAGACTAAATATGAAGATATCAAGGTCAAAAATTGAAGGAATCCAGGCCGGGCATCTTCTCATGCACTTCTGCAAGATCATGCATGTAACATCCCAACTCCGATGAGAAGGGTATTTTAGTAAATTGGGTCGGGTCAGGAGTAGTAAATGGAAATTGGAACATGTTCATTGCATGCATCAAATTATGATCAGATAAAGGCAGTTGTGACCGGAGCAGCCACCGTATCAGGGCATATCACGCCCAACGTATATGAGAGCTT
>JANZLF010000005.1:33660504-33673769 GCA_026546835.1 Erythroxylum foetidum | reverse complement strand
ATTATATTTAAAATACTGAAAATATAAATAAAAATAAATAGGTCTTTAAAATGTGCCCTTACAAATGAAACATCCAAACAGATAGAAATGAAAGTAAGAGAGAGGAGAGTGTCAAATGGCACTGGCACTGGGCATAAATAAACAAATGAACTTCATTTTTTCTTATTCTTGTCTAATCGGACATCCAGTGAAGCCAATACAACGACACCTTGAAACCATTTTCAGAAAACTTCCCGGAAGAACAGAAATGAGGATGATAAAGTAACCTTTTCTTTTTGAATTAGACAATTTGCTATCCGCTAAAACTATTTTAACTTACAACGGGTATTTGAAGGTACATTCTGCCTTCCAACCGACCTTTTGTGGTTATTGGATCGTAAAACATCTTGGAGGAATTATAGCTCCTTGCATTGCAGCAACAGAAATCGAATGACAGTGCTCTGAACCTACTTTCATGTTCAAGGCAAATTGGTGAATTGCATATTTTAAGCTGGAGCCAGCTTGTTACATAAAGTTTGATATGCTGCACTACAAAGCTTGAACTTTTCTTCTGCAGTGGCCTGTCCAAGTAGATTGATGAATTGTTAATACGCATAAATCAAGAATGGTCATGCCTTATTTTGACAGAGAAGAAAATTTAGTATCAGCAGCAGCGAGATTAAAGGGGGAATTCCCTGAGCAAAAGTTTTGTCCGTTGATTTTCTCTATCTCTTGTCAGGTATAATGGCTATAAAATGGCATGTGATAATTCAAGCTAAACATACCAAACAACATTGGTGTTAGGTAAAAAGAATAATTTTACATGGATCAGCTCTCATGACAGTGCTCCTCGTGCCAATTGAGTACAAAAGAATGAACTTAGATACCTTGGAAGAGCCATGGTGACGATCTGGATGCCATCTGAGTGCGCATGCTCGATATCTGAAACTAGAGCATGCGTAAGTAAATAGCACAAAAAGCTGAAGCAATCTACATGCATGATTGAAAAGTTAGTGTACTGAGGACTCACGCATTCTTAACATCTTCAAGTCTTAGAGGACCAGAAGAATTAAGTCCAAGGGTGCGCCTCTCTGAAATCAAATAAGATTCTGAATTATCAGATTCTGACGAGGAAGTATAGTCCTCTTCAACTCTATGTCTCCACCTTCTTCCATAAGTACTAGAGCAGCCAAATGAACTTCTCCATCTGGGAATTTCTTCATTAATGAAGTTCCAGTAGAAGTATCCACTTTCATAAAATGGAGATCTATAAAAGGTTTCTACCTCAAAATCATCTTCATAAAACTGGAAAGCTTCTGAAGAAAGAAAAACCACAAACTCTAAATTTCGAACTCAAATTGAAGAAAGTTCAATCCAAGAGGATGATATATTATACTAGTATGGCATATATTTATAAAGAAAGAAAGCATTTACAAGATGAAAAGGAACATCTTGTCAATGTGCGAAAGGACACTGAGCTGCAAAATGAACCCAAACATCCATATTGGAAGTTTCCATTTGTAATCCCTTTTGAGCCCAACTACTGCAACAATATCCACATCTACTCCAGCCAATCAGATCAATGGTGTAGAAACAATTAGCCCATCAAAATGGGGAAAAGAAAGTCTATAAGGTATCCAAATCTACATGACAATGTGTTAAGTGTATCAGTCAATCAGAAATTCTTACTTTTAGTCCAATGTCTGGTGTGCTGATAATCAGTGCCCCGTCTTCTGGATCCCATATAGTGTTCCTTTCGGATCCGTGAGGGGCCCCTACTTGAAGATGGACCTTCCTCATCAAGACCATTCTGCCATCTCTGAATACTCGAAAAAACAATTGATATGAAAGTTAAGAGACCCTCAATAGACACCGTGTATGCATTAAAAACTTCTGAAAATCAGAAATAGGAAATCAAGTTTATCAATTATACACACAAATGCACATATTAAGCTGTGAAAATCATTTAAAAAGATCAAGAATAAGATGAAAGGTTTCTCTAGGCGTTCATCAATAGCTAAAATGAGTTCCTATAGAGGACATTAAAACAACAGTACTTTGAGAGCAAATACAATAGAACTAGTACTGGAAAAGTTACACATTTCTGCCTGGATTGCCTCATGTTTTGATTAATCTTTCTCAACATCAATTTCTGACACTAAGATTTACAAATGAAGACCTATTGCAGATCAGTTTTATGCTTTTTGTTGCAACAAGCAGAAAATACCCACATATGTCAAAAGATGAAAAATGATGGTTAAATAAACTGTTGATTTCAACATTTTCTTCCTGGGTAAATTTCAGAGAGGTTTTAGCTGGTGCCATTTGTCAACGATACAGAATGCAGTAAAGACTTAAGAGGGAATTGGATCTACTCTACAAATGAATCCAGCTTGGGCCACACACGTGGTATTTTTATTGCCACCAAGTTGTTATCGGCAAGCAATGTCGACAGTTAGCTGAAGTGAACTAAAAGTCACTTGTACATCATGTAAAATTAAGTAGTTTTACACATATCACAATGGTCTTTCTACCAGCTACGAAAGTAGTTACAAGTATCGCTCGTCACTGGTTTCCCATTTAGTCCAATTACAGAAAAGCCAGTTAGGAAAAAGCAACAAAAAGAATCGAGGATCAAGGCTAAGAAACAAGTACAGAGAACATTCTACTGCATCAAATACGTAAATGCAGTTAATATATGGCTAACACTTGTGTATAAATTTATGCCACCAAGTGGTTAAAGGATTGCATCTAAACCATCCCAAGTAGTTAATCAAGATTCAGACAAGCAACTCAATTTCAGACCATATGCTCCATTAATTATTTCCCAAGGAAATTAAGGTTAAGAAGATGGAAAGTAACATGACGGTGCTAGCTTCTATCTCACATCCAGCCTGCCAATCATTCTCGAGCCTTTAACATAATCTAATCCAATTATATGTTTTGACAACTACAACTAATTTTCAAAATCATATTAACTTTGGCAATCATACTATCATGCCCATCCTAAGACAACAGGAAAAGGAATAACATTAGAACTCTTTCATTTGCTGCATGCATGGACTAAGAAGAAAGCAACCAAACTTTCAACGTCTTCAGTATGAGCAAGAAAGCGAGCAACCCTTCTCTAGTTCATTTTAAACCTGAAATAGGTAGTCTGCCAAACCACTGACATTCTGCAGTAGTGACTGCTTGGAGTACAGCTTCCTGGGCCGCCTGGAATAATAGCTCGATCTCTACAAGAAAAGGACTGAAATTAATCAAAGATCGTGTTTGTCAAAAAAGGAATCATATGAAAGGATAAAAAAGTCTGCTTTCATTTTCCTTTGTTTTGATGGGGGCAGGAGTATCAAAGATTTAGCAAAGGAAATGCCAAAGACAAAAAAATGAATAAAGAAAGGAAATATACATTGTTTCTGTTTGCATATGCTGCTCACGAGTTGGGAGATTTCCAAGAATAACAGCTAACAAGCATAAAAGATTACGGAATAATTTAAAAAATCAAAATAAGAACGGAAACTTAGGAGCAGTATCAAGAGATCCAAGTCATGAAACCGCAACCTCATTGTAGCATTAACCTATTATAATACAACAAAGAGTTTGGGTCACTAACATGTTCTGCATATTTCATTTTTTTTCTTTGCGTTCCACATCACAAGTTTTAGGTTTCCCATGTCAATTAAGATAAGATAAAATCAATGTTTAATCTTAAGAATTTTGCATCATAAAGAACATGTCATTACCACTGATACGGAGTCATAACCTATTTACTAGAAACAAGAGACGCATCCCAAGACACTCCATAACTGAATATATGCTCTCTTCCAAATTTCTCAAGTTCTAACTTTTCAAGCTAGATCCCTTGGACATAATACATTGTACGATGGAAAGCAAGCACTTCTTAAAAGGTTTTAGATTTTGGAGCTGATTTCCCTCAACCTTAGTCTATCCTCTTACTTTATAAATGTAAATTGAAACTGGAATTTTCCCCCAGATTATCAAACCAGCATATGGTTGCTTCTCAAATTAATGAATAATCTTCAACTACAATTTTCCTCATTATTACTATACTTGCAACTTACTATGCAGAAATAAGCAAACGGAAATGCTAAGATATGCTAATTCTCGATAGGGCTACACCCATTGGAATTTGATTTTAAAAACTGTATCCCATTAAGCCATACACAGACTCAAATGCACTACCATAAAGGAAAAAGTTAGCGATGGAACATAACGGCTAATTGGCAAAGGCCCAACCCAGATAACAAATCTCCAAATATAACCCCATTCCACTATCCAAAAGGAAACACAAAATTTTTCCAAATTTGTGTTACGGGCAGGTTAATGAATCAAACAGAAGGCCACAAGCTAAATCAATGAAAATGGTATCCAATTTCAGCTTTTTCCTTCAATAAGCAATCACAATTTCGAAAGTAAAAAGAGATATTGAGAAGCAACTATTGGTTCACTCAATGTTATCAATCAAGAAGCATCCACTGGTTCATTCAATGCTATGTATACGGCAATGAAACATCAGTTCTTGTCAGATTGATCGGGAAACCAAGAATATTTATATCACTTTAAATGAAATATGGCTAATGATGATTGCAATACAGCGGCCAACAGACATATGAAGGAAACTTTATTCATATTCATTATCTTTCAGGAATAAGCGAAAGCCTCCTGTTAAGTTAGTCCAATCACAAAACAATAACAAGTGTTAACATCATTGAAACATTAAAGATTACCCAATTAAACAAATGAACGGCATGAAGATTGCACAAGAAAAAAAGAAAAGTACGAGAGCGCAATAAAGAAGGAAGGAAGGAGCGAGAAACTAACAGAGCCCCAAGAACCGGAATCGCGTCTTTTGCGTTCAAGGACAGGTGTGGAATGGAAGAGAGCAGCTCGTAGGTGAGAAGGGTTGGTTTGAGATGTAAAAATAGCTGCTTTTGAGGGACTTTTATTCATCATCATCATCATGATGTCTGCAAATCAAATCCAGCTCAAAATCAAATAGAAACCGTGAGGTAAGAGCGAGGAGCTGTGAAGACGTCGACCCGACATAAGCTTCTGCGTAGGTTGTCGCGCAAGCGCAATTTTTGGTTAGGTGTTTTTTAAGTGGTTAGGCAACCATTTCAATTAAGGTGAAGTCGAATCTCACAAATTAAAACTTGCCTTGGTTTTATAGGACTTCGTGATTTACAAATGGATGTCTCAGCCTACCTCACGGAAAAAAAATTACTAAATTGATCTCTTTTAATGTAAAATTATCTCTAATCTTACTTTAATATCGTAACTTATACCTCAAATTTGCAATCTCAAACTCATCAACCCGCTTATTGCCCAGTTTAGACAATGAAACCACTATCCATTTATTGGATTGTTCTCAATGTCGCATAAATTATATTCCTTTATAATGCATACCGTACTGTGATGGACACAAATCGTTGACTAGTCCAGACGCAAAACCTTATGGGACAAAGAAGAGTATTGTCTATTCATTATTACAGAGTGAAAGGAAGCCCGCACAGGTAGCATGGTTGGCATATTAACAGAGTCAATTGGAGTAAGGTCCTAGGTTCGACTCCTGGTAATAACGGAAAATAGTGGACCCCTCTGTTAGGAGGTTAACTAAGATTAAACCGTGATTCAATCCCCCGACGGTAGTCAGGCCTGTGAAACTGGGGGCCCTTGAGGTTGGAGATCAGATCTCATAGATGACCATGCTTTTGATACTTTCTCAACAAGAAGCTGTTTGCTATCGCTAATATGCTAGGAAATCAGTCCCTTCCTAGACTTTCAACTAACTCAAATTGCTTCCCTATCAGTAACTATTGTTTCCTATTATGGCTGTATTTTGGCTAATTTGATTGATGCACCATATTTAGTGTAACTTTTAGTGCATGAAACTTGGTTGACTTTTGCTCACTCCCTTTTTTAAGGATGTATTTACTAATTCATTTCAAAATTTAAAAAATAAAATTAATTATGCGTGTCTAAACTAACCTACAAATTAAAGCGTCTTGACCCAAAATAGTATAGAGTTGATTCTGGGTATTTGATATGTAATTTTACGTTTTAAACTGCAAGTGCACAGTATAATTGTAACTAGCACTGATAAATACGAGTCGATTTCACGAGGACTAAAATTACTAATATCTACTATCTTTCTATTATCTAGCTTATCCAATTATGTTGTTTAATATAAATGAAATACAAAATTAAAATAGATCAACACAATTAACTAATTATAACATAGATTAAACTAAGAAACAATTAAGGAAGGAAAACATTGGTACAGGGATTTCGAATCCCACTAGGACTTCTTGTGTAATCATGATTTCACTAATCAATTTAACCTTTAGTTCATTAAATCGTGAAAATTCCTATCTGATGTTGATATCTTTCTCGAATCTATTAGCAACTAATCATTGGTTGATTAATTAAAACCTTTTTCTAGTTAAAACTGTTAATATTGTATCAATTAATTCGTTAATTTTACTAATAGGTTTGACCATAAACTAGAGGATTTATCTCAATATATCCTTCGTTTTGCATGCAACTCTTTTCAATTATAGTAGATCTATTTATACAAAAGGATTTCTCAATTTAATTGCATGAATTCACATATGAGATATTACACTAGCAATATTAATAGAAGAATAACTAAGAACACATAATTGAATCTTAATGAAACTAAAGAATGAATTAAGTTAAAATGAAATCATTATAAGATTTATCCTAGGGTCCATCTAATCCAAGTACTAACCAAAGTTTAACTCCTAATAATAACATCAATACTAAAGGAAAAACATAAATCTAAAAGAACCATGATGAGATCCCTTTTTATCTTCATGAAATTCACTTTAAATTGATGATAATCCACCCCAAATATTTCCTTGTTTTTTGAACTCTTTATCATTCTAGACCATCAATTTATGTTTTCCCAAGCCTCCAAAGAACCCCTTTTGACTTCCCTCCTTTTCTCTTCATTTTATCCATTGATAGCTCAAATTTAGGGTTTCTAGAGTAAACAAGGTCACTCACACAATCATGTGCATGACTGTGTCCCTCAATCTTCCTTCAATATTAAAAAATCAAAAAGAAATATGATCCTAGAGAGCTACACTGACACCCATATGACTATGTAGACTTACATGAGCACTCGCACTCGCACGATCGTGTAGACTTATACAAGCAACTAATAAAATAACTTCAATTCTTTTGTTTTCTGTCTTGATTTCACACTATTTCTTTTCCTTTTTATTCATGAAGGCAAATAAGACCTAAAAACACAACAAAAACAAGACAAATACAAAAATAATAAGAAACTCTCAAATAAACAAACAAAATGTATTAAACATGAGATTGGAAATATAGTATATTTAGGATATATCAAACTCCCCCACACTAAAATATTGTGTTTATCCTCAAACAAATTAATTTCATTACTCTTAACTTAATAAGAAACAACTCCAAAAAAGAATTAAACAAAAAAGATATCCATCAAGATTCTCTATTATTTATTCAATTGTTATGTCCATTGAAATGTTAAGCATTTAGTTACTTGTATCAAATTATAAAAGAGCTGCCCCAATGGATAAGGTTCCCCGCTTCGTGAGGGTCGAGAGAGAGTCATCAATTGTACGTAGCCTTCTCTTTGTATTTTACAAAGAGGTTGTTTCCATAACTCGAAAACGTTATATCAAATTATAAAATCAATCTAATTCACTCCATAATCCTTCAAATTTCTGTTTAATTCATGCCATTCCACTTGATGCATAAAGTGAACATATATAAGAAAAATGTTAAAACCTTTAAACACTTTCATACTCCTTTATTAAAAACAAATCTAACTTTAAACAACATATGGGCATTTTGAAGCTAGTTTAAAAAGTCAACTAGTCCTTTGATGCGAGAGTAAACATCTTTTCATGAACACCCTTGGTTACTCAACTAGGTCACTATCTCAAATGGCTACTAGTACCACATTTTAACGTTAACCTTTGTATAGTACAAAGCCAACGAAGTGAAACTATTTATGCTCATTTATTCAAATGCTATTAATTTTTATCATCATTAACTCAGTGTACAAATATACATAAAGTGTCATAATGCACATTAAGTATCCATTCTCAAAATTAATAAACTAAATTGAAATAAACTTGATCATAAAAAATAATAACTATTTGCCTAAATAAATCAAAGCACAATCACATCTAAGCTCTTAATGAATCATCTTGATCAACATCCTCTTTTAAAAAAATTCCTAAATTATTCTTTATCAAGCTAATTATAACAAGATTGCCAAGCCTAACTATCAAGTCCTTCCCCCACATTTATTTTGTACGTCAGCCTTAATGTATAAAACATGTAAGAACAACGAAAATTTTGAATAATGAAAGGGTGAGGATAACTGATACTAACCCTAATAGAAAAAGATTTCTTATCTTATCTAATGTCTTTGCATTTATCCCCTACTGGTGAAATCTTTCCTACTATAAAACAAAGGTTGATGTTGCTTTGTGGAACTCCATCAAATATTAAGTAACAAAAATAGGACCATCAAATTAAAATGATGAAAATAACTAAATAACTAATGAGAATCCTATAAACTACTCAATCAAGACAAAACCCTAATTATGGGGTTGCCTCCTAACTAGCGCTTTTTTATGAATCCTGTAACTTAACTTCCCAGCAAGCCCTTTTTCAACTTAGATCAATAATTAGTGGCATATTTTTCATTAGCCTATAAATGGGCCATATGTTGCAAGATAATAAAGACATAAGGTATCCAATTAATAAAATCAATTAACTCTATTAATGTCCTTTTTAGTAACAAACTATCAATATAAAAAGGAATAACAAAACCCTCTAAATCTTCAATTGACTCAACAATTTTATTTGTGAGAAGTAGGAGCTTTCTATACTTAAGATGACTGTTAATAATTCTTTGATAGCCTTTTTATTTAACTCCTCTTTATCTTCCTCTGTATCTTCCTCTTTCTCCTTCTCTTCTCGTCTTGAACAACGACTTCCTCTTTTTCTTCAACCTCTATATTCTCTATTGAATCTTCTTCCTTCTTTTCTTGTCATATCTTCCTCTATATATTCAACCTTTGGCTCCTATTCACTATAAAAAATTAATGCATTCATATGATTTCTCAAGTTTAACTTGGTATATTCAGATAAAAAAGAGCTCTTAAAGGGCAGCCTCTGGTAAAGTAATACATTTTATGAGGACATCTCTAATACAATCTTATTCTTATTGCTTCTATTATTATAGAAAACTAGATAAAGTATAATCATTTCATACATAGTCATAATAGTTGCTCTACTCTTGATTATAAGTATTCTCATATTAGGTATCTTAACACCAATTCTCCATTAATTCGTATGCTCCCATATATAGTTTGATGTCTCACATTCATGTTAGGGTGATCACTCCTACAAATGTCACAATACATTATGAATATCGATTGAGCTTCTAAATACATGTCACTATCCCTCTTATTACAAGCTTCTAATGTTGCTGTAAGTGATATCATACCATAGTCCCCTAATAATACTATCCTCTCTATCCTTTCATTGTGTCTAGTGGCTATAACGATAACTACCCAAATCTTAAAAATATGAAACAAACATAAGATTAGGAAAAAAATTTATAATGAAAAGAAATCAATATCAGAGAAAAGAAATAAAAACTACCAAAAAAGAAAAAAGAATATATTAATAAAAATAAGGTTATTCTAATATTCTATCCCTTCACAACGATACCAAAAACTTGATATGTAAATTTATGTTTTAACTTGCAAGTGTAAAGTGTAGTTGTAGCTAGCACTAACAAGTACATGTTGATCCCACAAGGATTAGAATTACTATTATTTACCATCTTTCTATTATCTAGCCTAACAAATCAAGGTGTCTAAGTTAGATCAAATGTAAAATTAAAATAATAAAATAAAATAGATCGACACAATTAATTAACTATAATGAGGATTACACTAACAAACAATAAGGGAAAACATTGGTACCTAGATTTTGAATCCCCTAGGACTTCTCGTGCAATCATGATTTCACTAATTTATTTAATATAGTTCATTAGAACATAGAAATTCCTATCTTATTTATTATCTTTCTCAAGACTATTAACAACTAATAGTTAGTTGATTAACCAAAGCCTCTTTCTAGTTGAAACTTTAAGATTCGATTCATGAAATTCGCTATTATGTTTGACCATAATCTAGAGAATTTATATCAACCTATTTCTAGGTTTATATGCAACTCCTTTCTATTATGGTATATTTATTCATATAAAAGGATATCTAAATCTCAATTGTATGAAATCATATATGAGATAATATGCTAGCAATATTAATTCGAGAATTATTAAGAACATATAATTGAATCTTAATGAAAAATAAAGAATGAATTAAGTTAAAATAAAATCACTACAAGATTTATCCTAGGGTTCATCTAATCCAAGTACTAACAAAATTTTAGCTTATAATCATAATATCAAGACTAATAGAAAAATAGAGAACTAAAAGAACCATAATGAAATTCCTTTTAATCTTTATGAAATCCACTTCAGATTGATGAAAATCCACCCCAAATATGTTTCTTTACTTGTTCTTCATTCTTTCTATCATTTTAGGCCATCAAATTGTGTTTTCTCAAGCCTCCTGTGAACCTTTTTTTAACTTGCTTGTTTTCTCTTTGTTTTATCCATATATAACTCAAATTTAAGGTTTCTAGAGTGGACGCGATCACTCACACAATCGTGTGCATGATTGTGTCCCTTTATATTCCTTTAATCTTTTAACATTGTGAAGAAACATGATCCTAGAAAGCTACAGGGGCATCCATACATGTAGACTTACACGGGCACTTATATGTCCTTGTAGACTTAGATAGGCTAGCACCAAAATAACTTCAATTCTTTTTATTTTTTCTTGGTTTTACCTTATATTTTTCTTTTTTATTCATAAAGGCAAATAAGACCTAAAACACAATAAAAACACGTTAAGTATTAAAAACAATAAGAAACTCTCAAATAAACAAGTAAAATGTATTAAATATGGGATTATAAATATAGTATATTTAGCATTTATCAGTATTTAAAGTTGATTTTATTAGTAATAGAGGTATTAAATGACATAAAAAAATTAGTTGTGGTTTCTTACCTGATCTTTAACTTGTATGAATGAATAACTTATCTTATTTATAGTTTATTATATCTAAGTTTATTATACTTTTGGGTTTGATGTATTTCTCAATTTATTGTGTTTTTACAATCAATATGTTGGGCCCTGTTTCTGGAGCCCAACTATCGTTTTTGATACCAAAAGATATTTGACTCGGGTCTCGAGATAAATTTCGAGGTGACCATTCAGAGCGATCGTGTGAGGGTGGTGCGAATGAAAAGTGGAAAGCATTGTATTTATAAGAAATTTTAGCGTGGCAACAAAGGGGAGTTCGCAGTGACGAACTCATGGAGTTATCTCCATGGACACTTCAGGAAAAGTTCGTCGCGATGAACTCCTGAGGTTCAGCAAGAGAACCCTTTAGGAGAAGTTTGTCGCAGTGAGATTTGGGCTTTGCCGCGGTGAAGTCACAAAATTTTGTCTATAAACGCCCTTTTGAGAGGTTCACATCTGACTTTGCCGTGGTGAAACCTTCAAATCCAAACCCCGAAAATAACACCAACTTAAAATTTTTAAACACATTCAACAACCAATACCAATATTCTAATCATATATACACTCAATTCCAACCATCCAAACTTGACCATAAGATAAATCTACACATACTCAAAAGAAACTTCAGTTCTTCAATTCATTAATAAATCTAAAATAGTTCATACATATCAAAGTTTAAAAAAAATACAAAGGATGCTCAATGTTGATATGCCTATAAAGCTATCCAAAAGTAGTCACTAACTTAGTACAAAAGTCTCTAACTATCTTGGAGTTTCCAATGCCTTGCAAGGATTGCTAACCTTCTCGTTTTGCACATGAGGAGTGAATAGTGGGGTGAGCTATATAGCTCAGTGGCTAATATATTTATAGTCACCAGTAATGAGCCAAACATTTAAACATATGTACATATACTTCTAGTAATTCATTACTCAACAATTCAAACTCACAACTCATAGTTAACATGATGTCTTTACCTAGAACATATCATGTAATTATTCATCACATCTTAACACTCAATTATGCATCATGCTTAACAAATTAATGATGAAATGCACAACAATCGGCTCAAAAGTTCCATGAAATGAAACGGATAAATCGAAGTATACATCGTGAACAAAACGAGTCTGATTTCTCAGGATCTCATGGCCTTAACCGGGCAGTCAGAAGAAGGCTATATATCAACGTGCACGTGATTAACGAAACGTTCCTCTTTTTCCCAAACACATTCAAATTTCAATGCTTAACTCATTTCACACACATTCATACTTTTTGTGCTCATCATGCTTTTTCCCCTTTTCATTTATACAAAATGCCAACACATTTTCAAGGCATAACATGATCATAATCACAATGCATTTTCAACAATTGTCATAATTCAAAATAACCAATTTAACACACAATACACCAGTAAGACAATTTGCCCATATTATATAACAACTATAAATATATTATCCACGTAATTTTGCTTGACAATCCAAGTTCAATGTTGTCTTTCCTCTTGCTCTTGGATAGTATTTGGTTGGTTTCCTATAACAAACCAAGTTATCTGCTGGGACCCGATCCAGAGACCGGATCCCAACCGGAGAGCGGAAAGCAAAAGCAAAAATGAATGTCAGAAACGAATGCTAAACAGGTACAAATCGAATCGGAAGGCGAAAAACAATCGAAAACCAAAGTAGCAAAACCGAATCGAGACAAAGCAAATTGGCTCGAAATCGAATGCTAAAGACATATCAGAAACGAATCAAATTCTTAATAGAATCGAAAGCAAATCGAATCAAAACAACAAACAGTTCGATTGAACGAAAATCAAATTCCGACATCCGTGAACAAATAGCATAGGAATAACTATTGCGTTGGAAACCTTAGACTAAACTAATATGAAATCCGGTATAAATTTTTTTTCTTTCATTATTTCTTTCTTGTTTATTCCTTTCATCTTTTATTCCTCGTATACAATTTGAAACTTAATTTATCTCCATCAAAACTCAAATTATCACAATCTTCTTAATTATGCTAATAACTCAATATCATCATAACGAAACTTATTCTTATCCTTATTCTTATTTCTTACCATAACAA
>JANZLF010000005.1:33645935-33660404 GCA_026546835.1 Erythroxylum foetidum | reverse complement strand
AATTTTCCATAATCACCATAAACCCTAACCAAGCTCTAATCTAACCCATCCATAATCAATCTAGGTTAGAAAACTCCCAACCTAGCTTAGAAATCCAAAAACCCTATGGCTTTCATCATCTTCTTCTTCCTCCAACCACTTTCTCTCTCTAGGGTTTCTTCATTCTCACCCAACAACCCTTTTCTTAAATAATCAAGATGGAAATATGAAGAACTTACCTTGGAAGCCTTGATTCTTCCTCTTCCCCACGAATTTTCCTCCTTTTCCCTTGGATTTTCGAATTCTCCTTCTTCTTCTTCTCTTCTCCCTCACGTTCTCTCTCTTCTCCTCTTCTCCTTGGGTAGCCCACGACACCTCCCTCTTCTCTTCTAATTTTTGCCTATTTATTAAGTCTTTTTCCCATTTTACCCTTCATTAACTTGGTCCTTCCCATTTTACCCTCCTTTGGTCTTTTAAACTCATATCTTGTACTTCTTACTTCGTAACTAATTATCATAGAATAATTGAGGGAATTTGCTAACAGTTCCTTCTAGAAAAATTTTCGTCATTGTCTAAATTTCATCACGTCACCAAAATCATTCAATTTGGAGCACTACATCAAAAGTTATGCTCAAAATATTTCAGACTTGTCTTATGCTAATACATTTCCTAGCATATTATTTCCATCCTAAAATTGACATTCTTAAAGAAAAAATTGAAACTAAATTTCTTCATAACAATTGTAGCCCTATTTCTTTAGTTTAATACAAATCAAAAATTGTCTCATTTCGGTAACTAGAGAAAAATATATGGCCAAAACATCAAAGTATGCTCAATGAACATGTTCCAACTATATTTTCCAACTTTTCACATATAATAGTTCTAACTTCCAAGAACAATTTGAGATCTAACAAATTTTCTAAAACTTCCTTCTAGAGAAATGTTCCTAATTGTCTTAATTTCATAATGCCACAAAAATCTTTCAATTTGGAGCATTACATCAAAAGTTATGCTCAAAACATTTTACATTAGTCTTATGCTAACACATTTTCCAGCACTTTATTTCCATCCAAAACTTGACAGCCTTAAAGAATAAATTGAAATTCAAATCCTTCATAATATTTTTAGCCCTATTTCTTTAGTTTAATCCAAATCAAGAATCACCTCATTTGGATGACTACAACAAAAGTTATGGGAAAAATACTTTCATATTTTACTCATCTAAGATTGAACACTAATCCTTACTTCAATTCATAAATTGAAGGTCTTAGGGGATAAATTAAAATTTAATTCCTCCATATGAATTGTAGCCCCATGTCTCTATTTTATTTTTACTCAATAATCAGTTCAATAGGATCTCCACAGATCCCGAATTTCGCAAAAGACTGAACCATGTTTAGAAAAATTTCCCAACTCACTTTGATTAAATCTATCAACCTCAATTTAATCTCATAAATTAACAAATTTCCTATGAGGATGAAGATAATAGTCTTAGAAATCCAATGCTTCAAAAATCAATTCAATCGGATGTCGGACAGAAAAGATATAAACAAAATATTAAAAAAAGGTCAGAAGTGCAAGCAAATTACCCAAAATCAAAAGGAGCAAAACGACGTCGTAGCACACAAGGGAGAAAAACAGAAGAAAAACGACGTCACATGAAGAAAAGGAGCAGAAGAAATGGCGTTGCACAGAGGGAGACTACAACAACAGCGTGCTGGACCCTATTTGTGGGGCCCAACTTTAGAAGTCTTAAACCTTATGCTTAAAACCCTATAGGTCATTTGCTGGCATTCCACAATAGTGGTGAGTGTACACTTATCAAAAATCAAAATCACATCTTAAATTTTTCATAGAAATCATAGCTCTAAGCCTTTATGTTGTTTTGAAGCAAGAATCACCTCACTCGGAGCTCTATAGCTCAAGATATGCTTAAAATTCTAAAGTGTGTTTATACCTCAATCATGCTCTCTAAACTGACCTCTCACTTTCTTACAATCAAACTTTTTCATCTCAAATCCAAAATATACCAAATTTCATGGAAAGATAAATTCATGTCTTAGAAATCTATCACCTTAAGAATCACTTCATTTGGAGATCAAACGAAGGAGTTATGTCCAAAAAAGTAAACCATGTTTACACCTGAAATCAATTTAAACCTCTCTTGGCGCGATTATCATAACGTTCACCAAAAATGTCTGTTACTTTCGTTCTTGAACCATTTGAAAGTAGACTTCTAGATCTATAACTTTCATGAATACCACAAAGTCAGATTCTACCTTTAAAATGGTCAAAAATTGCCATTTCTTCAAGCTAACCCGTGGCTATCCGTTAAACGGACATGCATGTCTGTTTAACTTTAACGGACACATACGGGCTAAAAACCCATATTTCATCCAAAAATGTCCGTTAAACGGACATCTATTGGGCTGAGGGTCCTTTTTGGATGAGAAGGTCTGTTAAACGGACATCCATGTCCGTTTAACGGACATGCGTGACCCAAACCCTCTCCAATGCTTTCTACCTCTATCTAACATCGTATACTCTTATAATCTTCACAAATTCACTTATTCAAATACCTACACACTTCATAACAATCCAAACTCCAACATTATCTCATAAAACTCTCAAATCTCAATTCATTTGGTTCATCAAACTCCCATTTCCTATCATTTACCATAGCTGCCATCATAGACAATTCCTATGCAACATCAATCTTGTATCAATCATATTTCTTAACTCCGACATCTAAGAATTAAAAACTTTATAGCATCGGAAAGATAAAAGGATCATCTATAACTTTTATGCAGACAACTTTGACCAATTCTATTTCAATCATTTCAGAATTTCCCTTGAATCAGCATACACATTTTTTTCCTTATGCAAAACTTAACATTTATCCGAACTTCACTTCTTCTATTACAACCTCATTCAAACAATTCAATTTGCCATTGGAATTTATCCAACACTTAACCTCAATTCATATGATTTCTTACATTCAATAGCATCTTGTCATTTACGAAGTTCCTCTATTGCTTTTCCATAATGTCTTATATATATAACCATGGTTCATGCTTAAGATTTCTCAACTCATCAATCCATACATAAATCACATTCCAATATCATAATCATCCATATACCAATTCATAATTCAAAGCCATACACAAACCCATATTTCATTAAGGCACAATAACATCTATGACACAATTTATATACAAAATACTCATTTTATTTCATTTTAATATTTCTAATTTCCATTAAAAGTTTAGGGTCCAACATTATCATTCAAACAACATTTAAAGTACATTCATAAGGCTTCAATAATCAAAACATGCTAAAGTTGAACTATAACCCTTTCAAAAACTAAACTTTATGGTCAATTTTCCATGATCATTCTGATTAGGTAGTTGAAAAAATTTGGTAACATTTCCTTCAACTAAATTTTCCTCATTGTCTTAAGTTTCTAATGACACCAAAATCATTCAATTTGGTTCAGAAATCTGAAAGTTATACCCAAAACATATTGGGACTATTCTTATGCTGAAACAATATTTTGTACTCAACTTCCATCCAAACATTGAGGTTCTTCAAGACTGAATTAAAACTTGATTGTTTCATACCATGTGTATCCCTATATCTGTAGTTTACTCCAAATAAAAAATCACTGCATTTAGATAACTACATAAAAAGTTATGTCTAAAATACCAAAGCATGCTCTGTGTAGAAAAAGTGACTTCGCCACGGCAAAACCCAGAAGTTCATCGTGGCAAACTTTCACAGAAACCTACTCCGAAAACATGTTTTGCTACATTTCATATCTTTTTACTTCCCACATTTCACATATAACCCATATTCAACCTAATCCATCTCTTTTACTTTATTTTCAACTTCATTACAACCCAATATCATTGATAAATACATCATGATCTATCTTTGATCATTAAACCTAAAAGAGAACATTTACCTATATCCTTCATCAACAACTTTCTACAAACATTCAACTTCATTTGAGTTTCTTTTAACCAAACTCATGAAATTTAAAGCATAACTTACTTGTTGAAGCTTCAAATTTTTTGAACTCTTCAAGATATCTAAAAACCCTAGTCTGTATTTAATCCCTTTTTTGTATCTAAACAAGAAGAAAGATGATAAACTTACCGCTAACAAGTTGATTTCTCTTCTTTTTCTTCATCTTTCTTGTTCCTTCCAAGCCTCCCATGATTTTCCTCTCTTCTTCTCCCTCTTCGGTTTTCTTCTCTTCTTTTTCATTCTCCCACGATGCTTCTCTTCTTCTTCTAAGACAAGACACATTTTTATTCTTATTTTTCCCATTTTTCCCTTCAATCACTTGGTTCTTCCAATTCTACCCCCTTCTTTTGTCTTTTATGTCTCTAACTCTTTTAATCCACTTAACACCATATAAAATCTAAGTTAATTATAATCTTTTCATCAAATTCTAATCTTTATTCATGCTTACTCAATTTAATGAACCAATTATAAAATCAATAAATAAACAAACAAACAAAACATAAATAAATAATTAATTAAACCAATAAATCGATAATAATTGAAAAAAATTTCAGGGTCCAACAATTCTCCCCCTAAAAGAAATTTGTCCTCGAAATTCTTACCTGAGTCCACAAAGAGGTGTGGATACTTCTCTTTCATTGCTTCCAAAGGCTCCCATGTAGCCTCCTCCGTCGAATGGTTCTTCCATAAAGATTTAACCAGCTTCACAACCTTGTTTCTTAAAACCTTTTCCTTCAAGTACAAAATCTCTACTGGCTGCTCCTCGTAAGTCAAATCCTCCCTTAACTGAACCTCTAAAGATTGAACTATGTGCGAAGGATCAGATCAATACCTTCTCAACATCGATTCATGGAAGACATTGTGAACCTTAGACAATTCCAATAGCAAAGCTAACTTATGGGCCAAAGGCCCAATCTTCTCAATGATCTCATAAGGGCTTATGTATCTTGGACTAAGCCTGCCTTTCTTACCAAAACTCAAAACCCCTTTCCATGCAGAAGCTTTAAAAAACACTTTGTCTCTAACTTCAAATTCCATCTCTTTTCTATGTGCATTTGCATAACTCTTTATTTTGTCTTGAGTTGCTTTAATTTTCTATTTCACCAATTTAATCTTATCAACTGTGATTTGTACCAACTTAGGTCCTACAAGTTTCATTTCACCTTCCTCATCCCAACAAATAGGAGTTTTGCACCTTCGACCATACAAATCTTTATAAGGTGCCATTTGAATTCCTGAGTGATAGGAATTATTGTAAGCAAAATTAATTAAATGCAAATGATCATCTCATGAACCTTTGAAATCCATAAAACAAGATCTCAACATTACCTCTAATGTTAGTATTTTCCTCTCTGATTGTCCATCAGTCTGTGGATGGAAAGGCTTTACTAAAGTACAACTTAGTTCCCAAAGTCTCCTGTAAGCTTTCCCAAAATCTAGAGGTGAACTTGGGATCTCTATTCGAAACTATGGAGCTTGGAATCCCATGTAGTCTGATTATTTCATCCATATATTTCTTGGCCAAAGCATTCAAAGAATCTGTTTGCTTAATTAGTAAGAAATGTGCTGACTTGGTTAGCCTATCCACAATCACCCATATTGCATCATGTTTCCTGTTGGTTCTTGGCAATCCGTTCAAAAAATTCATCGTAATCTTTTCCCACTTTCATTCTGGAATAGGCCAAGGTTTAAGCTTGCTTGAAGGTGCCTGGTATTCAGCCTTGACTTGCTGACACACTAAGCATCTTTTAGTATACTCTGCAACATCCTTCTTCATTCCTTTCCACCAAAAGTTCTCTTTTGAATCTCTACACATTCTCGTACTCCCCGGGTGCATTATATAGGGATGAGAGCATTGTCTGCCTCATCAAATATCTCATCTTTCAACTCTAATATGTCTGAGATTTGTTACCTACCACCATCAGTCCATCTTTTCTTATCTCTATTTTCGAAGGTTTACCATTTTTAATCTCCTCCCTGAGTCTGCTTAAATACTCATCTTGTTCCTATAATTCCTTAATCTTTTCATTCAACACTGGCCTTACTTTAAAGCTGGCCAATATACACCCAAATTCATCTTGCTTCAGTGTAACTCTAAGTTTGACCAATTCCTTCAACAAAGGAAAATACACCGTCTCCACATGTGCCATAGTAGATTTCCTACTCAATGCATCCGCTACTACATTAGCTTTTCCTGTGTGATAATCTATCATCAAATCATAATTTTTCAGTAATTCCAACCACCTTCGTTGTCTCAAATTCAACTCTTTTTAGCTCATCAAATACTTAAGACTCTTGTGGCCTGTAAACACCCTAGTGGTGACTCTATATAAGTAGTGTCTCCATATTTTCAATGCAAAAATTACGGCAGCTAACTCCAAATCATGCGTAGGATAATTCATCTTATAAAGTGTCAATTGTCTAGCAGCATAGGCAATCACTTTATCTTCTTGCATGAATACATAGCCTAATCCCTTCCTTGAGGCATCATTATAAACTACATATCCATCATTACCCAAAGGCAAAGTCAAAATCGGTGTCGTTGTAAGCCTATTCTTCAATTCCTTAAAACTGTTTTGGCACTCATTTGTTTACACAAATATCTGATTCTTCCTTGTCAATTTGGAAAGTGGAGCTGCTATTATAGAAAAGCCCTCCACAAACCTCCTGTAATACTCAACTAAACCTAAGAAACTTTTCATTTCAATTACATTCTTAGGTGCTTCCCATTTCACAACCGCTTCTATCTTCCTTGGATCCACATGTACTCCTTGCTCCGAAATCACATATCCAAGAAATGCCACTTCATTTAGACAAAATTCATATTTGTCGAATTTGGCATACAACTCATTCTTTCTCAATGTTTCCAAAGCAATTCTTTAATGTTCTTCATGCTCCTTATCACTCTTGGAATAAACCAATATATCATCAATAAAGACAATGATAAATTGGTCTAAAAAAGACTTAAAGACTCTATTCATCAAGTCCATAAAAGTTACAGGGGTATTCGTCAATCCAAAGGGCATAACTAAGAACTCAAAATGCCCATACCGTGTTCTAAAAGCAGTATTTGCCACATTAGACTCCTTTATCTTCAACTGATGATAACCCAATCTCAAATCTATCTTGGAGAAGACTTTTGCCCCTTATAATTGATCAAACAAATCATCTATACGTGGGAGCGGATATCTGTTCTTGATGGTGACATAGTTAAGTTTCCTATAATCCACACATACATTCTCAATGATCCGTCTTTCTTCTCCACAAAAAGGACCGGAGCTCCCAAAGGCGAAGAGTTCAGCCTAATATAACCTTTTTCTAAGAACTCTTCCAATTGTTCCTTAAGCTCCTTCAATTATGCTAGAGCCACTCAGTAAGGCGGCATCGAGATCAGTGCAGTACCTAGAAGAAGTTCAATGGGAAACTCAATTTTCCTTAGTGGAGGTAGTCCTGGTAATTCCTCTGGAAAGACATCCGGGAATTCCATCACTACAGGAATTTCTTATAACTTCCCTCCATCTACGTTCGTGCCTACTATATAGGCCAAAAATGCTTCACACCCTTTCCTCATCATTTTCTCTACTAGTAGAGTTGAAATAAGTCTATGCAGGCTTGACTTTCTATCTCCTATAAACATCACCTTTCTCTCTTCATCCAACTCAAACTCTACTATCTTCCGTCTGCAATCTAAATTAGCATTATACTTCTCTAACGTGTCCATATCCAAAATCACAACTAATCCTCCCATCTTTAATGGCATTAGATTCACCACTAATCGTTCTCATCCAATACATATCTCATAGTCTCTATACACTTGACTAATCATAATGTATTGGCTGATTGGAGTACTCACCATCAAAAGAGTATCCAATGGGCTCAGTTTTCTACCATGCATAATTCTATTTGATGACATAAATAAATAGGTAGAATTCAGATTAATCAAAACAACAATATCATTATCAAATAATTTAATCATACCAATCACAACTTTTGGAGCTATCTCTTCATCCTCTTGTGCCATTGCAAACACCCTAGTTGGTGCTTGCCCTATTGGTCTCCCTGGAAGACTCACCCTCTTAGTTGCATCAGAACTACCCACTTCCATTACAGTCTTGTGTCCCATAGTCTCAACTCTCTTTGAAGCTTGCATCTAATTTTTCGCCTATCTTGCATGCTGAGGGCACTCTCTAGCCATGTGCTCTTTTTTCTTATAGTTAAAGCAAGCTCCTGTCAATCTGTAGTACTCCCCTATATGGAGTTTCCCGCAGTGATCATAATTGGGGATGGACGACTTATCTCCCTCTCCCTTTCTATTGCCTCTAGCCGTTGAAGCCTGCTGAGAAACAATTCTCAACTATCTCGATCTGCTTGCACCACTGCTCCTCTCCTCAGACTGCTTTCAAACATAGGAGTACCACCTCTCCTCTTGAACTGTTCTCTCCCCTTTCTCCTTTTGTTTACGGTGTTCTTTATGTTCTCAATATTTTCAACCCTCAGTGCCGCTTCAACCAGCTTTTGAAAATCACAAAAATTCTATACCACCACCTTCTCTCTAATAGCTAGATGCAACCCCAATTCAAACCTATGACATTTAGTTGCCTCACTTATCATCATCTCTGCTGCATACCGGGATAGCTATGTAAACCGACGCTTATACTCACTCACCGTCATTTCCTTCTGGGTGAGACTAAAAAACTGTCTCTGCTTTTGCTGAATATACATCTCAGATAGGTACTTCTTCTTATAAGCAGCTAAGAAGTCCTTCCATGCCAACACTGGAAGTCTCATCTGGTTCTCTGGCACACTCTCCCACCAATGCAGAGCATCCCCCTGTAACAAGCTTGTATTGTACACAACCTTCTCATCATCCTCATAATCCATCTAATCTAGTATCCTCTCAGTCTTTCTCAACCAAGCCTCGGCTTCTTCTGGATCTGTTTTCTCATAGAAATCCACTGCCCCATACTTCCTGAGCTTATCAAACTATTTTACCTTTTTAGCTAGGGTCGGAGAAGAAGATTGCGGCATCTTGCTCATAGCCTGAGCAAATGCCTGAACAAAGGCCTAGAACATCCTCGGATCTAGTGGAGACACTTGCTCCTGCGGAATAGATGACTCTTGCATCGGTGATTGAACAAGCTCACTACCAAGCCTTACAGAAGCCTAAATATTTCCTGGGACTATAGACTCATCAGTACTCTCCTCTCTTGTTGGAGAGTCAGGTGCAACTGATCCTTGCAGAACTCCTCGTGTCCTTCTACAAGTGGTATCTTAATCCTTCAATTGAAACACTAACGACTAGTTTACACTTTATTTTACTCTTAATTCCTACATGTATGCATGATATGCATGTCATCTAATGTAGTTAATAAGTTAAGAATGAAACAAGAAATTATATAGTATAACAATTCATATTACTATGCATCCTAAGCCTAGGAAAAACCTAAGCTCTGATACCAAAAGATGTTGGGCCTTGTTTTAGGAGCCCAACTATCATTTCTAATACTAAAGATATTTGACCCAGGTCTCGAGATAAATTCTGAGGAGACCATTTGGGGCAGTCACGTGAGGGTGGTGTGAATGAAAAGTGGAAAGCATTGCATTTATAAGAAATTTCAGCGTGGCAACAAAGGGGAGTTCGTCGTGGTGAACTCATGGAGTTATCTCCATAGACCCTTCGGGAAAAGTTCACTGTGGCGAACTCTTGGCTTCGCTGCGACAAAATCCTGAGGTTCAGCAAGAGAACCCTTCGAGAGAAGTTCATTGCGGTGAGAGTCGGGCCTTGTCGTAGCGAAGTCACAAAATTTTGTTTACAAAATCCCTTCTGAGAAGTTCTTCGCAGGAAAACCTTCGAATCCAAATCCTGAAAATAACACCAACTCAAAATTTTATAACACATTCAACAACCCATACCAATATTCTAATCACACATACACTTAATTCTAACCATCCAAACTTGGCCACAAGATAAATCTAAACGTACTCAAAAGAAACTTCAGTTCTTCAATTCATTAATAAATCCAAAAAAGTTCATACATATCAAAGTTTAAAACAAAAATACAAAGGATGCTGAATGTTGATATGCCTATAAAGTTGTCCAAAAGTAGTCACTAACTTAGTACAAAACTCTTTAACTATCTTAGAGTGTTCGATGCCTTGCAAGGATCACTAACCTTCTCGTTCTGCACCTGAGGAGTAGATAGTGGGGTGAGCTATATAGCTCAGTGGCTAATATATTTATAGTCATCGATAATGAGCCACACATTTAAGCATATATACATATATATCCAACAATTCTTTACTTAACAATTCAAACTCACAACTTATAGTTAAAAAGATGTCTTTACCTAGATCATATCACATAATTATTCATCACAACATAACACTCAATTATGCATTATGCGTAACAAATCAAGATGAAATGCACAACAAATGGATTGAGAGTTTTGTGGAATGAAACAGAGAAACCGAATTTTATACCGTGAACAAAATGAGTCCAATTTCTTAGGATCTCAAAGTCTTAAGCGGGCATCCGGGAGAAGGCTATGGGTCAACATGCACGTGACTAATGAAACATTCTTCTCTTGCCTAAACATAATCAAATTTCAATGCTTAACTCATTTCATATTTTTCATGCTCATCATGCTTTTTCTCCTTTTTATTTATACAAAATGCCAAGACATTTTCAAGGCATAAAATGATCTTAATTATAATGCATTTTCAACAATTTCCATAATTCAAAACAAGTAATTTAACACACAATATACCAGCAAGACAATTTGCCCTTATTACAAAACAACTATAAATATATTACCCACCTAATTTCGCTTGACAATCCAAGTTCAATGTTGTCTTTCCTGATGCTCTTGGATAGTGTTTGCTTGGTTTCCTATAACAAACCAAGTTCTCATTCAAACAACATTTAAAGAAAATTGAAAAGGCTTCAATAATAAAAAAATGCTAAACTTGAACTATAACCCTTTCAAAAGCTAGACTTTTGGGTCAATTTTCCATGATCATTCTGATAAGGTAATTGAAGAAATTTGATAACACTTCCTTCTAAAAAAATGTTCCTCATTGTATTAAGTTTCTAATGACACTAAAAACATTCAATTTGGTTCAGAAATCTGAAAGTTATACCCCAAACATGTTGGGACTATTCTTATGCTGAAACAATATTCTATACTCAACTTCCATCCATCAATTAAGGTTCTTAGAGACTGAATTAAAACTTGATTGCTTTAGAAAATTTGTACCGCTATGTATCTAGTTTACTCCAAATGAATAATCACTCCATTTGGATAACTAAACAAAATGTTATACTTAAAATACCAAAGCATACTCTAGGTAGGAACTTTCATGGAAACTTACTCAGAGAACATGTTTTGCTATATTTTTCATCTTTTTACTTCCCACACTTCACATATAACCTATCTTAAACCTAATCAATCTCTTCTACTTCATTTTCAACTTCATTAAAACCTAATATCATTGATAAATACATCATGATCTATCTTTGATAATTAACCCTAAAAGAGAACATTTGACTATATCCTTCATCAACAACTTTCTACACACATTCAACTTCATTTGAGTTTCATTTAACCAAACCCATGAAATTTAAAGCATTACTTGTTGAAGCTTCAAATTCTTCAAACTCTTCAAGATATCCAAAAACCGTAGTCTCTATTTAATCCCCTTTTTGTATCTAAGCAAGAAGAAAGATGATAAACTTACCTCTAACAAGTTGATTTCTCTTCTTTTTCTTCTTCTTTCTTCTTCCTTCCAAGCCTCCCACAGTTTTCCTCTCTTCTTCTCCCTCTTCGGTTTTCTTCTCTTCTTTTTCTTTCTCCCACGATGCTTCTCTTCTTGTTTTTCTAAGCCAAAACACATTTTTATTCTTATTTTTCCCATTTTTCCCTTCACTCACCTAGTTCTTCCAATTCTACCCCCTTCCTTTGTCTTTTATGTCTCTAACTCTTTTAATCCACTTAACACCATATAATTCTAAGTTAATTCTAATCTTTCCATCATATTCTAATATCTATTTATTCTTACTCAATTTAATGAACCAATTCTAAAATAAATAAATAAACAAACAAACAAAACATAAATAAATAATTAATTAAACCAATAAATCGATAATAATTGAAAAAAATATCGAGGTCCAACACAATAGGTACTAGTATTATCCTTGATATTAACATAAAGATAATAAAAATACATAAACATGCTAGTCAATTTCTTAAATATTAGTTATTTCATAATAATTTGTGAAAGCAATTGGATTTATATGATCCATAATTATACATCTACAGTCATTAAAGACTAATAGTAGTATTCTATCATGAATTAAAGAATCATAAATATTTTTATAATGAGGAATACCTATTGTCAAGGTATTAAAATCTAAATTAGATAAAGATATTCTTATGGCTAATCAGTGAGACTCCTTTTTCTCACTAACTTGAGTATTCTCCTATGGTTAACCCAACAATTTTGGCATGATTTTTAGTAAGGAATTAGAATATGGGGCCAATAAGGACTAATGTTTAGGAGCATACGTGGACCTAGAAGATTCAATGTTTGAATCAATTTTTAAGGTTTCATAATTTAAAAAAAGGAGAGAGGCATCTAGGAGGACTAGAAATTAGTTATAAGGTATAGGAAACTCAAGAGTATCCAAAAGCAATATTTCTAGAGAAAAGAAAGATTGTATCAAGATCAGTCAAGAAGCATCAAGATTCAAGAAATATGAGATCTCCATCTTATTTCTTGTTTTTTTATTATTCTTTGTTGGTTTTTCTTACTTTTTCATAAACTAAACAGGGATATAGATTTAGATGGAATGAAACATAGAATGATGTTTTGAATTTATTTCTTTGGTTTAATGAAAAACTAGTTTCTTTAGAATTGTTTATGTTTATATATTATTTTGAATTGAATAGACTAATGTAGAAGATTCAACATCAAATCTATATAAGAATGAAGTAGAAAATATAGAAGATCTTATATATAATTAGGTTATAGCATGAATAGTAAGGGTTGAATGTATTTCTAGAGATAAAACTATATTATCCTTATGAGTTAAGTGAAATTTATTATGGGAGTTCATAGAACGAATTAATGCATTCTTAGGAGTTTGAATTGAGAGGACTTTTGGTCAAAATACTTAAGATTAGTGACTTTATTTCTTCTCTATGAGAGTATAATTGTAAATTCTGAATTTCTATTGATCTAAGAAATGATGTATTATATTAGGATAAATTCAAACATAGGAAAAGTTGCAGGAGAAATCTTTATATAAATATATTATATCTACTTATTGTTTACTTACATCTATCATATTAACTAATTAGCTCTTATTGGTTATTTTAATTTTGTTTATTTTCCTTTTATAATATAATCACTTCTTATGTTATATTTAACAATAAAAAGAATGTTAATATTAGTAGTTATAGTCCCTATGAGATCGACACTTGACTTACCTAAACTATATAATAAAAAATGATTGGTGCATTTACCATAGTGATTCTCTTTAGTATTGTTTTGTGTTTTGTTTTATTTTCATCATATTAAGTTTTTGACACCGATTGAGTAGCAGGTTGTAACATCCCATCACTGATAGGAAGGGTAAATCGGTAATTTGGAATGGGTTACGTGTGTGTACACGTATCTCGGCATGGTTATGCCTAATATGGTCTCCATATATGCATAAATTGAAATTTTTGCACATGCACATGCACATAATTGTACATACATTCATGACATGTTCCCGACATCTGTTTTTATTGTGAAAAATGTGTTATTTGTGTTTGAAAAATTAATTGGAGTGGATTTTTGTGTGTTTCATATTTTTAGGGAATTTTAGAAATTTTTCTAGAATTTTTTGGGGTACTTGCCCGGACCGAAAAAATTTCCAACTGACTGACTGAGTGGGTTTCCTGTACTGAAAATGACTATCCAATGACACTGAAAAATTGGATACATGATTTTAGGAATTTTTGATATGAGCCATTGGAATTTGGAGTAGAAATTTCATTGTTTTTAGAAATTGATCGGTAGAATGCAGAAAACTGGGACAAGTGGCAAGTGACACATGTCACTTGCCTACTTTGTCTTATTATTTAAATGGTTATATACGTAATCTAATGGTTAGCTTCTACGACACTTTCATTGGAAGGAGTAAAAAGGGTGTTTTTAAGTGCAAATCTTCCTCTCATCCGAAATTCTCCTTTCTTTTCCTCTCCATCGTTTGTTTCTTTCTTCTTACACAAAAATGCTACTTTTCTCCACCTTATCAAAGGCTCTTCCACCTTAAGTGCTTTCTCTTCATCTTGTTTTCTAAAAACCTACTCTAGCCCTCCTTGAAGTGATGAGGATTGTGTAGTATGGTGGAAAGTAGAGAAGTTGACATCTTATGAAGAATTGATGGAATTAAAAAGCTTAAGTAGGTAAGGA
>JANZLF010000005.1:33556146-33571121 GCA_026546835.1 Erythroxylum foetidum | reverse complement strand
TACCAAATGGACACGTTAAGCTTCATTGGAGCTTAATTAATTGAATAAAGTTAAAACCCATCAAACCCTTTCCCTGTGTCCTTTAATTTTGAAGATTCTAGCCGGCGATTTTCGTTTTGCTTGTGGTTTGACTTCTCTACATTGGGTATTATCACTCACTTCTAGGCTATATAGCAAAGTTCTCCGATTGAAATTGGATTGAATAGAGAACCCAAAAATGGCCTCTCTGAATGATAGAGATGAAGAGGAAGCACCGTCGGTCTCTTCTTAAGAGAAGAAGGAGCACTGTTGGTCTCTTCTGATTTTCTTAAGAAGAACCATACACGTGATGTTCATATCTTAAGCTCTGTGTTTTTGTTTGTGTTTCTTGCCTATGGAGCAGCTCAAAATCTTGAGACCACTGTCAATACACAAAACTGGAAATTGCTGACGGAAGTAATTGCAAAAGATAGCAGAAGACGTCTAAGATTGAGAAGACGATGAATATGATAGATTTTTCGTTGATTTCTATATGCAGAGACTTTTAACGCAAGTGATAGAAATAACTTGAGCAACGAAAACAAATAGGCAGTAGGTATAACCAGAGAAAGGCGAAAGAGGTTGAAGACGCAGAAGGTATAAGCAGAGAAACAACGGAAGAGGTTGAAGACGCTGAAGATTATACAGTCGCGCAGGAAACTAGTTTTTGTGAAATATAAAAACCTGTTTTAAAAACGCACGAAAACGTCTTTTTTACGTTTTCAAAATAATGTTACAGTTTTTTTATTTTTAACAACGAAAAACGAAAACAGTTTCAACCAAACCAGTTTTTTAGGACTGTTTTATTTTTTTATGAAAACAACAACCAAAAACTTAAAAATAAAACGGAACCAAACACCTCCTAATTTTATATGTTTGAGATGTTTTGATAAGTTAGTGTTTGAAATCTAAGTAAAGAAGACTAGGGAAGATTTTGAGAAAGTTAAGAAGAGGAATAAGTGTCATGATTGTGCCCTGACCGAAGCAGGTATGACAGGCTACGATCGTGGTCTCATCGTGACATAAGCAATTTATAAGTGCCACAATCGTTGCAGGTGCGACGACAGATGTGAGAATTATTTATGAACATAACTTTTTTAGGGTAATTTTAGACATTTAGGCTCAGGTAAAATCTAGTCTTTTATCCAAAATAGAAAATATTATAAAAGAAAAAGAAAGAAACCCTAAAGACTACATTTGTAAAAGGAAGAAAGAGAAGAGGGAGAGAAAGAAGGGGTTGTTACTATTGCTGCTACGACTCTCGGTCCTTCTAAATGAACTTCTTCATTTTATCTTTGTATTTCTTGCATTTGATGTATGAGATTAATATGATGAAGATGACTTTGAGTTTAAGAATGTTCTGAACTTTTTTAGGGATTTATTCTTGAATCAATGTTAATGTGATTGTTTTTGATGTTAATATATTGGGTATTGTGCTTGTTTGTCGTATTTGCATATTCGGTAACAAATTGAGAGAGTAAACCGATAACAAAATGATTAGATTAGGTAATAAGAGTTAAATAATCTAATAGATTATACAAACAATCAAATCTGTAATTTATACGAAGAGAGATCTCGTGTGAGGACCTAATTGTCTATAAGAGTGCTTAAGATCTAATTAGACGTGTGAATTTTTTGTTAATTGAGAGATTTCAAGTTTCATAATTCAATTAGGATTTATGATTTATGGTTTAATGATTATAGCTCAAGAGAGAATAATCTACCCTTCAAAAGTCTTTGATCGATATCGAATTAACTCAAAAGTGATTATTTAGTATTAGATGATATGATAAATCCTCTTATCTCATAATTGGTTAATCTTTCTTGCGTGAATTTTCAATTGTTATTTAGTTGTGCTTAATTTTGATTTATTTGTGTTAATTTTACAAATTCACTTTCAATTAATTCAGAATCAATTGCTTAATTTTCTGCTCATTTTTATTTTCATTTTAATTACACTTTTAGGTCTTAGACAAATTTAGGATTCAAGTAGTTTACTAATTCTTCGTGGAATCGATACCTCAACTACTACATCTACGACTCGTGCACTTGCAAAACATTTTGAGTTTTATATAATTAAAACTTACTCAACAAATTTTTGGTGTCGTTATCGGGAAATTAGTTAGGATTAGTTGGATTTCTTTAGTCTAAGGAATTTTCGCCCCTCTCGTGTCATTGTAGTTGCATGAACACGAGTTACTCAAAATTCAAGTTGGATCGTCAAAACCTTAGCACTTGACATCACCCATTTAAAACGAGCAATTCGAGGAGCAAGACGCCAAGAAGAAGAAATTGAATAACCTATGACGGAAGAATTTCACCAAGGAGGAAACCAAGGAAACCAACCACGAACTACTGAACATGCTACAAACAAATGTGCAATTCTATTGGTTGACTAATGAGGACCCTAATGCGCATATAGTAAATTTCCTAAAAATGTGTGATACCTTCTGATATTATAGACCGTCGAAAGATGCTGTTAGGATAAGACTCTTCACTTTCACGTTAAGGGATAGAGCTAAGATATGGTATCATTCACTGAATCCTATAAATGTCACAACTTGGTGTAAAACAATAATAGGATCGATTCGATTTTACGTACCCGTATCCATGATCTCGTGTTCGTTAGATGTCGATTCCGTTAAACGCTTTTATTTCCTCTCGTCTTCTTTCTTTCGGATTTTCTCAATGGTTAAGAATGATTCATTCCATAAGTTATTTGCAACTTATATACTATGACCAAAGGACACGTCCTTTGGAATTAGGAAGAGAGAGGAAAAGGGTCTGTGACCCATTGAGACCCAGTCGGTAATACCCAATAACCATTATCTTGGGTGTGTTTCATAGGACTCAATACGATTAAGTACATGGGACATTAAATAATCTAACAGATCCCAGGCCTTCATCTACTTCGAGAGCCTCTGTTGATAGTCCATGACCTCCTCCGATGGGACTGACAAGGCATCGAGTACCGCAGAGTTTTGCACGAATTAAATTAATTGTGTTTTAGTTCCTTTGTACTCCAAAAAAAATGAGAATGGACAGGAGATTTATAAATAAATTAAATAAATAAAATAAACTTTACATTTATAAATAAATTAATTTTTTTGAAAAAAGTGGATCCATCTTACTAAATATGTGGCGCAAGGGTAAAAATAATAAAAATATTTTAAAAATTATCGAGTCAACATTAATCTGATAATTAATTTAAGAATTTAAAATTTTTGTTGAGGTGAAAATTTAACATTTTTTAAATATTATGATTATAATTATTTACTCTCAGATATTAGAATTAAAATTATCGAATGGTGTAAAAATTAAAATGAAAAGTGGCCCTTTTACCTATGCAATTTATGTATAAGAGAGAGGAGGAGGAGGAGGAACGATTAAGTTGAGAGTGAGGAAAATGGGATCGGAACCAACACTCCCAAAATGGGCATCCAAGCCTTGCATTATGGGCATCGATGAAGCTGGTCGTGGTCCTGTTCTTGGTTTGCTCTTTTACCCTACTCTCTCTCTCTCTCTCTCTCTCTATATATATATATATATATCTTCACCCAGTTCGTTATCTGTGTTCATTTAAACAAAAGCTCGATTATCTTTCCTTCTGGGCACTCGGAAAGTTAATTCATTTGATGGTCGGGAAATTGATTTACGTCAGGGCCCATGGTGTACGGATGCTTGTACTGTGCCTGCTCTTATGCTGAGACTCTTTCTACCTTGAAATTTGCAGGTCTCACATTTCCAATCTTATTGGCTTTTATATATTTTGCACAAATTTCTTGACTTTAGCTCCTGAATCCATTTCTAGCTCCTGAATCCATTTCAGTATTGTGAATGATCCTAAATTTACTGTCTGTTAACATACTTTAGTGAGTAAAAAGAATGTAGAAGAAGCATTCAAGTTGCAGGATTTGTCATCTTCATTTTTGTTGCTGTTGAATTTTTAGTAAATTCATTCTGCCTGATACCTCATACAACGTTAAGTTAGGATTGTAAGATGTTGGATCTGAAGAGCCCATTTTCATGGGAGATCTACTTCATGAGCCTAGTGAAGGAACATACCCGTAAGCCTTAAAAACACACTCCAACCTAAAATCTTAAGACATTAAGTTTATGAGTCCTTTCTATTTATATGCCTCTCACCTGTCACACCTCTTTCCAATGTGAGATTCTCACTCACTTGAAATCCCAACATAAGATACATTGCTTTCTTTCCGTATTCTCCCTCTTTATTAGACATTGGTTCTCTTCATGTTCAGGACATTGTGATGCTTTCGCTCGAACCTTCTTTAACAATCTGGTGGAATTTTAATGTGAAACGTTGAACTTAGATGCCTTTGCTTCTCATCTTGCAATCTGTTCCTTAAGATTGTTACCTTTGAAATTTTCTGAAAGAAAAATTGAGGGCATGCATCTTTTAGACCAACTCCAATCCTTCTCCAGAATGGAGGAAAAATGCCAAGATGGAGGAAAAACTGGCTCCAATCTAGCGCTTTTTTCCCTCCGTTTTGGAGAGGACCTACAGTGTCACACCAAATTTGGAGCTGGATTGGATCCAATTTTTCCTCCATTTTGAAGGAGGATTGGAGTTGGTCTTATTAGCTTCAGGGTTGAAATTTGCAACTTCATTCTAATCATCAAGGAAAAGATGTGGTTCCCCAAAGTTTGGCGATGCATTCCAAAGATTGGATTAGATAATGGACCATGTGTTCTTCTGTAATGTGGTTCAGAAATAAGTAATGATTAAAAAGTTTGGGGTCTTTTACGCATCACATGTTGTTCAATTTCTGTTCTTCTGTCTGCAGATTCAAAGACATTAAAAGAAGAGAAAAGGGAGGAGTTATTTGAAAATCTAAAAGCTGATGAGTCAATTGGATGGGCTGTGGATGTCATTGATCCAAGGGAGCTGTCTGCTAAAATGCTGAAGAAGTTAGTAGAATGCATATTGTCTTTTTTCATAATCTATTAAGTTTTTTCGTATGTATGATTCTGTTTATTTGCGCTTATCAGGATTAAGGTAAATTTAAATGAGATATCACACGAATCTGCCATTGGTCTTGTCAATAGAGTGCTAAACATGGGAGTACTTTTAACTGAGGTATAACTATTTTGTCTTGCAAGAAAAGTTTCTTACCTATTACATGTTTGTGCTTTAGATATGGGAATTTCAGTCTTGACGATGGATAGTGATACTTCATGCTTACTACGAACAAGGCCAAGATGGCCTTCCACGTTGAGTTTTTAGTTATTCAACAAGCAATTACATATGCATGAAAAGACAGACTAGCTACCGGAGATGCAAATGGTTTTGAAATGCCTTCGTATGATTAGTAAAATTATCTTATTACATTAAGAAATATGGATAGATTATTTGAAGTTTCACATTGTTTATGGAAATTGGTAACTTTCTCCACATTTAACTTTGCATTTCTATGTAACAAGGCCACCGGAAATTATTGTCATGACTACGCCATAGCTACTGTATTTAATATAAATCATCTTTAGGTGACTTGAAATATAACACGGAATTGTTATGGATGTTAAATATGTATGCATGTTAAAATTGTTCAGGTTTATCTGGATACTGTGGGAGATGCTGAGAAGTATAGGGTAAAATTATCTGAAAGATTTCCTTCAATAAAATTTGTTGTTTCAAAGAAAGCTGACAGTCTTTATCCAGTTGTTAGTGGAGCAAGCATAGTCGCAAAGGTATGGACTTCAGCTTTTCCAAATGCCCTTCTGCATAACTAATAGTATTGAAAGTTTATTTCAATGTCAATAACTAATTCTGTTGGATTTTTATTTTGGTGACACATATGCTATTATATTGATTTGAAGTTAAGAAGTTTTTATCCGGTAAACTGCTCTCAATCTGAGCCCTTCTACTCACCTTTGTATCATGAATCCATCTAAGCAGGTCACAAGAGACCGAGCCTTAAGAGAATGGGTGCATGATGAAACAGCTGAAGGCATGAAAAGAAACTTTGGTTCTGGATACCCTGGAGGTTAGAAGCGCTGAACTGATGTTGATCCTTTTTGGTCTTAACTTTGAACAATTATGTTCTATGTGAAATGTGGTTGAATTCATGTGCTTAGATCCTGAAACTAAAGCCTGGCTGGAGCAGCACAAACACACAGTTTTTGGTTTCCCATCTTTGGTTCGGTTCAGTTGGGGCACATGCAATTCTCATTTCAAGGACATAGTTGAAGTCTTGTGGTCAGTCCATATACTTTTATTCAAAGCTGCAACTCTTGTGCCAGTTAAATGGATCTTGGGTACCTTTGTAGTGTATAGTTGCTTATTTATGTCTGCTAAGTTTGTAGGCATGCTTATGCCACTATATCCAGCTAGCGGATATGCAAGTATATCCAAAAAGTTGAGCACTTTACGATTGGTTATCTCATATGTTTATCGTGTGTGGCATCAATATGGAACTTGATCTGAATTCTGTTAGATAAAGTGTCCCAATATGCATCACCTCCATGTTTAGGGAAAATATTGTACGAACTTTTCTACATATTTGGGCATCATTTTTGTTTATCATCCTTGATTCTGAGAGGAGTTCGTTGTGCATAGAACTATGGTACCCTTGTTATCGTGAGTGGATTGCTATTATCAACTCTTTATAAACTTAAATTGGCTCACTTCTAGGTAATTCAGAAGCTTCAACTTATAAGCTGCTTTATAATCTCTTCTCATTTAAAAGAGATGCCAGATGTTTCATTAGTTGATTGGAAAAGATGCATTTTATGTAGCAATTGGATGATCGTCACCCAGACATGGAACAGATTTCCGATGATCTTTTGAATGCATGCTATAAAATGTTATTTAAGCTTTGTGATGTTTTCCTATGCATATGCTTCACGAGAGATGAAAGCTAATTATGTCCAGGTTGACTTGGTTATAAATTTTGGTCTCTCTTACCGCTGTAATTGTAGGGAGCCTGAGAAAATAGACGAAGATGGATGTGGCAGTGGCAGCGGCAAGCGGCAACTGAAATTGAGTAGTCTAGGCATTTCAACTTCCAAGAGGAAGATAGAAGAGATTGAATCAAGTGGCAAGGGACGGTGCAAATTTTTTCAGTCACGTAAACTTGAGCAACTTGCTCATTTCTAGCTATGTATTGTTTCACACATTCCCTTTAATAGCACTGCTTTGTAGGTAGCTTGCTTAATCATCAGCTGCATTCCGTCTTAGGTAAGTGGCGCAATCCAAGATATTATATATATATATATATGCTACAAGTTTAGCTTTGTCGATCTTTACACATAAAGCATACCTTGAAAGACAGCAGCTTATATAACAAGCACAATCCAAATGCATACAAACGCCAACAACTTAAAGTTGAGAATTAATAGATATTAGTGTGTGGATGCACAATGAGAGAGGCCAAGGTGATCAAAACCATGGTGAGAAAGTATTTGAAGTTTTCGCTGCTGCTGGTGGCACCGTTGTGGCGGTTATGGTGGCGGTTATTATTTGCAGCACCTGCTATGATCACGGGAATAGCTGCAGCACCTCCGGGCTTGTTTTGGTTATCGTTTCCATTCTCAGTTGATCCACCACCACGGCTAGCTTGGCCACCACCTCCACGTGCCAATTTCATATCTCCGTTGCATTCATTACCACAGTCAATATCATTGACGTTAAGCTCCTTCCATGTACCTCCATAAATAGTCAAGGACATGCAAATGAATACGGTAACAAACCTTACGTTTTTTAGCATATTAAAATATATCAAGAAGGTAGATCAAGCACAAAAGTTACTGGTTGTTGTAAAACACTTTTACTGATGAAGGATGGTACAGATGCTTATAGAGACCATCATGTGAAAACGATATGAGAGTGCTTCAACCAAACCATATGATATGGATTTGACATAAAATAATGAGAATCACAAAAACTTGAATGGTATGATTTCACACTGCCAACTGATTCCTGGCTTGTCCAATCTCTTATATTTGTTCCTTTTTTTAAAAAGTATCACCTTGCATACATTTCTGTTTAAAATCTTAGATCTTTCACATTTAAGGTATCAAGACTGTCATACCAGTACAATAAGACGAAAAGTCGCCCGCAAGGCGTAGCTCAGTTCGTTCCAGAGGGACATATTTGTAACAAGACGAGAGTAAAAGTCATAACCATTGGTCATTAATATTTTCAAAAGGTTGCTCATTTTATGCTAATACTTTAGAAAAAGAGATTGAGAAGTATTACAGGCATCTGATTCTCCACTTTCCCATTTTCTTCTTTATGCTGCTCTCTTCATCGTTTTTTATGGAAGAAATATAAGAACTCAAAAAGTGCAAAACAAGTCATATGATCTCCAACTTTTGAGTTCTTCTTCAAACAATTAGAAAGATGTTTATAATTATGAAGAGAAAAAGAAATTCAAACTTCCCTTGTTTTATAGCCAACCTGATTTCTCATGTTTTCAACATTTGATTGAATTTTACCACCAAACAGTCTTTTTTAGCTCATGTTAAACCTTTTTTTTTTTTTACTACGGAGCAAGTTTCTCCGCCGGTCGTTTTGCATGTTGCCTGTTCACTCATATGAGATGAAGTTGTCAAGAGTATCTTTACACAGGTTATCCCTTTCATGCCTGTAAGGCCCTATACCAAAAACTCTCACAAATTACAAGCGAAAAGTTAGTTTGGAGATTTGTATCCTGAGATGGCCGGAATATGATTCACAGCTTGAAAGGGTTAAACAAAGGGAGATAAAGCCAAAGCCAACAGAGGAAAAGAAGGATACCTGAGAGCAGGGATCTCTGGAGTGAAGAAGAAGAGGCAAAAAGATACAAGCAGTTCATGAAAACCAGGAACAACCCCAACTTTTTGCTTCCCATTTGTCTTTTCTCTTTGTAATGCATGAAACATTAGCTTCTAGACCTTATTAACTGATTGCTCACTGCCTCTTATAGCTTTGAACTGATCTAAGATGCCTGTACATGGAATCCTTAAAGAAACCTTATCGGTTGGTTAACTTTATGAGTCATATAAAAGATTAAAAGTAGTATGTTTTAAATTTTTTACGGCTGAGAATCTTTTGAACACGGTTTTGCACGTCATTGGGGTTGGCTCATGGGCCACATAAAAAGGTTTACTTTTGATATGAAGGTATTGTGGCTTAAGATCAATTATTGAGGATAATTTGTCACTACTCACTAGCTAATTAACCATAATTTGCTTTACGAAATCGAATTCTAATTTCCCAAATCTTCAAGCTTTAATACTTTCAGGTTGCTTTATAAATTAGAAACCCAAGAAAGCAAAATGATTCATCGCTTCAAAACTTCGTATGCTAATTAGGACAAGAGTTTTATTGACTCCAGAAAAAAAAGTGAGCCGATAACAAATAAGCACGTAGATGATCTTTTGCAGAAATTGATGTTACGCTTCAAAAAAAACCCGACCTGGTTTTCTTCTAGCTCTCTTTGCTTCTACAATGAAGACTTGCATTTATTAGTTGCTTCACTACTTCCCTCATTGTGGGTCTCTTCCCAGGCTCTCTTTCAGTGCATCTCAAAGCCACCATTAGCACATTACTAACTTGATATTTGACTCTGGTATCCAAGAATTCCCGTGCCAGACCTGAATCAACAATCTCATTGATATCTTCTGCATTGTTCCATTTACACCTAACCCACCCTGCAATGTCAGTGCCCTCCTCAAATGACCGATCCAATGCCTTTCTTCTTGTCATCAGTTCAAGCAGCACAACACCGAAGCCGTACACATCAGACTCCTTGCTCTTTGTTTTCGTGAATGCATTTTCTGTCAAAGCAACAACCATACTTTTAGTGTCAGACAACAGAATACATGGAGACCTATTTGAGGAATGTGTGAAGAAGAAGTTACCTGGTGCAATATATCCAACTGTACCAACAACTGAGATGGATTGTGTCCAAGTAGAAGCATGATCCAAAAGCTTGGCAATACCAAAGTCAGAGATATGAGGCTCCATGTCTAAGTCTAAAAGAATGTTCTCTGGCTTTATATCTCGGTGCACTATGGGAGGATCACAATCATAATGGAGATATTCCAATCCATGGGCAGTTCCAATGGCTATTTTATAACGGACACTCCATTCTAGTGTTGCTGAAGGATTTGTTCCATGTAAAACATCGTGAAGGCTTCCATTTGGCATGTACCTGTACAGGATTAAACCATAATCATTTTCCAACCAGAAGTCTTCTAACTTAGTAAGATTTCGGTGCTTAATTTTTCCAATGGTTTGAATTTCTTTCATCATGGTCTTTTCTGCTCCTTTATGGCCAGTAAACACAATCTTCTTCACTGCAAACTGTTTGTCTGCACTCAAAGTAGCCCTATAAACTGTTCCGTGGGCTCCCCTTGCGATGACATATCTGCTGCTTAGGTTTTCAGTAGCTTCCATCACTTTGCTAAGTAAGGAAGCTGGTCCTTCTCGAGCAGCAATCTCAATATCCCGCTTGGCTGTTCTGTGTGACACATACACGTAAACCAGTACAACAAGAACAAGAGAAACAACAAGTGATGCAAGTGCAACACTCACAATTTCCCCTTTAGTAAGGCCCTTCCCATGGCTTGATATATTTTCACATCGTTTGAAACTTTTGTTAGCAGTGCAAGATATGCCACCTGATGGAAGACATCGGATACATAAGCCAGGATTGTGCAAGAATGATGACGGAGATGAGTCAAGTAAGGTCATAAGTGTTTCTGGTATTGCACCACTGAAAAGATTGTTTGAGATATTTATCGCAATCCAGACATGAGTTCCACCAAGAGCTGCTAATGTTCCTGTCAGATTGTTGTTAGATATATCAAGCCGTTCTAAATAGTTTAAGTCTCCCAGACTGGAAGGAATCTCACCACTCAATCCATTGTTGCTAAGGTTCAATCCATATCGCAGATTTCTCAGTGACCCAAGAGATGAAGGGATTTCACCTCCAAACAAATTTCCACCAATATCTAGCTCTGCAAGCTGTTCAAGCTCTGACAGAAAAGAAGGAATGCCGCCAGTAAAATGATTTTCACTTAAAATGAAAGTGGATAAAGATTTCCAGTTCCTCAAAGCCAATGGCACAGAACCCTTCAATGAATTAAAACCCACATCAAACTTGTCCAGTTTCAAGCAAGTTGCCAATTGACCTGGAAGAGGGCCTACCAATTGGTTATGTGAAAGATTCAAGATCACTAGCTCAACAAGATTGCCTAGTTCTGGAGGTATAACACCAGTAAGCTTGTTCATGGACAGATCAATAGAAGTGAGGTTGGTGCAGTCCCTGAGGCTTGGTGGAATCGGACCTGTGATATTATTTTTGCTGATGTCCATATGAGAAAGGTTTGAATTCATTGCAAAATCTGGAAGTTGCCCTGATAGCCTGTTCTCATTAAGGTTCAGTCGCCAGAGAGATGAGCACCTGCCTACGTCAGGAGGAATGCTGCCTTGAAGTTCATTTCTGCCCAAATTCAGAACCCTCAATTGGTTACCAGAGCATAACTTTGGTGGAATTTCACCGGTGAACTTATTACTGGTGAAGTCAAGCTGCAATAAGCTGCTGTTAATACCTAAAGTCTGGGGTATGACACCAGAAAACCGATTTTGATACAAGGAGATATTCTTTAGTTGCTTCAACTCAGTGATATCAAGAGGCAGTTCACCAGAAAGACTGTTATTATAGACAATAAGGTACTTAAGTTTAGGAATCTTCCAAATACTGATGGGAATCTCACCACTCAAATGATTGCTAAACAATTCAAGGTCCTCTAACATAATTAGATCTCCTAGTTCGCTTGGAATATCTCCTTCGAGTTGGTTTGTATATAACAGTAACTGAGTCAAGGATTTGCAATTTCCAAGTTCTGGAGGAATCCTACCAGACAACTGATTTTCGGAGAGGTCAAGTTTAGAAAGCTTATCAAGGAGGCCAAAGGAAGATGGAATGGACCCTGTCAAGTTGCTATGGACGATAGCCAAAGTTGTTAAGCTACTACAGTTGCCCAAATCTGGTGGAATGCCCCCTCTAAAGCCATTGTATGACAAATCTAGGGTGGTCAAATTCTTGCAGTTTCCAAAACCTAAAGGAATACTACCCTCAAGGTTATTAGGACCTATGTACAAGTCAACAATACTTTGAAGATGTGTCAGAGTCTTGGGCAAAGAACCAACCAATTGGTTGTCCTCCAAATAGAGCCCTTGCAGTTTCCTACAATTCCCAATCGACTCGGGAATGGTACCAGATAACTGGTTACCGTATAACCATAGCTGCAAAACGTCCGTCAAGTTACCAACATTGCTAGGAATTGAACCATTGAGATTGTTATCGTGCAAATAAACATTTTGTAAACCCGAAAGCTGAAACAATGAATCAGGTATTTCACCAGACAGTGAATTGGAATACAGCCCCAAGTTAAACAAGTTCCGCAGATACTTGAAGCTCTGAGGTATTCCCCCAGTGAAGCTATTTATCGACAAGTCCAGGTACTCAAGTAAAGTGCACCTACCCAAGTCTGAAGGTATTTCTCCTGATAAATCGTTGTAACTCAAATCTACCGTCCGCAAACGATTTAACCGACCAATTTCTGGTCCCAATTGGCCAGAAATTGCATACCCGGAAAGGTTTAATCTGAGCACATGTTGGAAGCTAGAGTCACATCCAACGCCGACCCAGGAACATGGATTTGAGTGTGACGCATTCCAACTTGAAGATATAGGAGGCACAGAACTCCAGCGCCTCAAAAGCGACAGAAGGGCCAACCCATCAGAGTTGAGACCAGACACAGCAGATAAACATGCAAAGGAGCAACATAACAGCAAGAAATGACACCGACCATATTTCATACTTGCGTCACCTTGTTGGGGCGCAAGGGAACGTAAATAGAAGCTCGCGGAGTAGAGTTTGGAGCAAGGAAGCATTACGCAGCTACATTAGGACAACAGAGATTTTCGACATTCGAGACACAGAATGAGATTAAAACAACGGGTTGTGAGGCAAGTTGGCATGGCAGCTATACAATTAACACCGTCTATAATAAAAAACAGGTGTGAATGAAATGAAATGACTGTCTAACAATTTCAACTGGGTGTTTGGAACCTGACACGTTCATGCTTCTGACCGCTGGTGCTTGGTAGTGACAAATATTTAAGACTGGACCAGACTGTGTTACTTGAGGGAAAAAAAAAAAAGAAACTCAGTCTATGCAACTTTAACTGATATTGATAAATTATTTTGCTTGGCTATTTTTTGGAAAACCAACAATGCCAGCAAAATGGTTAAAGCTGTGAAGAAAGCGTCAATTTGAGGAGTGGGGGGATGTGAACAGGGAATTGTTTAAGTCTGAAAGTGGAGGAATTTGCTGGATGGTCAGCTTAAATTTAAGGAGTGGGGATGTGAACAGGAAATTGTTTAAGTCAGAAAGTGGAGGGTCACTTTCATCAAATTACTAAAATATATAGGATATTTGCGTGTTTTAGTTGGGTATAGCAACTAAATTAATCTCCAATTAAATTCTGCAAATTTTTTTGTAGGAAAGAAAGATTTGGCCTCTTAAGTTTTAAACTACTACATATATGATAAAAATTTAAACTCGTGATCTCACTTATATCAAAGAAAATCTTGATTTAGTTCCCTAGTCTTTAATGCAAAGGGCACAATGCCAATGCCATAAATATTTGAGGCTTTATTGGTCCTCAGCACACCCAAGTTGGGGGTTCAAGTTTGTCCAATGTTTAATTATTTCCATAAGCTCATTGCGTGAATATATTGTCTAACCTTTTAAATGAACTTATCTTTTTATTGTCAACTTGTAATTGAGCATTCCATTACTGCATTGAGCTTTTCAACCATTGGTCCTTCCTAATAAAATACTTTCCCATCACCTATTCTGGACATTTTTAAATAAAAGATCATAAACATATATATACATGAAAACGAATTTTAACTAAACTGACCTTCCAATTTTATCTAAAGTTTTGATAATTTATTTTATTAGTTATATTTTTAGGCTTTGACTTTGCTTTTAGATTAATTAGTTAAGAATTTAATGTCAGAAAACAACTAAAGACCATTAAATAAACATTATGTCTCATCATTCTTATTTTTAAAGTGTATGTCATCTTAAATATTTTCAAAAGATATATTTAAATTAATTTAATCTAAGAACAAATTTAAACATAAATTCAAAAATTGATAGCATTATTAAACTTTTAAATATAATTGAAAGACCAAGTTGACTTTATCTTATACAAAATTTTCTCATTGCATAAAATTACGAAAATATTTTTAATTTCCTATCATCATGTTACCTATTTTGTATTAATCATTTTAAATTTTTCTGTAAATGAATAGGTTGATTAGTCCTATCCTTATATCGTATTTTAGTGATATCATATTTGTTGATGTTTGAATTTATATTGCAAAAAAATTAGAACTTAAACGAAAATGTTTAGCATGTGGGATCTTAAACATTAACAATTTAATTAATTAAGTGTATTTTTTAATCAAATTTAATGGAAATGATATGTATATGTCTGATGATATAACCAAATAACTGTATTATAAATTTAAGAACTTGATTTTATCAAATCCTAAATTAAATTAAAATGTGAAAATTTTTAATTTTTAAATTGTGAATTTTCTAATTGTTCAAATTTGTTTAATCCTTAAAAATATTCTCTCTTCACTGTGGTTTGTCATTTCTTTTCACTACAAAACACATTTTTTGCCTAAAATCTTTACTATTCTTCTTATGAGTTTATGATATCTAATATTGTCTAGAATTTATCATAAAATACTGATTTGACTGGTTGGAATAAAATAAGGAGGAGACATTTTATGGAGAAAGTCAATGGAATATTTGGTCTTATTTTATTTTATTAATATTAAACATAAAATACTGATTTGACTGGTTGGAATAAAATAAGGAGGAGACATTTTATGGAGAAAGTCAATGGAATATTTGGT
>JANZLF010000005.1:33499767-33524540 GCA_026546835.1 Erythroxylum foetidum | reverse complement strand
TTGGTTGCATGCCCAATGAAACCCGAGAAACCAAACAACCACCGCCCATGTTCGTCCCTGATCAAGCCACCAAACCCCGCATCTCCTGGGTTTCCAATCGAGCTCCCATCTACGTTAACTTTGACATAGCCATTAGTAGAAGCTCGCCACGGAGTCTCAACACAATTGGTCTTTGAGGGCTTTTACAATTTTATTTGGACAGCTTGGGCGAGGATGTTCTCAAGTTTTCATGCAAATAAGATGTCATTTTGCATAAAGATACTTTCAATTACCTGAACGTGACTTCGGAATACTGTCGACCAAACTGAAATTTAGTTACAATTATCTTCTCTGTGACCATAAAAGGTTCGTTTGCAACTTAAAAACGCATAGAAGTGTATGCAAACAAGCAACCTGAACTGATCATCTGCGCTAAGAAAAGATAAATGAAAAGCTGTTCTAAAATTTCCGGGAGATGCAATATTTTCGTTCAAGTTATAGCAATTAGAAAGGACACAAAACCACTGGAGAAGCACAGCTTAAAAAGAAAACGTAAATGGCCCAACAGAAGAGCTTTGTGGTTGATTTGTTGAAAAGGGATCTTCCCTTTTTATCGATCATGAGTACTCAAAATCACAAATCTTAAGAAATTAAGAATTAATGTAGTTCTAATTCACAATTCAACAAAAATTATGGACTTGAACATTATATGATAATTATTTAGACAAGAATAGTACTGTATGTTATATATACGTGAAATTTGTTCAGGGTAAATTATCAAAAGAACCATAAATATGATTTAAGAGAATAATTTGGTAATAATACCTAATTATTATTATCGAATAAGATTTAAGATATGACAAATAAATGTCCCTTTTTTAATTTAGTAAAAATAAAATTTTCACAAATCATAGATTCATTTAAATAATAATTTTATGAGTTATTAAAAAGTAGGACCAATGAGACCTATGTATGAACCTCCATGCTTTACATGTACAACCATTTTCCTACATAATATTCTTAAAAGTGTTATTGGATATAAGATTCTACTTTACTTTTCCAATTCATGAATTATTTTTAGAGAACTTAAAAGAATTGGTTTGAATGAATGAAAAATAGAGATAAAGTACTTACTTTAAAAAAGCAAATAAAACATGCTTAAGTTGGAATGCCCATTATAATGTAATAGCTAAAGATAAGGAGCTCTTTACAACTGTCAACTCTCTGAACTTATAATGCAGTTCCAATTTGAGTCTGCAAGTCGGGTCTATAAAGTCAAATCCATAAATCCATTCGCATAACATTATTGAAGAACTTAAGTTCTTGTCTTTTATGTTAACTCTTTAAGGGATATCCAAGACTTTGACTGCAATAAAAGCTAACATGTAGGTTATTAGCTGCTCTTTAATAGATTCGATCAGTCCATTATGGAGGTTTTGCTTTTGGATATTGATCGTTGAAAAAAAATCCTTGGTTTGTCTCATTTCATTGGCTATAAACTAACTGAAATTTAAACACAATCTACTCCACATCCTTCTTCTTCTACTTTTGACATATCTAGACAATTATCCTTGCCAATTTAGAGTTGGCAAGCTTAGGGATCTTCTCATCATATCAAGAGTACTTAATCTTTCATGAATGAAGCTCTGGAGCAAGTTTTTTAAAATTGTACAAGTTTGTGCCATATAGTTTTAAGAGCATGATTCCTCAACAACTATCTACAAGATTCATTTAGTGATGGGTGTTTACTCCGTATAATGTAATCTCCTGGCCTAGGATAAGACGGTAATTCATATTGAAAGTTATTAGAGAGTTACTAATCAGTTGTATAAAAGAGCTTGAAGAAAGGACCTCATTTATTGAGGCAATGTTGAGAATTACTCTTTTAAGATGAGAGAGCCAAAAAAACTCTACTCAAACTAATTATCATGCTAAAACATAACGGAAGCACCATTACCTATCTTATGCATAAAACCTATTCTAAATATTTTCCTAAGCTTGAGGATATGGATCCTTGTTTATGAAGAGTTATATTTTAGCCTTATGCACCAGAAACTTTACTCCTTAGGTAGTATTCATGTATCCATCTATCCTAAAGACTATTTTTGTCCATTAGGATCCTCCATATTCTCTTTATCATCTACACCTAATTTGTGATTCTGATGGGCATAATGTTAACCCCTCTTTCCTTCTTTGGTAGGCTAAGATCACTCCATTGTACTTTTGCTATTGGGTTACTATTGGTGTTTCCTAGCTGCATGAGTCTCCTTACAAGTTATTAAGTAGTCATATCAACGTTGATTGGAAACATTACATGAGAAGAATAATACACACATAAGCTATTTAACAATGAATTGACTAGTTAGATTCTTCATGTTAAAGATAAGTTTCTATTGCACCAGCTTATAACTCTTTTATTTATCCTTTCAATCAAATGATGGAATTTAGTATAGGAGGGCCTCTCAGAGGAAATATGAATCCAAAGGTAAGTAAGAAAAGGTTTGGAGGGTTTTAGTTTTGTTATGTAGGCTTGCTTATTGGATAAACATTAAGCATCAAAGAAAATGAACAACTAGATTTATTCTTTACAGATAAAAATGCTTAAAAGTTGTTTAAAAATGTTTAAACAACCATAAAAGCACTAATTGAGTTAGCATCTATTTTAGAGAAGAGGATTATATCATTTGCAAAAGATAAACTAGTTATTCTTAAGCTTTCATACTTATAATGGAATTTAAAATTCTTCTCTTGGTAGATCACACTTTTGAAAAGCCTTATTATTGCTTCGATACACAAAATAAAGAGGTAGGTTGAAAGAAGGTCCTCTCACCTTAATCCCCTAGCTCCCTTTATGAGATTAACAGGCTCTTCATTAATCAAATTATTAGAAAATCAGGTCAGAATATGATCCTACACGCAATGCAATAATTACGAAACTTTTTTATATTTGATTTCCATAAAGCCGAGATCACTAAAATTCTATAATATGATTAACACATAAATCACAATAAAGCATGAATCTCAATTTGTACCTTATTTCAAGGCTTGATCATATTCTTATTGTATTCCTCGAACCGTTTCTAAAACTAGCTCATCTTAACAACTATAGCTGCATAAATGTCCAACCTCTAATAGTATCTACAAAACGAGTTGAGAGAACTTCATAACTATGGCAGAGTGGGCTAAGCAAGGAGCACTATCTCCATTAGAGCTTAAGCCTATTTATAGCAAGTTTTGGATATTTTAGTAATTTAATTGAAAATAAATTCTAATTTCAATTAAAATTTAATTAAAATTAAAAATAAATTCTAATTAAAAACTAGTTACACCCAAATAAGGTCCAATATCTCATATTAATCCTTATTTATTAAATATCTCATATTTAATCATAAAGTTTTTTAAACTTTACAATCAAGTCTAACTGAATTAAATTATCTTTGTTCTTTTCAACTTGTTCTTTATGTATGACCCATTAGGTTCCCAAATATATTTTCAATGGATACAAATTATAAGCCTAAATCATATTCAAGATTAGATAAATTAAACTCCTTTAATTTACCTTTACTTTTCTAATTAAATAATTGATATTCACATATCAAGATTCTAGCAGCACATCTTGACCACCAAAATATTTAGGAATGACAAAGTGGTAACTAACCTTTTCATTCATGATTTTTTTTGCATAATTCAATCCTTTCATTATACAATGTTCTGATTAGACATAAAGCATATAATTAATATTTACTCTATTTAAGTCCAATCATATCATTTCTCCATTATTAGATATTGATTCAATTAATGACACTTGTAAATTATTTACAAAACGTCATTCCAACTTGGCCAAGGATTTCCCGAATAAATACTAATCGAAAACAATGAAACATTATCCCTTAATTACTTTATGGTCATGAATCCTATCTTGATCACTTAATTACCTCCATATAGTTTATACTACATCTAATGACTACCAAACTACTCGTGATTAGAATAGATCACAAGTAGCATCAACACATAGTAATCTCTATACAAGATAACTTTAGAGATCTCAAGTCAAATGATAACTTATACATTAATCACATTTAGAATTTCTATTGACATACAAGTAATGTTTCAAATGAATTCCTCATATGAGATCAGTTTAATGAACTTGTTATGTAAAAGGCACCCAATTTGATTTTTTAAGTATCTCTATACTTTAGTCTACGAGATCAACTACTTCCTTTATAAGAAAATACATAACATATTCTAGTCTTTTATGTTCTATTAAAGTTCAGACTTAATAAAATAATGACTACAAAAAGTTAGGGACATTCATAAATTCAATGTGAATCTCATAATTATAATATGATTATAATAACGTATAATTATTCTATAAACTTTATCATATACATCTAAATATGTATAAGAAAAAAATGCATTTAAATTATTTTATCACTAAACTATAATCAATTGATTAGTGATAGGACATAAACCAACAAAAATACCATAAGATATGGTGGTAACAAATTGTTTTATCCAATAAAAAACATAGCAAGGAGCTCGAAAGCTTTCGATGTGTCACATATAAAGTTCCAATCTAATGAATCAAAGGCCTTTTGAAAATCCATGTTATTGCACAATTTTTGTATAATGCTTCCTTTTATTATTCTTAAATTATTCTTGAATTAACAAGATATTATTACCAATTTATCTCCTTTTAATAAAAGCACCTTTTAAGTGATTAACCAATTGAGCAAGAGTTGTTTTCAATATATCCTCAATTAAAATGAAGATTATTTTATAGATGGTCTACAGCAAGAAATTGGTCTAAAATCCATTCTTAAGTTAGGAGCTTATACCTTAGGGATAAGGCATTTAAATGTCTTGCTCAATTCCTTTAACATTCTTCCATTGCTAAAGACTTCCAATATTGTCTCAATAACCAAAATCTTTATGTGAGACTTGGTTATTTGAAAAAAATAGGCATTAAGGCCATTAGGTTTTGGAGCCTTTTTGGGGGTTAAGAGTAAACACAATAACTTCCATATTATTAGCATTGAATGGCCTAATCAATATATTAGTTTCTTGTATAGATATGTGTTCCTTAATAAAAGATTTGAGAGTGGTCACAAAGGCGACTACTTTAGTAGGAGAACCAATAGTGTTAAAGAGAAAAGAGAAAGCTTCATGTTGAATGTTAGCATTGGAAGGTAATAAATTGCTATTCTTATTAATTAGAGATGCTATTCTATTTGTATTTCTTCTTAAAAGCATTGATTTGTCGAATATGTTCAAGTTTTATATCCTTCCTTGATCTTTAGATTATGGATCTTTGTTTTAAGAGAGAATGGATAATTTCACTTGTCTGGTTATATCCAAGCAAAGATATCATTTCTTCATCATTTAATAAATCATTAGAAGGGGAAAGATAAAGTGAGCTTTGAATACTATTCAATTTCTTCTTGGCCTTAAAGACTAATAAATGAGTGATGTTAAACTTCCTTTTATTTATTTTCCTAAGCTCGTTCTTTAATTGCTACAACTTTCTCAAACAAATATAGATTTTTTTGACCATGGATGTTAAAGTTAAGTCCTTTGGTGATTGCTCCTTCAAAGCTTTCCATATCAACTAGGAAGTAATTGAACCTAAAATAAATGTTCCTCCCTTGAAAGTCAAATAGGTGTTGTACCAAAATTACAGTATGGTCAAACAAAAGTGGATTATTAAAGGAAGCTTTACTCTCTGAAAAAACTAATATCCAGTGAGCATTTACTAGGCCCATATCAATCTTTTTTCTCAAAAATCAATTTTCTTTATATTTATTGTTCCAAGTAAAAGCATATAGCTCAATCTTTAAGTCTACTACATGTACATAACTTGTACAATTACAACAATCATCAAAATAGCTCTTAAGATTACCATTTTCTTCAGCTTCTAAAGGATGAATAAAATTGTTGAAGTCACTAAGAACTATCCAAAGGGCATTCATAGTATCAACAAGTTCCTTCAATTTGTTCCTCAAGGGGATCCTTCAGAAAGAGCATATAGATGTAGGTAAATAGAAGTTAATAATCTCTTGCTTCATTTTAATATGCACATGAATCAAATACTCTTTAATGATTGAGACAACTGTGTCTAATCTATCTAGTTTAAAAGCCACCATCAAGTCTCCCATTGTAGTGACAATGATGGTTTATAATAGTAATCCAGTATTCCTTCAAAAACTTAGCTTCTTAAAATTATTTTTCTTGAGCTTAGTTTTAAAATTATTTTTCTTGAGCTTAGTTTTATAAGTTTTATAAAAAAGGGTTATTATTACGAAGAAAATCATACAATATTTGTTGTTCATCCCTTAAACATTTCATAAGAGAATGGTCATTTAGATGGGGGGAGTTTTAGAGGCCTCTTGATTCCTTTTAAATTGCCTCTTGGTATTAGGGTTTATGAGAATAAAGAGTACTCATTACCATATTTGCACATTTACTTTATGAGAACAAAGAGTACACATTACCATATTTGTAACTTCTTCAACTAATGAGTGGATTTCATTGCTCCCTACTTTATCCTGGCTATCAATCTTAGGAACCTAAATTAGCTTATTTGTTGTATATTTTCTTTGAACCATAAAGTTAACTATGCTTTCCTTTTTATATATTTCATATTTATTTTCTTGAAGAGGTTTTTGTAAGTCAAGATATAAGATGTATGTCATGATCGATATTTATCTTACTATCTCTACCTTGAGATATAATTTTGAGTCAGCTTTGGGTTTCTATTAGTCAAGGTGCCTTTTGGCTGAGTATTGTCCTTAGTAGTCATTTCAGGGCTCTCATCATCTTTATAGTAGGCATTCTTATTTAAACCTCTTTGCATCATCTCTTGGTATTAACCTGTTAAGAAAGTTTTCCTAATTGGTTTTATTTTTCTTTATTGAACCATGTCTATCATACAACAATAAGAAACTAAGGCAACATTAGTTTGTCTTCTTCTTTTAGTCTAAGTAGAGAGACAGTTTTTTAGAGCTATTAATTGATATCAATAAGAACACAAATCATGACATAGCTCAATCTCTTTATACTTATTATTGCGTCATCTAAATACAAGGGGTTTGCCAATGAGCCTTACCTAGTGATTAAATCATATTTCAATATTCTATGGAAATATTATGGATATTAAGGCATGAAGGCACCTACTTCTACTTAAGATTTTGTAACTGAACTTATATTATATCAATATGTTTGGGGCCTAACATGAATTCTTTAGGTTTTAAACTTCTAATCATTGGACTTTCACCTCCACTCATCCATCTCATTGTCTTTCATATTTAAACTTCATTAAGGATTTTTAATGATGAGCATTAGACAAATAATCAATAAAAGCATTAGAATATTAAGCAAAGTTAAAATAAGTTGACAAACTTATGGATAAAGAATATACTAAGATTTGTTTTTGAAAGTCAAGTTGTTTTCTAATTGGAAGAAATTAGTATAAAATAATTTAATTTAAACTTGAAGATTTTAAATTGTATAATCATTTTCTATTATTTAAGTTTTATGCAATCATATACAAACAATTATGTTAATTTAATAATTCTGAAATATGATTTAATATTTTTATGAATATATTTGTCATAATATTAATACTAATCATCATTTCTTAGCTTGTTAAATTTTATTTAAAAGATTTTGTTATACTTTAGATATGCACAATTTAACATTGATTTGTCAAATTTTAATCATCCTAACTTTTATTACATATCAATTTTATTAAATATTTTTAATAAATCTATTTAAATGAAAACATAATATTAGTAAAAAAATCAAAGATATTTAAATAAGAATAGAAAGACATGATAGTTTTAATTAAAAAAGGTCATTTAATTTTTTGGATAAATTATATTTTAATTTATAAGTTTACTCAAATTTACAATTCTAATAAAAATGTAAAATATATCAATTAAATAAGAAATTTAATTTATTACAAATATAGTTTTCATTATCTTTCGTTGTTAATCTTATTGACGTGAGTGACAATATAGATTAGTCAAAGTATTATTGACAAGTGTACCTATTATTTAGTTGGGATTTACCATTTGAGATCATGTGTGATGCTAGCAACTATATAGTGGGAGTTGTTTTAGCCAAAGGATTATGAAATAAAGTCATGTCATCTATTATGCTTCAAGAACATTACATGCCACAGTGCAATTACAGCTGAAAAGGAGCATTTAGCAATTATTTTTGTCTTAGATAAATTTTGATCTTATTTGCTTGACACTAAAGTTATCATGTGTTCTAACCATGTAGCAATGAAATACCTATTGGCAAAGAAGAAGTCAAAACTGAGGTTAATATGATGAATTTTTGTTACTTCAAGAATTTAATTTGTCAATAAGAGATCAAAAAGAAGCAAAAAAAATTAATAGTTTAAGCATGTTGATAAGGGATGAAGATATTTTATCTATTTCTAAAATTTTTCTTGATGGGCAATTGTTCCAAATGAATGGTATGGTTTCATAGTACATAGACCTTGTTAATTATTTAGTTACTTGAACTTTGCCTAATTTCACTAGCAAGTTTAGGAAGGAAAAGATAAGGAATTAGGCAAAATATTATTTTTAGGATGAACTATACTTACGGAAGTTATACTCTGACCAAATTATTAGACGTTGTGTGCCATAATACAAACATTTTTTTGTCTTAGCTTTTTATCAAAATTATGTATGTATTCGTAAATGAACTGCTGGAAAAGTTTTGAACAGTGGTTTGAATCGGAAGACATTGTTTTGAGATGCTTGTGTTTTGTAATGCCGTAAGACAAGTACATTATCGCCTATAAATGAAATGCCTCAAACCCAAATTCTTACAATCGAGAAATTTGATGTATGAGAAACTAATTTTATTGGGATTTTTCTTTCATCTTACGGTTTTTGTTATATACTCTTAGCAGTTAATTATGTTTCAAAATGGATGGTAGCAAAAGTTATCTAAAATAAGTAGACCTTTAATTATAGATTGATCCTACAAAGAGAGCTCGGTTAGTTTTTGTTATGAAAATAGTTATTGCCTAGGTAATCATTGGATGCCTTTGCTAATTCTGGCGTCAACGAGACTCGGGTGACGCCTAGTACACCAACTAGTGGGATTGGGAACCAAGAAAAGGAAAAAAGTTGTCATAGTAATTGAATCTATGCTGCCTTTCTGATGTGTTGACGAAATAAGAGAAGCGAAAAGTCAAGATCGGTGGAATTGTATGTGTTAAGTAACATGAACTGGAGATCCCAAGAGAGAAGCTAATTGCAGAGGTAGGTAATTGGCAATGGGGTTCTCATTTGCAATGATTGGTAATGATATGAGAGGCGAAGTGAACGGTGCTGAGGCTAAAAACGCTTGCTTATTGCTTATGTACCACAAGAAGAGATCTACTTGGAACATAAGGGGTGGTAGTAAATGACCACACAAGTTGTGGAGAAGCCGAAGAATGGGTTTTGGATAGTGAAAAAGGGGTTAAATGTCATGAATTCGTAGGTTAATTGGATTAAAATAACAGAAAGGTAAAGACTTTCCGGGAATAGAGACTCCTGTCTTGTATTTTTGTCAGTGGACCAAAACGCCATCTTGTCCCGACTCCACCCACCGCATGGCATGTGCGTTGCACTTTGCACCAGTCGAGGAGTTTAGTTCAAGCTTTGGGAACTAACTATTGTTTCTTTAGGAATACGGTTTTGTTCAATAATTATGTCCATTCACACCACTTCCTGACATTCATTCTAGCTTTACTTTAACTTTGGTAATTTAATAACCAAAAAAGCCAAAGCGCTTTAGTCGCCAACCAATCCTCTTTCGCCTACTTGCCAAGCAAACTCCATTAGTTCATTTTCTCAAGTTTTGACAACGAATACTACAAACTTTTAACCAATCACTAAGCACCTTTATAGCCAAATATTAGTGTCAACAACTTGCGTTTCTCTCAGATTCTTATTCTTACATACTCCTCCTGGCAAATACTGCAAGTTCCCTGAAATACACTTGGCATATGGCCTTCATGGTGCTATTTCTGTTTGTCTCTTTCGTCCATGCCCATGTCATCTTGGCCTCTGACCCTGACCCGCTCCGAGACTTCTGCATCCCTCACACAGATGGTCATGCTTCAGCTTACATTCCATGCAAGAACTCATCAGATATTACAGTAGAAGATTTTGTATTTTCTCGGATTAAATCCCCTGAAACTTTTGACAAGTTTGGATTGTCATCCATTCCTGTCAATGCCAATGTCTTTCCAGGTCTAAACACTCTAGGAGTGTCCCTTGCACGTGCTGATTTTGATGTTGATGGGGTTAATGCGCCTCATTATCATCCCAGGGCTACTGAGGTTGCGTATGTATTGGAGGGAAAACTATACTCGGGATTTGTTGATACGCAGAACCGAATTTTTGCCAAAGTTATTGAAAAAGGAGATGTCATGGTATTTCCAAGGGGTCTAGTGCACTTCCAAATGAATGTAGGGGACAAACGAGCCACTATTTTGGGAAGCTTTGATAGCCAAAATCCTGGGTTGCAGAGGATTCCTGTTGCTGTATTTGGTTCTGGAATAAAGGAAGGACTCTTGGAGAAGGCTTTTGGATTGAGTACTAAGGAGATTTCCAAGTTGAGGAAAGAGTTTACTCCGAAGGAAGAATAGAGCTGGAAAGTTTTGACGTATTAACCCCGATCCGTTGAGCTTTTGCTTATCAACCTCTGAACTGAGTTGCAATGTAAACCTTCAAAAATCAAATGATAGCATATTTGTTCTGTAATCTTGATTGACATGAGTGGGAACAATCTTAGGTAAATAAGGTGTAATGACTGAATCGAATCCAGTGATCTTGTTTCGTTCTACTTCTCTGCTTTCTCCTTTAGTTTAACTGGTTCTTTGCTGCTAGGAAGCAGACATTTTATATTGGAAACAACATAGTCCTACGATACATAACTCATTCTTCAGATAACAGGACTGCAACGAGAACTTAGCAGTGCTAATGGAAAACTCTTCTTTTTCTTGTTTATTGTTTCCTCTGGCCTGGGGTAGTGGCGGAGGATGAGACTTTTGTTAGGTTTTAATCAAATCATCAAGAATCAAATAAAAACAAAAGTATACCTTAATCTGTTGTGAAATTTAAACTGGAATCTTGTGATTTATCTTCCAAATTAAAACGTAGTCTTTTTTCAGAGTTTTCCCTAACTTTTATTTTCTATCTAATGGTAAAATGTCATAAAACTTTGCAGGTTGAAGTGCACACTCTAAGGCCCCACTAAGTCTCTCAAGGAGAAGGCTACAAAGGGGTGAAGATCATACTTAATGTCTTGCTCATTGGAAGTCTTTAGTAGTTAGAATGTCAGCTAGCTTAGTCACTCTCTTTACTTTAATAGTGGGTGTAATTCTGCATGCGATTGTATTATCCTCTTGAGTTGTCATGGGAGGCCATCCTTTTAATGCAGGATGGCTCTTGTCTCAGTTTCAAGTTGTTATCGACTATTGCTTTGAATCCACGTTATGTGTCCCTGAGACACTTGTAAAAGACCGCTATGTACATATCTCGTTCTTATTAATTGATTTTTTCTGAATTACCAAAAAAAATGTCTTAAAAAAATTATGTTTACGTTTAATTTGGAGATTATAACCACTTATATTGGGGTAAAACTCTAATTTAATTTTTTTTAATTTCTAGTTTGACTATCATAAAATTAGAGATTATAAACCCGGTCTCTACACATATAAAGCTCATACTTAAAATAGATGCATGAAACTCAAAATGTCATAGACATATTAGACCACTTTAATTAATTGGGCTCAACTTTATATGATAGCTTTTATATACAATTATACACATATAAGTCCACATGTTTGATTAAAAAATCCTTACAATCTTTCACTTGGGTTATATGTGTTACCTTAAAATTGTGTATTAACCTTGTGAGTACTAAAAATTTTGCTATTATTACTGTATGCATTCCTAGACAATCCGGTCTATCAATCATACTAATATAGGATCAAAGCTTCTTTTGCTACAATTAACATAACTAGATCCATCAATGATCACATATGCTAATATAACCAAATGACATAGATCAAGCATAGATGTGTACTGTGGAATTTATAAGTAGGGTGATCTTAACATGTTTATTTCCAATTGATCCAATCTTATGCTATAGTGAGATCAATTTTAAATAAGTTCAGAGACAAAATAACTAAATATCTTAAAGTTGAAAATAATTTCGAACAACTTAACCAAAAAAAAGGGTTGTATCTAAAATGACAGTGAAAAAATGTCTAATCTGAAAAGCATCTACAATACAAACTCTGATTGAAACTACATATCTTGAAAAGATGCAACACCCATATGAGCAGTGTGCTCATAAAAGACTTTTTCAATAAGCGGATCCACAATCATGGAGTTCGATCCAATATGTTGTATAAACAACTATCCACTCTGAACTCTCTCTTTAACAATTAGGAACTTGATGTCGATGTGCTTTGACTTTGTAGCTCTTATTGTTATTGGAATATAGCACTGTAGAGTTATTGTCACAAAATAATTTAAGTAGTCTTTCAATAGAGTCCACAATGCGCAACCTTAAGACAAAGTTTCGCAACCATATTTCGTGATTGGATGCCTCATAACACGTTATAAACTTCACTGCCATGGTGGAAAAAGCTATAAGTGTCTACTAAGCACTCTTTCAGGAAATAGCTCCTCCAATAAGCAGGTAGATATAGCTCAAAGTGGATCTCTTATTATCTTGGCATCCAATAAAATTAGAATCATAATAACCAATGATCTCCAGCTTATCTAATTTTCTATAAGTGAGTATATAATCTTTCTTTCTTTACAAGTACCGCATGACTCGTTTAGTTGCTTTCCAGTGATCCAATCCCAGATTATTTAAATATCTCCCTAGCATTTCAATAATGTATGCCATATCTGACACATGCAAACCTAAGCATACATTAGACTTCCTATAGCCGAAACATAAGGAATTTTCTACATTTCCTTAGCTTCAAAGTCATACTTGGGGTATTGACTTAAATTGAACTTATATCTTTAGACATAGGGATATCACCTAGTTTACAATCCTACATGTCAAACCTTTTAAGTACCTTTTTGATATAGCTCTTTTATGATAATCTAAGAATACCTCGAGAGCATTCCTGATATATCTGAATTCCTAAAACAAAAGAAGCGTCACCAAAATCTTTCATTTCAAATTTCTTTTACAGAAATCTCTCGGTTTCGTACAATAAGCCTATATCATTAGTGGTAAGCAATATGTCATCGATATATAAAACTAAAAAAATGTACTTACTCCTACTAAACTTATGGTATATATAATCATCAACCAAGTTCATCTCAAAACTGAATGAGATGATAACTTAGTGAAATTTTTGATACCATTGACGAGATGCCTGCTTAAGTCTATAAATGAATTTCTTTAGTTTGCAAACCATTTGTTTTGCATCTCCTGATATAAAGTTTTTTGGTTACACCATATAAATCGTCTCATTAATGTCACCATTGAGAAACATCGTCTTAACGTCCATTTGATATAACTCAATATCAAAATGTGTCACTAATGTCATTATTATCCTAAAAGAGTCTTTCGAAGAAATCAGAGAGAAAGTCTCTTTAAAACAATGTCGTTTTTTTGTGTAAAGCCATTTGTGACAAAATGAGCTTTGTACCCTTCTATATTACCTTTTGAATCTTTCTTGGTCTTAAATATTCATTTACAACCAATAGTTTTCGCATCTTTAGGCGATGATACAAGGTCCCAAATATCATTGTCTTTTATGGAATTTACCTCTTCATTCATGACATAAATCCACTTTTGAGAGTTAGAACTTTCCATGGCTTGACGGAAGTTGATTGGATCATCTTCCACCATACCAATGTCAACTTCATATTCTTGAAGAAATACAACATAATCATCTGGAATTGCACTTCTCCTCTCTCTAATGGATCTCCTTAACAGCATAGGATCTTGAGGTTGTAGAGTTTGTTCTTTTGAAACAAGTTGTTAAACTCGGGGAGGAGTTTCCATGACATTTTCTTGATCTAGAATTGCTTCTTGAAGAATGTGAAGAATAGAAACCTAACCCTAATCATTGCCAACAGCAATTAGAGGAATTTCAACGTGTTCCTCTTCAAAAACAAAGTCCTTAATCCTTCTACATTTCCTTAGCTTCAAAGTCATTCTTGGGGTATTGACTTAAACTGAACTTACATCCTTAGACACAAGGATATCACCAGGTTTACAATCCTGCATGGCAAACCTTTTAAGTACCTATTTTATATAGCTCTTTTATGATAATCTAGGAATACTTCAAGAGCATTCTCGATATATTTGAATTCCTAAAACAAAATAGGTGTCACCAAAATCTTTCATTTCACATTTCTTTTACAAAAATCTCTTGGTTTCGTGCAATAAGCCTATATCATTAGTGGCAAGCAATATGTCATCGATATATAAAACTGAAAAAATGTACTTAGTCTTACTAAACTTATGGTATATGTAATCATCAGCAAAGTTCATCTCAAAATTGAATGAGATGATAACTTGGTGAAATTTGTAATACCATTGATGAGATGCCTGCTTAAGTATATAAATGGATTTCTTTAGTTTGCAAATCATTTGTTTTGCATCTCCTGACATAAAGTTTTTTGGTTGCACTATATAAATCATCTCATTAATGTCACCATTGAGAAATATTGTCTTAACGTCCATCTAATATAACTCAAGATCAAAATGTGTCACTAATGTCATTATTATCCTAAAAGAGTCTTTCGAAGAAATCAGAGAGAAAGTCTCTTTAAAACAATGTCGTTTTTTTGTGTAAAGCCATTTGTGACAAAATGAGCTTTGTACCCTTCTATATTACCTTTTGAATCTTTCTTGGTCTTAAATATTCATTTACAACCAATAGTTTTCGCATCTTTAGGCGATGATACAAGGTCCCAAATATCATTGTCTTTTATGGAATTTACCTCTTCATTCATGACATAAATCCACTTTTGAGAGTTAGAACTTTCCATGGCTTGACGGAAGTTGATTGGATCATCTTCCACCATACCAATGTCAACTTCATATTCTTGAAGATCATCTAGAATTGCACTTCTCCTCTCTCTAATGGATCTCCTTAATAGCATAGGATCTTGAGGTTGTAGAGTTTGTTCTTCTGGAACAAGTTGTTAAACTCGGGGAGGAGTTTCCATGACATTTTCTTGATCTAGAATTTCTTCTTGAAGAATGTGAAGAATAGAAACCTAACCCTAATTATTGTCAACAACAATTACAGGAATTTCAACGTGTTCCTCTTCAAAAACAAAGTCCTTAATCCTTTCTTTCCACCACCACATCCCCCGCATTTTTCATTTCAAAAATTGCCTTAGTAGTGGGATCATAAAAGTTGTAACCTCTGGATCTTTCAGAATATCCAATAAAGTAACATTGATATTCTTTGAGTCTAGTTTCTTTTCATTTGGCCTATGAGGCCTTGCCTTAACTGGACATCCCTAAATGTGCAAGTGTTTTAAACTAGGCTTCTTATCCATCCAAAGTTCATAAGGGTCTTATTAGTTGTTTTAATTGGAACTCTATTGAGTATATATGCTGTGATCTTTAGTGTTTCTCCCTAGAGTGATTATGGTAATGTAGAATGACTAATCATACTCCTCACCATATCCTTGAGCATTTTGTGTCTCTTTCAGCAACACCATTCATGCTAGGTAAACCTAGCATAGTATACTATAGGACGGTACCACATTCCTCTAGGAAATTAGCAAACGATCCTGAATGTTGTTCACCTGATCGGTTATATCTGTTGTAGTAATTGCCACTACAGTCAGATCTGACACTTTTAATCCTTTTGTTGAGTTGGTTCTCAACTTCATCCTTAAAATTTTTGAACAAGTCCAAAGACTGTGATTTGTCATGGATGAGATAAAGGTAGTCATATCACAAGAATTCATCTATGAACTTTATAAAATACGGTTAATCATTTCAAGACGTCGTAGGGAATGACCCATAAATATTTATATGGATAAGTTCCAAGACGTCTGAAGCTCTATTGACACCAAATTTCCTAGCATTTGTTTGTTTCCCCTTAATGCAATTAACACAAGTAGTAAAATTTGTAAAATCAAGGAGATCGAGAATTCCTTTGGATACAAGTCTCTCAATTCTCCTTTCGGAGATGTGACCTAATCTCTTATGCCATAATAAGGTAGAATTTTCTTTGGTTAATTTGCATTTTAAACTTCATATACCCACATTCAAGGCTTCATTAAATAAAGCGTTAGTGTCAACAATATATAGATTATCGTAACCTAATAAAGAACCGACTGTAACCAAATATGAATTTTAAAAAAGACTAAATATTCTATTTTTTAAATGAAAAACAATAACCATATTTTTCCAAATCAGAAATAGAAATCAAATTTCGTCTAAAAGACGATACAACGAAAGTCTCAACTAAATCTAAATAAAACCTAGTTCTTAACAATAATCTAAAAGTCCCTATTACTTCGACTTCTACTGACTTGAGGTCTCCTATATAGATGTATCTTTCACCATCACTTGGTTTTCAGCAACTCAGGAAATCTTGCATAGACATACTGATGTGAGTTGTTGCACCAGAATCTAAACACCATGTGTGTCTAGGTACCGAAGTCAAGTTAACCTCAAAACAAACCAAAATAAGAAGCATACCTTTCTTTATACCATGCATGATAATTGGCACACTGCTTTTTTATATGACCTTCCCACATAAGAAATAACCTTTTAGATTTTCTTCCTTTTGCTGTTTCTTTTGTGTTGCTGGAACAACAACTTCCTTAGTTTTCTTTCTTTTGTTCCTTTTGTCTTTAGATGTTTTGGCTAAGTGAACACTTTCTGCCTTACCATAATTTAACCGTTTCTCTTCTTGGACATAATGTGAGATAAGCTCATTAAGAGACCATATCTCTTTTTTACAATTATAGCTCACCTTGAATTGACTGTGCTATGTCGGAAGAGATATCAAAACCAAATACACTAACAAGTCTTCGGACAAGTCCAACTTAAGTGCTTTCAATTTTGAAGCAATGTGAGACATTTCTATAATGTACTCTCTTATGTTTCCTTTTCCTATATACCTCATTGAGATAAGCTTTGCCAAAAGTGTATTTGTTTCAACCTTTTCATTTTTGGCAAATCGTTTCTCAAGATCCTCAAGGAAACCCTTAGTTGAAGTAATCTGATTGGACATAATGCCCCGAAAAGCTTTTAAAATGACATGTTTCATAATCATCAAGCTCATATGATTCGACCTTTCCCACTTTTCTATCTCTCTCTTTTGATTAAAGGTACTCTCACCAGTAAGTGGATCAGGTTGATCGACTCGTAAAATAAGATCCAAGTCCATGACTTCGAGAATAATGAAAACGTTCTCCTTCCATGACTTAAAGCTGGTGCTATTATGTATAGGAATTGAATTATGATCGACTCATAAAACAAGGTCTAAGTCCATGACTCCGAGACCAATGAAAACGTTCTCCTTCCATGACTTAAAATTGGTGCTATTAAGTATAGGAATTGAATTAACGCTAGTAGGATATTTGTAGCAAAACCAGGAACTGAACAGAGAACAAAACAAACAAAATCTATTTACTCACATAACAACAGTATAATATGCCAAATTAATTATATACAAATAACGGTAGGGTCCCATCATAAAATACCTTGCACAATATTAATATTTAGTCTTTTCACATAAATACTAACTTGTAACTGGTATCTTGGTGTAGTGATCAAACACTAGCAATAAGGCATGTCAAGCAATAAACCTTTCTTTGGACCGATTTAATGTTCATATATTATACTGAATAATTGCCACACATTTACACCACAAGTGTATATGCAATTTGGGCCAAATATTAACTTTTCTTTGGGCCTGTTCATATTAGCATGAATAACATATACACAAAAATTTTAAACATTCTAAATTAAATTAATTTTCACAAGAGACGTTGCTTCAATTAATTTAATTTCAAATGCTATATATTTCTTTAAAATACCAAAATCTGAAATTAAAATATCAAATTTTGCATAAGTTTTACAAAGTGACATAGCTCCAATTTTTTGATACTACCACACTGACAATCTTGTTAGCTTAAATCAAGAATTGGTTCAAAAATTTTATAAATCAAACTAGAAATTATAAATTTTGGATCCCAAAACTCATCATAATATTAATCCATAACACGCATACTAATAAGTATAAATTTAAAACTTTCCAAGATGCTAAATCTTTAGTCTTATTTATGGTCTTTATTAAATCCTGAAGCAAGCAACATGTATAAAGTTTTTTTTTTTGTCTTTATCCAAGTTAGCTTTAAAAATTATGTTATAATGTTGACATCAAATGATTAAACAAATCTTTATACAATAGTTAACCTTAAGGCACAGGTGAGTTGGTAAGGGGCTCTCTTGGTTTAAGTGAGATCGCGGGTTAGAACCGATCTCATGTATACAACTGTTTAAAACTTGAGGTCAGAGCTTTGTCTCTCGCAAAGGACCTACCCTACTCGAACAGGGATTAGTCTGGGAGTGGATGGCTTAAAGACAAGGACAGATGTACATTGGGGGCAAGTGGGGGCAATTACCCCCATTGCCCCCAATTTCTTTTTAAAAATTATATAAAAATATTATTATTTTAAGTTTTTTTATAAAATAAAATAAAACTTTGCCCCCACCAAAAAAAATCTATCCCTATTAAAATTTTGTCCCCATTAAAAATAAAATGTTGCCCCCATTTAAAATTTTTTTGGATCTGTCCCTGCTTAAAGATATCTTCCCATAGTTGATACCTTCCTAGAACACCTTGTGGGTAACCAAAAAAAATAAAGTAGTTTTTTTTAGATTATTATCCAATGGGCAAAACTTAAACCAAAGCTTTATGCATTAAAAGATAACATAAACGTTCTTGAAAAATGTTAAAGGCTTTACTTTGCAAGTCAAGAAAGTAGAACCATATACATATATGAAAAAGCAAGATCTGAAACTATAAGACCACCGAAACATAATCATATATGCCAAAACCAAATCTAAAGAAAAGAAATGAAAGAAAATAAAATAATATGGAAGACAAAAAAAATGATGACCTAATTATGAACAAAGCTCTGATATTATTTGTTAGGTTTTAATTCCTTTAAAACAGGATCAGTTCATATCAAATCATCAAAAATCAAATAAAAGTGGAAACATACTTGAATCTATTTGTGAAATTTGCATTGAAGTCTTACAGTTTGTCTTCCAAATTAGAACGTAGTCTTTTTCTAAAATTTTCCTTAACTTTCTGTTTTCTATCTAATGATAAAATGTCATAAAAGAATTACGAGTACGTTTAATTTGAAGACTATAACTATTTATACTAGTGTAAAATCTTAATCTAATTTTTTTAATTTTTAGTTTGGCTCATCATAAAACTAAAAATTATAAACCTGGTCTCTACACATATTAAACTCACACTTAAAATAGATGTATAAAGCTCAAAATGTCATTAACATATTAGACTATTTTAATTAATTGGGATCAACTTTATATGATAGCTTTTATATATAATGATACACGTATAAGCTCAAGTGATTAAAAATTCCTTAGAAACTTAACCTCCTCTTCCATTGAAACTATTAGTCCCGATGATCAACTAAATGAGTTCGTGCCAAATTTTCATTTCCTAAATGGAATATTTACGGTTAATGCTTCCAAGTGAATTTTTATGATGTCATTATTTGTGTTCATATGTCTAAAATAAAAAAGTGAAAGAATTCGGTGATAAAGGCATAGCCTTCTTCTGTGTTAAAGTCACGTATAAATACAAATTACAAATCTTATCAGTTCCTAAAATAAAGGCTAACTACTGCCTATTTACATGTAAAGCAAATCATCTAAATATGGCAAAGATAATTACAAACTAATTACGTATATTTTCCTTAATACTCCCCCTCAAGTTGGAGAGTAGGGATCGAAAACTCCCAACTTGCTGCGCAGTCCTTCGAACTGATCTTTCCCCAAAACTTTGGTGAAAATGTCTGCCAACTGTAAATGTGTAGGAACATATGAAGGCTTGATCAATCCTGCTTGTAACTTTTCACGAACAATGTTACAGTCGATCTGTATATGTTTGGTACGCTCGTGAAAAACAGGATTCGCTGCTAAGTGTAATGCAGCTTTATTGTCACAATATAATGATGAAGGCCCATCCTGTGTTGCCCTCATGTCTTGGAGAATATACCTCAACCATGTTAATTCCAAACATGTATTTACCATTGCCCTATATTCCGCTTCAACTGATGACCAGGAAACATTTGTTTGCTTTTTTGATTTTCAAGAGACAAGTGAAGTACCTAGAAATATGCAGAAACCAGACACTGATCGCCTAGTAATGTGACATCCGCCCCAATCAGAATCGCAAAAAGCTCGTAATTGCAGATTGTTGTTCGATGGTAACAGGAGACCTTGGCCGGGAGTCCCTTTAATATACCTGAGAACTCTCATCTCCGCGTGCCAGTGAGATTTGCACGGCGAATTCATAAATTGGCTTAAGACTCGGACAGAATAAACAATATCTGGTTGCGTGACAGTCAAATAAATCAACCGGCCAACCAACCTATGATACTTAGTAGGATCATGCAACGGCTCACCATCTGTGAGTGTGAGCTTTAAATTTTGTTCCATTGGGAACTTCTCGGGCTTTGTACTTGTGAGGCCATAATCTTGCAAATTATCGAGAGCATACTTTCTTTGAGACAAAAATATACCACTATCAGAACGTGAAAATTCAATGCCCAGAAAGTATTTAAGATCACCAAGGTCTTTAATGAGAAAGTGGTCGAGCATAAATTCTTTGAGCCTTTTGATTTCGACAATATCATTCCCAGTCAATAAAATATCATCAACATATATGAGAAGAGCTGTAAATGATGTACCTCTGACTTTAGTAAATAGAGAATAATCTGCTCGAGATTGATCATAACCTGCTTTTCGAACAACATTAGCAAATGTAGAAAACCAATTGCGGCTGGCCTGTTTTAACCCATAAAGAGATTTGTGAAGTCGACAAACAGTGTTCTCCCCCTGTCGACGTAACCCGGGAGGCGGAGACATGTACACTTCTTCATGTAATTCACCATGAAGAAAAGCGTTGTGAACGTCAAGCTGATGAGTATACCAATTTTTGGCAGCTGCAACTGTCAATAAACAGTGAAGAGTGGTAAGTTTGGCAGTGGGAGAAAATGTCTTCTTATAATCAATACCTTCCACCTGCGTAAAACCTTTGGCAACCAATCGCGCTTTGTAGTGCTCCATTGAGCCGTCAAAATTATATTTAATTTTGTATACCCATCGACAACCAATCACCTTGTGCCCCGGAGGAAGAGGGACCATGGACCAGGTTTTGTTTTGTTCGAGGGCCGCAAGTTCATCCTGCATCGCCCGTTGCCAGTGTGGATCAGAGGCAGCATGGTCATATGTAGTGGGTTCTGTATGGGCAGACACAGAGGCTAGAAAAGAGCAGTGAGATGATGAAAAACGGGAAAATGACATATAAGAAGATAAAGGATAACTTGTGCCGGGGCATAGACTTGAACCACTGGTTGAATGATTGGCTCGTGTGGACATGTCATAATCATGGTGCCAGGATGGAGGGTGCTTAGTTCGGAAGGAACGACGTAAGTTTGATTCGGGCATCGGTGATGGGGCAAGTGAAGAAGATTCGTTTGGAGGCTGGTTAGTGTCGGATTGAGGTGAAGCTGTATGGGAAGTGTCTTCTACAGATGGATGAGAGGACAGAGAAACTGGAGTCGGTGATGAAGGGCTCGAGGAGGAGTCAGGAGAAGGCAAATGAGAGTCTAGATTGCTAGAATGATGCAGTGGAACAGGAGTATAAGGAGCGGGTAATGTTGACGATGGCAGAACAGGAGTGTCGAGGTTGATAGAAAGCAGAAAGGTAGTAGGAGAGGTTGGTGTATCAGTAATATGGGAAGAAGAGAAAGGAAAGATGGATTCGTGGAACACCACATCTCTACTGACAATGACTTTGTTGGAGGTGAGATTATATAACTTGTAACCCTTTTGACCGTGAGGATACCCCATGAAGACACACCTGTCTGCCCTTTCATCAAATTTTTGTTTAGGTTGAACATTAGTGGCATAACATTGACACCCAAATACGCGAAGGTGTGTAAGTGAGGGAGGTTTTTGGTAAAGAATTTCAAATGGTGATTTGCCAGAAAGTAAAGGAGAGGGAAGGCGGTTTATGATATATGCAGCCGTAAGGACACACTCACCCCAGAAGCGAAGCGGGACATGAGACTGGAATAGTAGTGAGCGTGCAACATTAAGTATGTGTCTGTGTTTGCGCTCAACAACCCCGTTTTATTGCGGGGTGTAGATACAGGAATGTTGAAATTCAATGCCACGAGTGTGGAGAAAATTTTTAACTGGAAAAAACTCGGTACCATTATCCGCCCGAATTATTTTAACAATAGCACGAAATTGTGTGTCAACAAATTGCACGAATCACTCAAGTAAGGAAGATGCTTCAAATTTATTGTTCATGAGAAAGAGCCAAGTACAACGACTGTAATCGTCGACTATGCTTAGAAAATACCTAGCTCCCGAATGTGTTGGGACCTTATGTGGACCCCACACGTCGCAGTGCAATAGATCAAAAGGGGATTTAGTGGAAATGGAACTAAGAGGAAAAGGGAGACGTGTCTGTTTGGCCATGGGGCAGACAGTGCAATTATTGGGTTCATGAGCATCATTATTAATATTTAGAGAGTGAAGGGTAGATTTGAGGCGAGCTGGAGAGGGGTGACCGAGTCTTTGATGCCAGAGTTGTGAAGGTTGAGAGACATGAAGGGCAGAGGGATTCGAAGGCATCATGTAGTAGAGACCTCCATGTTGTTTACCCGAGCCAATCATCCTCCCCGTAGTTAAGTCCTGCACAAGACAGAAATCAGGAAAGAACATGACACAACATTTAAGGGCTGAGGTTAATTTACTGATAGACATAAGATTCAGATTGAACGATGGTACACAAAGTACGTGATTTAAAGTAAGATGAGTGTTAAATGAAACAGTGCCGGAGTGGGTGATGGTTGCGGTTGCACCAGTGGGTAAGTTAACAAGTGGTGATGAAGGTGGAGTAGTGTGTGAGAGGAGCGCTAAATCGGATGCTATATGATCCGTTGCGCCACTGTCAAGGATCCACGGTTTGGCAACGAATGAATTAGAGTAAACATGAGGCATAGAAAACAGACCTGTTGTATTAGCAAATACATCACCATTACCGGAAGATGCGCGATTCTGACCCATTGCAGATAGCGCCTGTCCCAATTGCTATAATTGTTCAGCAGAGAAATTTTGCAAAAATCGGGAATTTTCTGCGCCTATTGTGGAGGAGGAATTAGCTGCAAGCATTGCGGGTCCATTGGATCTGCCATTTTTGTTGCTGCGATTTGATGAAGAACGAGAATTCTGGCCATCATTTTTAAGTCAACATCGGTCCTCCGTGTGACCTTTTTTGTCACAAAATTTGCAGTAATACTTGAATGTTCTACATTCGTCGATCAAGTGTCCCGAACGATTGCAGTGTTCACAAATCTTATCTTTGAGAGGTTTAGAACGGCCCTGCATAGCAGTTGCTATGGAAAAGTTCTCAACCGGTTCGGCAGAAACTTGTTGTCGAGTCTCTTCCTGCACAAGTAGTGAGTAGGCATGGCGGACATTGGGTAAGGGAACCATCATTAAAATATTAGATCAGACAGCCTTATAAGAATCAAGAAGCCCCATCAAAAACTGCATTAATTTATCTTCTTCTCGCTGGAGAGTATGTTCACTGGCTTGATTACATGTTGGAGGAGTTCGGTAAGTGTCAAACTCTTCCTACAAGGTCTTAATTTTGTTGTAATAAACGGGTATAGTCATGGTACCTTGAGATATCGTCGCTATCGATTTCTGGATTTGGAAGATAGCTGACGCGTTCTTTTGTGAGTATTGATCTCTCAAATCTTCCCACACTTGTTGGGCCGTTTTTGCATGAACAATTCCGAAGGTGATATCTGGCTCAATGGAATGTGTAAGCCCACTGATTCCATAGCTCGAAATTTGGTGATGTCGGCGATGACATTTGGAAGGATCCGTCTATGAAGTCGGTTTTTCTTTTTGCAGTCAAGACATGGATCATTGATTTGCTCCAGAATGGATAGTTGGGACCATTCAATTTGACAGGAACAATCATATGACCCGGTTGCTCAGAGTGATGTAAGTAATATGGATGTGATGGGTCCGTGGTGGAGACCTTTGACGTCTCGCCAGCTTTCCCAAAATTAAGAGTGTCGTTGGCCATGGCTGATGATGATCAACAAAAGATAATAGACAGAATTAAGAAGAAGGCTTTATGCAGAACACCGAGATCGGTGCTCTGATACCATATAAAGTAAAGAAGAGAAAGAATTTGGTGATAAAGGCATGACCTTCTTCTGTGTTAAAGTCACGTATTAATACAAATTGCAAATCTTATCAGTTCCTAAAATAAAGGCTAACTATTGCCTATTTACATGTAAAGCAAATCATCTAAATATGGCAAAGATAATTACAAACTAATTACATATTGGTTTGGATAGGCCCGCACCGAGAGGTTTTGTCCCCTTTGGTCTCCTAGACCTCCCTTCTTCATCCACTTGGGGAATTCGGGAGTTGAACCTGAGACCTCAGGGTTTTGTTGGGTGCAAGAC
>JANZLF010000005.1:33441833-33453089 GCA_026546835.1 Erythroxylum foetidum | reverse complement strand
GATTCTTGCTCTCAAATTTATCAATAAAGTTCTATTATTCAGTTACTTCTATTGTCTTTCTTTTCTGGTTTCTATCACATTACTATGTCTGATGAAGTAAAAGTTTTGATGAAATGCAGATATGTAGAGTACTGGTCAAAAAGTAAGAATCAAATGAAATCTTCGTAGAACCATGGACTTAGAAGTTGGGTGCTATTATTCTATGTTGCTCTTCTTGTCAGGGTGCTTTCTCTTATTCCTAAAACGTGCATCCTTTTTTGCATATGTCCAAAAGTTGTGGCTAAACTTATTGGCTTTATTTTCTTGGTTAAAGTAGATCCCAATAGTTCTATGCTTTTATAGTTAGTCTGGTATTTTCAACCTACTTTATTCTAAGATCAAGAAATTTTTTTTATGCTTTCAGCTTGGGAAAGTTTCTAAAGCCCTGGAGGTCTGCAATTTGATGGAATCAGCTGGGATAAAACATAACATGAAGACCTATTCCATGCTAATCAATGGTTTTTTGAAGTTAAAAGATTGGAGTAATGCGTTTGCCATATTTGAAGATGCTATTAAGGATGGTTTGAAGCCTGATGTTATCCTCTATAATAACATTATAAAGGCATTCTGTGGAATGGGAAATATGAATCGCGCCCTTATGACTGTGAAGGAAATGCAGAAGGAAAGGCATAGGCCTACCACACGGACATTTATGCCCATCATACATGGTTTTGCTAGAGCTGGAGAAATGAGAAGAGCTCTTGAAATTTTTGATATGATGAGGCAGAATGGTTGCATTCCAACTGTTCACACTTACAACGCACTTATTCTTGGCCTTGTTGAGAAGCGGCAGGTAAACTTTGGTGATTCCATAACGTGTAGGAACTAGGAGCAAAAGGTCACAGCTTGAATTGCTCCCCTATTTCACTGATTTAGATTTTCCAATTTTCTGATGCTTGCTATCTACTAAATTGTAGACGGTTCATCAGTTACTAACTTACATGATCTTCTGTCTATTTGATTGGTCACTGTGCTAAAGAAAACTTTTATTTAATGCCCTAGGAAGTTTCTTTAGGATGCATTTGTGTGTAATCTTTATCGCAGTTTCAAAACTGTTAGCAACGTTTTCTTATTATCATAGAAAGAGGTAACTTCTAGTGATGTATCTTGCAGATGGAGAAAGCCGTTGAGATTTTGGATGAAATGGCACTAGCAGGCGTGAGTCCAAATGAACATACATACACCACCATCATGCATGGCTATGCAGCACTGGGAGATACCGGAAGAGCATTCGAGTACTTTACAAAATTGAGAAATGAAGGATTAGAGCTTGATGTATATACATATGAAGCATTGCTGAAGGCGTGTTGCAAGGCTGGCAGGATGCAAAGTGCTTTAGCAGTTACAAAAGAAATGAATGCTCAAAAGATACCAAGAAACACTTTTGTCTATAACATATTGATTGATGGGTATGAGTTGTTTACAATGAAAATTATTTAATCTAATTCGTACTCTTTAGAAACTACATAAATTGTTTCTTTGCTCATATTTTGTTCCATTCATCATTTTTTACATAAGGTAGTATGCTTAGTGAGTTCATCTTATAATAAAAATGCTTAGTGAGTTCATCTTATAATAAAAACTTCAATGATCTTTCTCTTTCTATTTTTTGGTTGATGTCTGATTTTTGGATTCGCTGTCATTCCATATAGATGGGCTCGGAGGGGTGATGTTTGGGAGGCGGCTGACCTTGTGCAACAAATGAAACAAGGAGGAGTGCAGCCAGACATTCACACTTACACATCTTTTATAAACGCTTGTGCCAAGGCTGGAGACATGATGGTATGGTGATCAACTCATAGTTGGCCTTATTTTGCTTTCGTTAAAACAAGACCTTTAATTAACTCCTTGAACAATTGCAATGAACGCATGCCATGATTGAGTCAGTCCCATGCATAGTAATTCTTCTAATGGGCGAAATTTAACTCCTTTTCCCTATTTGTTCAGAGAAGAGAATTAATAAAACTTACTTCAGAAACTCCATGTTCATTTTAGTAACTGCATGTTCATTTCGTTTTAATAGGTGTCTTGTGATGTGGGTACTTTGTTGGGATGTTTGCCAAATATTTGTTCTAGTCATAAGTTATCCTTTAATAAATTGCATCAATAGGTACCGAGATACTTCAATGCTTTTACACTTTTTGCATTACATTCACTTTGACTTTGTTTTTTGTGCGAGTTTGGTATCATGACAGACTTCCATGTTTTGCAGATGGCAACAAAAACACTAGAGGACATGAAAGCTCTCGGAGTGAACCCAAATCTTAAAACCTACACCACATTGATACATGGGTGGGCACGTGCATCTCTTCCTGAAAAGGCTTTGAAATGCTTTGAGGAGTTGAAGTTGGCTGGACTAAAACCTGACAAAGCTGTGTACCATTGCTTGATGACTTCGTTGTTGTCACGGGCTACTGTTGCTGAAGCCTCCATTTATTACAGCATTGTTTCCATTTGTAGAGAGATGATTGAAGCCGAATTAACGGTAGATATGGGGACTGCAGTTCACTGGTCTAAGTGTTTACGCAAGATTGAGAGAACAGGTGGGGAGCTTACAGAGGCCTTGCAGAAAACTTTCCCTCCTGACTGGAGTTCTCGTCATGCTCTTGATATGGATTCAGAATCAGACAATGATGAAGAAACTGAGACTGATGACAATGATGACATGTATTTAGCTGGCAATAGTGATGGTGATGATGATAACAGCGATGAAGATGAATTTGGCCAACGATTGTGGTTTTGACTTTAAGTATTGGAGTCACAAGATGATGTTAATAGCGAATGAAGATGATTTTTGGCCAATGATTGTGTGTGATTGAGCACTGGATTCACAAACTCCCTGGCTCTCTTCCTTTTCTTCTTTCCCCTTGAAGAAGGGAACCAAGTTACTGAGTACATAATTTATTTTCCATTGGTAAGTTATTTGTCTTGAACCTCTTTGTACAGTACAGAACCTGGGGGAAAACCCTGCTCTCCTGTAATAATCTACAAGTGGTAAGTAACATGATTTGATGATCCAATCACGCAGAAGTGATTCTGTGACCATCCAAACCCAGTGGGTGAATAAAATCATATATTGGAGTTACTGACAAGATCATAAGGCAAGAACCAATTCTTGAATTAGTTTGGCTTGGCCCAATAAATTATATATGATATTGAATGTTGTTGGTAATATTTTGTTGGGGCAACGAATTACAACTGATAAATTGCTTTTATTAAAGATTTCTTCTTCATTAAAGGTTCAGGTTCCCCTTTGTTATGCTTCTTTCATATGATTAAAGTAAGAATTCACTAAATAAATTTAAAACACCTAAACCTCCACGTAATTTAAGCTTAATGTTCTGAAACAAGATGGGACTAAATTGGAAATGAAAAACATCCTCCATTATTAGGCTCCATTCCTTTATCCCTTGAAAAATTCCTTTTGCTCTTAATGTGCTGTATGTTTATGTACACATGTTCTGTTGCCTCTTCATTCCACTAAATGGAATCATTGATCCTTCCTTACAAATGTGGGCTAATGATATTTGTATTAGTTCATCATTTCAATTTCAAAACCCCAAGATTGACTTGAACGATTAACGTATGAAGTTGATTTCCCCACCAACCCATTTTTAATAAGGAACAGATCATCATAGTGGGATTCGCTGCTAACTATAAACTAATTTATGATACGATTAAGGCCTTAAGTGTTTTACGTTTACCTTACCATTCGATTATCCACGCATTTTCAGGTATAGTTTTTTTTTTTTCACTTACAGACAAAATGCGTTGAGGTTCAGTCAAGATCAAAATTCTCGATCGGCTGCCGCTCTTCCAATTAACTTTGTTTGACATCCAAACTTGCCGTTGCTAAGCCAACTTTTCGATCTTATTGGTGCATTTACGTTTATTTATTTTGGCAAGAGAGGATCCAATGATGTCAGTTCATTCTGTTCCATTGTTGTGTGATTATGACACAATCTTTTATGCATACAAAACAGGAGGCAATTGTACAGGGTCAACGTAGCATGTGCATGTACAAAGGGCGTTAGATAATGATGAATTGTGGTAGCTAGGGGACACACCAGTTCATTAAAACTTTTAAACTTCAAGGGCTCTACACAAGAAGCTAAGAATGACAACGAGGAATAGCTTAAATGGTATAAATTGTTAGGTGAACAATTTAACTGTTACTTTTTATACCAAAGATCTTCAAAATATAACACAGTTAATTCTTCTAATACAAGAAAAAGGAAAAATTATTCTCATCTCGATCTGGATCTACCAAATGGATTTGGATCCTTAAAAATTGTATTTTAGTGGAGATGGCCATCATTACCATGATGTCAAATTTAACAAACATTTTCCATACACTAAAACTTTCAGTATGGCTTAAAAGCTTATATATTGGCTACAATATCTTTTACTAGTACAATAAAAATAAAGCTAATGGAGTTCCAAATTGGTAAAAGGATAATGTTATTACTCACAGTAAAATGATTATGGAGATCATTTCTTAAATAAATAATTTAGAAAATAAGTTTCTTAGAGAATTTCAAGTTTACAAAGCATTATTTAACTTTTGAAAATTCATATAAAACTTAGTCATCATAAGTTGCTCTCACTCGTATAAACGAGGATTGAGGATATGAGGGATAATATAATGCCTGATATATAATAGTACCAGTTTAGCAACAAAGATTTTGAAATGAGACAACTTCAAGCATTATTCAAGTCACTTCAAGGATCTCTAGATGAACACAACATCACAAACATATAATCCAAATTCTCAAATATATCACATTCTTCAAAACCAATTCCCATTTATCACATCATTTAATTTGGATACCAAATCACGATATATGTATCATATTTGACAAGAATATTAGGAATATAAGCATTTCATAAAGTTATCTAAGAAGAATCCAATCATTCATCTTAATCATTCATATCATCAACATATACACAAGTATTTCATATCACTATTCAACACAGTCAATGATTCTTTCCAATCATTCTCAGGATACATGTAAAGATATGTATATACAAATGCACATAAGACTCCACTTCCATTTTTTTATTGTAACCAAGCACCTATTTAACTGTCCCGTATCTGTTAAGGATACCGAGCTCATTTTAGATACTATTCCATACCCATTATAGATATTGAGATAGTTAATAAATGAGCCTGTGGCTCTATATGCACACTTTCTGAGCTTTAAGCTTTTTCACATTGATCACTTCGATCACAACTCACTTATCTGATTATGCAAATTAATGTTATGAAATGCATCATTTCACACAATATATTATCAATCATTTTCATTCAATATGCACAGTCATTTATCACATTCATCGGATCTAAATCCGTCATTCAACATTTAGTTGAGCACTCATTTCCCACATTCACATACAAGTAGATAGCACTTCCAATACATTCCCGAATATTGAACTCTTTGGACTATCAATGTCTAGAATTTTCACAATCTCATAGGTAACAATTCAATAATTGGAATTTAAACAAAAACAAATCAAATATAGTGAGAAAACATTTAGATTGACTCATAGTATGCTCCAGATTAACTATTGTCTTGAGGATCCAGCAATGTATGGATGATGTTGATCAATTTGTGCTTCTATATCATGCAATACACACATATCTACACATTATTAACTTGTTTAATCAAATGAGTACTCAATCATACACATGTATATGTGTTATGTTTAATGCATTCTCAATTGAATATCGTAGGTATGTAATCTTATTAATAAATCTTGCTCATTCATTCATCATAACTTATATGTATCCTGTTTGCAATTAGGTTTATGGCTTAAGAAAACTTGATTACTCTAGATTCATCAATAATTCATTCACCAATCTTTTTCTAGCATTATATATTCACACACTTTCCCAATTCTCATTCATTCATTCCTAATTCACATCTCTTACAACCTTTGGATCACATTTGCATCCATAAGAACACCTCCATTCCTTTAACAACTCACAATTTCAGATTTAGATACATTGATCTCAAACAATCCATCTCTCAAGTTACATCCTCAATTAACAACGTAAACTTATCAAACCCCTAATTAATTAATCCAGCAACAATCTAGGTTCATTTTAAGCCTCAATCAAGTCCAAATACACCAAGGTAAAGTAGCTTATCCTTAGTTGGTTCAACAAGCACACAAAACATAATTTTTCGTTTGAGAGCATTTCCTACGATTGTGGGGTACCTTTCCACAATCGTGGAAAGACAAAACAGAAAGTTTCTCACTTCAATGTATTGCCCACAATTGTGGGAAGGAGCTTATGTAGCTTCTACGATTCATTTTTTTTAAGATTCTAACACCATCATAATAGTCCATTGATTATACCTCAATTATACCCTAATTATACTTCAAATCCTAATCTAAAAATCATCCACTGAACAGCCTTTAACCTACGGTTTCATACATCAAAACAAAATCAATTCATCCATCAAATTTCCAGTACTTCATCATCAATACCACAACCAAGTTTTCCCTAAATAATCATCATGAATGCTATGCTAACATGTGTCACAATAGATAAATAAATCACTTACTTGTTCAACTCAAAACCTCCTCAATCATCAAGCTAATTTAGCCCTCCAAACATGTAAGGATAAAGCACACTCCAAGAACAAGATGAAAACACAAAAGTGTTTTCAATAATAAGATGAAGGCAGAAAAATTTTGGAGTGACAAAGTGCAACATTTTATCAAAATCTCAAGGTTATAAGGGTTGTGTATGGGTGTTGATGATGAGAGAAGGAGGAGGAGTTAGCAAGAGTCACTATTTCATAGACCTAGTCAACCTAAATTTTCATGTATCAATTTGTCTTGTTTTTTTTAAATATTTTTCGTATACTAGATGCACATATCACCTTATCAATCACTCAATTATAACAAGAAATTCCCAATTCACTAATTATAATCCATTAAACAAAATTCAAGGCATAATTAACACACAATTACATCATAATCATTTAAGATCTTTCATACCCTAGGATATGTCAAATGAGTGCATATACTATTTTTTCAATGTCTTTAAATCATGATTCATGTATAGATGTGAATATGATGCATGCAAATGAAATGCGCTTCATGAATTATCATATGATATGACTCAATCTAACAATTAAATCCTTAAGTGTAGAAATAGGTTATTACAGAGACAATATTTTGAAATCATTTGTAACATATCTGAACATATTCTTAAAATATTTTAGTTAATTGTTCAAGGAAATTAAGCAAATTTTACAACATATTACTACATTGAGTCTCATTTTAATTTTCTCAAAAAATGTTTATCATCACTATAGAAGAATATTTATTTATAAAACTTCCATTTAGTATTAATGAAGATGTAAATCCTATTATTGAAGAATTTTTATTACTCTAACAATAAGGTATCATAGAAACTACATCCTCTATGTAAGCATGTGAAGCATTCAATGTCAATAACTTGGTAAAGCAAGTTAGAAAATAATTAAGAGTTATAAATAATTATAAAAATCTTAATCTTTTTCTTATAAATAATAATTACTTTCCTTTACCAAACAAGTAGATGCTATTCTCACAATTATCAAAGGCTTTTATCTTCTTAAATTTTGACTTTAACTCAAGTTTTTGGCAATTAGAAGATAGATACATGTTACTAATTATAGAGATCATATATCATATTATAGAAATATGCATTGATATGATACATAATATAGGCTTGATCACAACGATTACATTTCCTAATTAGTGTTGATCTACTTGTATATATATGTAACCATATTCTATACATAAAATTAAAGAAATATGCTACCTTTTCTCCTCAATTTTTGTGGTATCAAAGCCACTCTTTAACTATTTGAGTCTTTTATTTTAGCTTTCAATTCACATAAAACTTTTGCTTCCTCTCCCACTCACTATCGTATAGCAATGCATGAGTCATAGTCGCTTCCTTCAACCAACCTCTTTAATGTAACCTCTCCTTTGAACCACCTTTGTGGTTCTATTATTCTCAGCATCTCTACCACCATTTCTTAGTTCTTGCTACTAGTTTTGCCTCCTTATGCCTAGTTGTTGTGCTTTATCATTTTTTATTACTATTCCTTATCTTTTTCTACAAGTATAGGTCATCTGTTTTGTCAAAAGTTATTGCATTAATTGATTATTTAAAGGTTTTATTTAGAGTGTCCCTATATGACACTATTTGAAGTGATTTTCTTCTTAGTTTGGAGTATGATCCACTTGAGTTATTTTTGGTTATTCTCAATTTCTCTTACTTTTTTATTTCTATAACTGATTCACACAAATGTAGACGGATGTCGTTTTATGACGTTTAAGATCATATAACATAAATAAATTAGTCTAAATTATTTTAATTGGTGTAAAACAATTCGAATTTGTTTAAGGAGCACCATTACCTTACCAATGATCTTCTACTGGATCATACCCGCAAGGAATGACTATAAGATGATACCTAATTATTCTTGTAAGTTAAGAACTCTATTGACAACTAGATTATCAGTATGATTAATAATTATGAGTATGTCAAAGAATTGATCATTTATTTGTTATTTTTATATTCCAGAAAAGGAAATATTACCTATATTTATAACATGTGTGAGCGGTTTTATACGGCTAAACAACAAGACAAATCTTTGTAACTATACTTTATGAATTTTAAAAAGCTACATATATAATTAAATATTTTGATACCATTTATCTCTGATGTTAAAGTCCAACAAGCTTAATGAGAATAGGTGTAATGATGAACTTTTTGGTTAGTCCTAACTCATAGTTTGAGATTGATAAGTCTCACATTCTTTCCAATATTTAGATTTCCTTCCTGCATAAGGTGTTTACTTTGATACTCTACATAGATATCAATGCATATGTGACTCTAATCATTCAGACCTCTAGTGTTCTTATGAGTCAAAATAATCGATATGACAATGAAAAGTCATCTTATATTAATAATAACAAAGAAGGAATAGGAAATTGGGAAAATAAGAATCATAATACTAAAGTAAATTATTTATTAATATTGTCATAAGTTGAGCCATACCAAATGCACTTGTTGGAAGCTATAAAATATATATAAGAGATCTTAGTTAATTTATGTTATAGCTACTACTGCAACACCTATATCATATGTTAAAAAGATAATTACAATTTTCTACATGAATTTGCTAAATTCACTTTAGTATCTAATCATTGAAAATTTCATCTCACCCTATCACTATTATTATTGACGCAGGTAATATGCCTAAATTTCTTCTTTCCTGTTCTTTACAATGGGTCAATATTTGGTGCCTCAAATTATATGGTAGCTAATTCCAATCTTTTTTCTACTTTTCTAAAACACTCATCTCCTTCCTAAGTCACTTAAACTAATAGATCTACTTCCTTTTGACTCTAGGTACTATTAACCCCACTTCAGTACTGTCATTGTCCTTTGTCTTAAACATACTAGGATTTTCCTTTAGGTAAACTCACTTATGTCTTAAATTGTTATATCTTAATCATTGTCTTTTTCAGTATATTATGAAAAAGAAGATTATTGATAAAGGAATTGAATAAGGAGGGCTCTACATTTTGGATAACCATGTGCCTAAACCCATGAATTATTTTGTTGTATTAACTTCTTTTGAAGCTCATCATTAATTAAAACATCCCTCTTTACCTTTATTGAAGAAGTTATATCTTCAATTTCATATTGTCTCTAACTTAGATTGTGAGTAATGTCAGTTTTCCAAACATCATCAGCTACTTTTACTTTTCCTGGTTAATAAACAATCTAGTTTTCCTTTTTAGAGTACATTATGATGTTTGCTTTGTCCTATTATGTCCAAAATTGAGTTTTAATATTTTATTATCATTTTTGAAAATTTTTCTTATATGAATTTTCTTTATTTAACAAAAATTCTTTCTAAATCTACTATTTTACTTCTTTTTGAACTAAAATAAAAATATAATTTAGACATCAATACTGAGAAGTGATAATGTCAAAGAATTTTTTGTCACATTGTTCCAAACCTACATGATTCATAGTGACATTCTTCATCAATTCTTATGTGCATATATAAATATAGAATAAGGTTGTGTGTGTGTGTCTATTATATACATATATATATATAATATACATATATATACATATATATATATATACATATATACATGTATATATACATATATATACATGTATATATACATATATATACATGTATATATATATATATATACATATATACATATATACATATATACATTTGTCTTTACATCTTTAAAGGACTATTTTAACTTTTTGTAAATGATCATCTTTATTCTGATTAGAATAAATAATTATATCATCGATATATACAAGTGTAAAATTTTCTAAGCCTTGTAAATTAGTATCCATAAATCTTTGATATATACTAGGAGCTTGTTTTAATCCAAAAGGTAAAACATTCCATTGATAGTGTTTTTGTGGGGGACAAGTAAAAGCAGTTAATTCTTTTGTATTTTCATGTAAACGTAATTGCCAATATCCTGATTTTGCATCTAAAGTTGTAAACCATGTATGTCCTTTTAATTTGTTTATAATATAATCTTTTCTAGGTAATTTGTATGCATCTCCTATTGTTGCATTATTCATCTTTTTATAATTAATAACCATTCTACGTTTTCCACGTTTTTGTTCGGCTGAATTATTTACATAAAAAGCAGGTGCAGAATGTTTGCTTTTGCTTGGACTAATTAGTTTTCTATTTAATAATTCTGTACATTCAGTGATAAATTCTTGGACATCTATTTGTGTATATGGAATATTATTTTTAATATTAATTTCTTGTGTAGGATCTTTTAATTTGATCTCTACTAATAGATTATTAGTATTCTTTTCTGGATCTAAAGGATTTTCACTACAAACTTGTTCTAACATAGTTTGAATTTCAAGTTGAAGAGACATATTATTTTGTATATAAAACTGAAGTTCAGTTAATTTTGTTTCAATTAATTGTAATTTTTGATAATGTCTAGTGTTATATATGGGAATTTTAAGTATGATTGATTTTTGATTAATCGATTTGATTTCTGGTGTTTTTAATGTAATGTGATGTAAATATTGACAAAATGGATTATATAGTTTAAGAAAATTATTTCCTAATATTAATGATATTTCATGATTATGTTGATAGATTGCTGGTATGATGAAAATATAATTTTCGATAA
>JANZLF010000005.1:33431171-33441733 GCA_026546835.1 Erythroxylum foetidum | reverse complement strand
ATACATATATATATATATATATATATACACACACACACACATACAAAACCTTATTTTATACATAAAAAGTAGAGAAATATAACACCCTTCCTCCCTCTTTTTTTTTAAAAGCAAGGTTTTGTATCCAAACAACCATTTTTAATAGACAATTATAGCCTTTAGACTTAAATTAGCACCTTCATTTTTTCAATAAAAATGGTTAAAATAGTTTAGGGAGTGATGTCTCAAGTACCAACCTACATTGACAATATTTTATTTATATCCTAACGAAGAATCTCATAAAAAATTATTATAAAGATTTATCGATATTGTTTGGAGATATGGCATCAAGCTTTTATGAGAAAGATGAAAATTGGAAGATATCGGGTCAAATTTTTGGCATGAATATCATTAATGGAACATTTCAAACAAACTTCTCATTGAACAAGAATTACTCAAGTTCTCCTATTTAAACTTCAACAAAAAGTAACTTCAGCAATTTTTTGTGTTTGTTGATTATCTTGATGAATTCATTTCAAATAGACTTTCTTTGAGGCAATTTTTAAAGAAAAATGTTCTGTTATTGTCACAAAACCAATTTAAATTTGTATAAAGAATAATAGGTACAGTTAATGGTTTTCCACATATCAAAATTCAATATAACAAAAAAGAGAATATTTTAGACAAACTCTAGTGTCAAATATTAGAGATTTGTTCTTTAAAAAAAGATGGAAACTAACACACACACGCACACACATATATGAATACAAGTGTGGTTACTTTAGAGATTATTAAATGCACTATCATTCTATATAAAAATAAGTCTTAATTGTAAAGAAATAATTGGTTAAACTAGAGTTCCACTTAACATGACATCATTTTTTTATATTCAAATGGATATGTCATCCTTTCCAAAGATGTTATAGTTTAATTTTTTTCCATCTACATAACTATTAACAAATGTTAAGTGGTTTACTAAGCACAGTTGCAACATCAAGCATATGAAAATAAACAACAAACTCCTCTCAAATATGATATCCATACTTTTGAAATTCCTTCTTAATTTATTTATAATAATTAATTTTCTCTAAGTTAGATAAAAAATTTTTAACTATCAAAGCCTAATTTTAAATTTTGTTCACTTTGAACCCATCTAATTAATATGAATTCACCCTTAATACCCCCTCCATATTCTTGATCCAAGAAAGTTTTCAATGAAAGCATTATTCTTATTTTGGTACTTCACACATATATGAACTATGACTTATGGTTCAATGTCTTTGCTACTTTCATGCATTTCTCACAAATCAAAAACCCTTATGTGACCCTTTCTACTTGGTTTCATCCAAATAACAACTATTGTAGAAAAATTCTTTTAGAAGCCTATAAAAATTATTAGTTAGATTCAAAACCCAAATAGATTTGTTCCCATAATCCCCTTTCTTATATAACTAATCCTTATATAGTGTTGGTTTTCCATCATACTATTCATTCCAACCTAAGAGCCCATAACCATTATGCTCATCCACTTATTTGTTCAACCTTGCTCTTAATTTCAAAATGCTTGACACTATTATCTAGTTAACTATGGTACAAATTTAGACTTTGACTATGCTATATGGATAGAACACTACAAGTTTCAACAACATGACAACATTGATATTAGCTCCAACTCATAGGATCTTGATCTTAATACTAAGGCATAAGCTCTTGAGTTTAGTTCTTTTGTGTTTCAAGATTCTTAATACTTATATGTGGATGATCTTATGTAATAAAACAATTCACCTTATGAAAGTCTAGACGCTCATAGGCTTATTAAGAAAACTGATGAAAAAGATGATGAGGAACAGTGGAATCTTTCTAAATATAATGATAAGGAAGGAAAATAATCTCAAATATCCTCAGGAAAAAAAATCTAACTTTAGACGTGTGAAGGGAATAAATGTTAATAAGTTTGTTTTAAAATTTAATTTATTATTAAATGATATGTGATGTAAGGGCGATATATGTAACAATGTCATTTGCTATTATGATGTAGGAAATAATGTTAATCAGTTAATGATATAATTAATGAAGTCTTCATAAAAAAGATATCCAACTAAATTCTTAGCCATTATGCCCTAGAATTAGTTGGAAAGGGTTATCTTTGTAATTGGAGATAAAGGAGTGTACAATAATATATTATCTTTCTACAATATTATTAAAACTCTTCTTTTCTCTAAGATCATTTAAGTTTTTGCTCTAATGAAGAGTATGCTTTAGTGAAGAGTATGCTTTATTCTTAACACTAACTTAAGATCTTAATCATTAAAAATTCATAATTTTTATAATTTAATTTTTCATTGATGTACTAGTTGTTCATATTAGAGAAGTTACTATTGATTGATTGTTTCTACCAAAATTTTGTAAAAAAATATGGTTTATTAAGTGAAACTTTAAGTACAACATATTACAATTTTTTATCTTCCTTTTTAATATATTACATCCATAAAAGAAATAAAATTATGTTTTCTCTCTCTCTCTTTCTAATTTTCTAAAAGCTCTTCTTTTGTCTCAGATCTTCTAAGCGTTGTTCTAATTAAAAGCATGCTATATTCTTATCACTACCTTAAGTGGATCATGAACATTAGAAATTTAGAACTAGTTTTGGTTTAGGTTTATATGGATTATGTTAGAGAAGTTATTGTTGATTGACGATTTTCAAAAAAAGAATTGTCAAAATTTTTTGTTTGTTAAGTATGGCATGTTATTTGGTCTTATACCTTCTTTAATTTATTTACGTCCACAGATTAGTATTAATATTGCAATTGATCTCATATAGAGAATTGATTTTAATGGAAGTAGAATGCCTTGAATGGCTTTGAGGATTATAAACAAAGAAAATTGACTTTCTAAAATAGAAAGAAAAGAACTAGAGGAAGCTATCAAAATGAGTCTCTTATATCTCTTTTATGAAAATCACTAACTTAAAAACCTTTAGGGATAGATGTATATAGATTAAAGAAACATATATACCCTAAATAATATTTTGTACTTAAAATTTACTTAATAAACTATAATTTTTGGTAAAATTTAGTGAAAACTATTAACCAGTAATAACTTATCTAATATAATCAATAATACATCCATAAATAGAATCTGAAGTAAAAAGAATTATAATCTTTTATTTTTAAGAATCATTTAAGTTAGTTGCAAGAATAGAGCATACTATTCATTAGAATAAAAACTTGAAAGATGTAATAGAAAAGAAGACTTTTAAATATTAAAGAGAGAGAATACACCTTTTTTTCTTCTTCAATTATGAATATAAAGGTAACCTTAGCCCTCTATTTATAGGAAATTACGGGAGAGAAGTTAGGTAAATATCTCATTCATAATGATGTCACTAATTACATCATTAAGTGATCGACATCATTCCTACATTAGAATAGCAAATGAAATCATTGTATATAGAATATATAATTTTGATACTAAAAGTAATAACAGAAGTAAACACATAGATCCATATTTAACAAAAATTGATATTCTTGTCTTACCTCAAGTCATCTTCATAGTTAAAAAGATTCCAAAGTTCCTCATTTTCTTCTTCACTTATGACTAAATAACCTTATAAGTGTATAAACTTTTGGAGTAGTACGGTTCTCTAGGTTCTAAAGAGGGATTATTTAGTTACATGAAGGGATATCTTAGAAGTTTCATAAATAATGGATTTGAAGGCATGCAATCTTACATAAAGGACTACTATTTCCATTAGGGAAATATAGACAGATTCTTAAAAAGGTTAGGCAATGAGTAGGTATATGTGCTTCACATTTTTTTATTTAGACATATATAAAATTACTTATATGCCTATAGGTATCTCATTTTAGCTTCTTTGTTGATAAAGATATTAGATCTTAAATATTTCATTTGTACAAGTGAAGGCAACTACTGGCAAATAAGTTTATTATGAGTTTTTAGAAACTTAATAGTTCTTTACAAACTTTAGATTTTGTGAGAGGCTTGATTTTACTAATTATTTAAGAAGAGATCTTCATATGCATTCTATTATGAGCACTATCATATCCTTTTTCCAATTTAAAAATCTCTTAGTGTTTCTTGACTCTTTAATTATACCACTAGAAGATATAGTAGCTGGTACATGAATTTTAGGTTAATTTTGAAAGTTATCATTAGTGTATACCTCAAGTGCTAGAAAACTTTATGAAAATTTGACATCATGGTGATGATAGGCTCTTTAATGAAATATATTTTTTTAGCGATCCAATCTACTTAGTATATCTAGGTCAAGATAAGAATGAAATTTTTTATTATTTATATTGCAAAGGTGAAGTTTTTGTAGATTTTGAACATTTTTTATTTAAGATAAATAGTTAATTTACTAGATGGTTCCCTTAATAGATAAAATTTTGGATTTCCTTTTAGATATCTCTTCTTACAATGTTTTTGTCACCTCTTTCCTTTGAAAAGAATGCTTTGAATTAGCTTTAAAAAACATATTTGGAGCAAAATAAACAATTGAAAATATTCAAATAGCGATGTATATCTTTGTTTTGAAGACAAAATGATTCCACCGTTAGGTACAAAAATTTCAAATGAAGTTATTTTCGTTGACCTTTCGGCCATCATGAATTAATTAGAAAAGAATGATGGCAGAGTGTATTCATTAATTGTCTTGAATTTAACTTCTATAGTAATGTAAGATTTAAAGTAACTCTACACATGATGAAGATGAAGTTTGCGAATAAAAACAATTCCTTCTATTGTATGCCCCTAATTAATGCAACCTTAGATGCTTCGATTATTAATTCTTGTATTAAGCAAAAGGTGTTGTAGAATAAAAAGTGTGTGTATGATGTAGATAATGACTTTTGGGTTATTTAATGAGTTTTTGGTAACAAGTTATCTATCAATTGGGCAGAAACTTAATAAGTTCTTCACAAGAGATTTGTCAAGGGATTTAGATTCCATTTGGTTCTTATAATGTTGGTGAATAAGGTATCATTTAAATAAGAGAGATTCTTAATATAAAACATAATTATATACTCTATAAACCATTTGATAATGCAAGATAATTATAAAGTTTTGTTCTTACATTAAAGCACCAATGATTTAAATTTATGCTTTGAATGTTTTTAAGAAATTGTAATAACGAAGGAAAACATTAAAAACTAGGAATAATGTAATGAATAATGGTAAAGTGGCTTTAATGATATCCATATAATCATGTTAATACTATTTTAGTTGAGAATGAAGTTGAGTTATATGAGCAGTTATGAGAAAGCTTTTTTGAGTATGTGATGTAAGGCCTAATTAGGAAGTTCAAGATAAGAGTGATCATTTTTATCCACTTCCAAATAAAATCTTTAGGAATATTTAGATAAACAAAATAGTTCTCAAAAATAGTTAGGATTTAATGAGTGGTGAATTCAAAGCCCCGAACATATGTTTTTAGCTTTTGGAAAGAAAATAATTTCATGAGGTAGGTTATAAATCTAAGAATAAGAGAAGATGATGGATTAGGGAAGGCATGATAAGGATTAAATAATAAAAGATTAATATCATAAATGAGTTTAATATTGGAGTTGTTATTAATTTCAAGCGGTATACAAAATTAAGTTTCTAAAACTACAATTAGAAAAGAATAATAAAAATGAGTACTTATCCTATAACAAAACTACTAATATAAAACCATTTGTAAATGTACATAAAGTAAAAAAAGAAGGTACAAGGCCAAATAACATGTTATATTTAATAAATCAAATTTTTTTTTGATGAATTTCTATCAATACTTAATTGTTTATTTATCATTGATGTGTGGTTTTAATTTAAATAATAAGAGTTTATATTTTGTAAATGATGATTTCAAATTCTAAGTTTTGGAATTGGTAACATAAAGGTAGTCTATATAGAACATAGAAAAGAGTTTGGTTGGGAATCATTAATAATATCACTATCATAAATAATTAGCTCCATATAACATACAGAGAAAAAGGGTTATACTCACATGAACATCCGCCTTTTTATATTAAAAAATAAAGTAACATCTTATTTTTCTTAGAGTTTGTTTGTTTCTACTTTAGTTTTTAGTTTTCATTTTTAAATTAAAAAATTGTTTGTTTGAGTTTTTTAATTTTCATTACCCATGAAAGCCATTTGTCATCAACTAAATATATTATTTAGTATTAATAATACAAATTATAACTAATGTAAGTTTAATAATTTGATAATATTAAAGTATAGATAAATTTTCTTATTAATTATAATAAATATAATAATTCTAAAATATTTATTTATAAGTGTTGAATAAGAGTTAAAATAAAATGATTTATTTAATATAACTAATATAATTGATTTGTTTTTAAATTTATCTGAAAATTAATGACTAATAGTAATAAAATATAATTATATGTAAATCAAAGAAGTAATAAAAATAAAACTAAATTGTGGTTAATTCTCAATTAAAGACTTCTCGCTCTCTATCACACTGATAGTATGTTGTTGCACGGTTATTATTCAAAATAATGTGTATTTCCATCCTATTTCTTACGTTTCGTTCATTTTGAATAAAACTCAGGCGTTCCCCTTAAATGATGCGATGGAATGGAGCCTTGTGGTTGCCTCCATTAAACTTTCAAGTTGGAATGAACTGACAAGGGACCACGCCAGCCTCAAACCCAGATGAACCCGGAGTCTGTGGTAACTAAAAGTTGCCCTCGTCACATTAAACGGCAACTGCATCTGCATGCCCTGACCCCACAATTCACATGAAACTCATCAAACGTTTGTGCCACCACGTAATCCCATGATACAATTGAATTTTGAGTTACAACTCTTTTGAGTTACAACTCTTTTTTTTTTATTCGAGAAAATTCGTAAGTAGGTCAAGTGAGCATATCTTTTTGAGGGTCTAATTAATGCATCACCTCATAGGTAGGTCAAGCGGGCGTACTTCATTATTGAGGGCCTAAATAGTTTTTTATCTACAGATAAAATTTCGGCTACTCCAAACTTTTACAAGAGAGACTAACATGAAATCAAATCTGAGATCTAATTAAAATTAAGCCCTACTTTTAACCATGAAGCCACACTCCTTGAACGCGTTGAGTTACAACATCTCAATTCAAAGTTGCTAAAAAGCTTTTGGTACATACATATAACTTTTTTTTTTGGGTGTGTAAAAGTAAAAACCTAGTTCGCAGTTTTTGAAACAGCAATAAATGAGGTGGGCACCGTTCTATGCCCCACGGCCACAGTCGTCCTCTTAAATCGGATGCAAGGACAATTGTGGGTTGTTTATTAAATGTCTCACATGAATTTTGCCTTTTCTTTCTTTGGTGCCTCTCCACATCAAATTGCCATTATAGTCAAACGAACGTCTTAGCTTGGAGCCAATACTATTACTTGCCCCAAGCTAATGACGTAAAAGGATTAACGTAGTAGTAAGAAGTTCAGAGGTCTGATGTTAAACTCATGCTTAACAAGAGTCTCACAAGATGTAAAGGGTAATCACCGTATTATTTTCCAAACCAAATCCAAGTATATGTATTTTCTTTTTTTTTTCTTTTTTAAAAGGATTAGTCTGCGGACTAATCCTTCCGCGGCGGGAACATCTCAAATCAAAGAGAGCTACTGTTGGTTCAGGAGTTTGCTACATTTCGAAGAGTCGAATCTTCGACCTCTTTGTTAAGCGGCGAAAGTATGTGCCACCTACGTCAACCCTCGGATTCCAAGTATATGTATTTTAATTTGTTAGTATGAAAGAAAAGACACTATTTTACGGGAAATGATCAACTCATAATTTTTCTCCGATCAGAAGGTCAACTATTAGTATCTCATCGTAGAGCTAGAAGTTCTATTAGATCCACAAACCTTAGTTTAGCATAGCGATAAGAATAAGCAAATTAAAGATGCCAATCCAATATGGGAAACTAAAAAAGGTATTGGTCCATATGCACCAAAACGGGTTCAGTGATTATTTTCTGCGGGATAAGATCTTCTGTCCAATATTACCCTGTCTTATTCTGTCTCATAAAATCTTAGTTATTTATTTTGTGAGACCTACGCGGGACCTACATGAGTCCCACATAAATAAATGGCTGAGATTCATTTGACACAATAAGACACTATAATATTAGATAAGAGATATGGACTCATTTTCTTCACGATCTGTCTTGTTTTCGGTCTTATCGCTTTTCCATCAAAGTTAACCTTAAGGAAGACCTGAGCAAGGAAATCAAAGAATTCTATGCATTTGGTACTTGGATGGGACAGTGGATTGCTCCAAATCTGAGAATGCTTTGTGCATATAAAAAAGAAAAATCTTATAGCTTCTTACCAATATCAACACACCAGATCCCATATTCTTCTGTTTCACAGAAAATGTCTCAAAGTTATGTAAGCGATGCACTAATGCTAATGAGTCGATGACCGTTGATGCAAAAGGTCTTTCTTATTTATTAGACTCCAAGTACTGCTGAACATGTATTTTTAAATAACATCAAGAGAACACACAGCTTATGCCTTATGGACATAATAAATTGTGTATATATATATATATGTAGCATATTGGAAAGAAGTTGGCATGCGAAATTGAATGTATCAACTGTAGTGAGGAGACATTCAATTTCACAATCCCGCAATTTAATACACACATGACCAGACACTACCTGCCTCCGTCTCCCTCTCCTTTCCATCTTCCAGCTTCCAGCTTCCTTCTTCTTCTCTCTTTCTTCCTCTCCCCTAGATATTAGCTCTTCATCACATTAATGCCAAGACCCCAAAACTCTCAGCATATGGTCCATCCTCTATACCAAGCTCATATTTCAAAAGCCTGGCACATCTCTCACCACCAATCTAGTGTTTGAGATTATATATATATATATAGACACACAAACACATACAAAGTAAACAATGAAGATCACTTCTTTCTTCAAGAAGAAAGAAACACCAACTACCCGCAATCCATGGCTAAAATGGCCTTCATGCAACCAACCAAAGACCCTCTCTTTCAGGGTTAGAGATGATATATTTAAGACTGTAAACTCCGTCTTCTTTGACCCTGCTGATGGAGTTGATACACCAGACTCATGGTTCACAAACTCATCATCAGAGACCACCAGCTTCTCGACAGAGTCCGGCGACTTCGATGAAAAATCGTTGGAGATGATTGTACGTGACGTTGCGAGATCAGAGAGGCTGTTTTCGGAGCATGGTTACACCAACTCGATACTAGAAGAGGCAAAGCCCGGAAGGTTTCCATTTAAAGAAAGCGTGGCGCTGGCTATGGAGTCAGAGGATCCATATGTTGATTTCAGGAGGTCAATGGAGGAGATGGTGGAGTCGCATGGGCTTAAAGACTGGGAGTGTTTAGAGGAACTGTTGGGGTGGTATTTGAGGGTCAACGGGAAGAAGCATCATGGGTTTATAGTTGGTGCATTTGTTGATTTGTTGGTTGATATTGCAGGTTCTGGTTTTAGTTGTTCTGAGTCCACTTCATTTTGTTCTGCTGTTTCATCTTTTCCTTCATCTCATCTCCGTTATGTTCAGGAACATACTCAGGAAGAAAAGACTGTCTTGTCTTGACTTGATTGTACAACTTCTTTTCTGTTTTTTTTTTGGTGAATATAAGTAGGATTAAATATAAAGTAAAATAGGAGAGTATTGCCTACCCGCTGAATCTATGCATGTTAATGAGATGATGATTCTGTAACACTACAACAGTGTTTTGAACGGCTTTCAATGTGAGATCGACAGTAAATTCAAGGGTTCACGAGGCTTTTGAAACGGATCGGAGCAGATCCGGTTCAAGTAATTTCATATTAATATAATTTCTCAGTTAAATTTGAGGTGGAGGTGGTCATGTCATTCCTGATCGATCAACAAATGAAATCCGCCCGTTGTTTATCAGGTAAATTGCCATTTTTTGGCTCTTCGGGAAGCTGATTGTCTGACACAGTAACGTTTCATTCGGTTGATGTCTTCGTTTGTGAAGACAGAGAATAAGACAAAATAATATTTTACATTGCAGTATTTGGTTACTGTTTTAATCTATTTTTGTTCCGATTTTAAAATATAAAGATATAAATTTTTTGTTCCTTCTAAAATTGTAGTTATCTCCGTCTTTAAAAATAAATATATAGGCAACTTTTAAAAATATTCCTTCCTCATATAGGCAATTTTTTATTCTTAACTATATTATTAAACTTGTTATCATCATCACCATTATTATTATTACTGTGATTGTTATTATTATTTATTATTATTGTAAATTTTGAACTTATTATTATTATTATTATTATTATTATTATTATTATTATTAACTTTATTATAGAAAATTAATTATTTTATTATTATTATTGTTAATTTTTATTGTTATAAATTTTTTACGTATTATTATTATTATTATTAATTTTATTATACGAAATTAATTATCTTATTATTATTATTTTATTTATATTATTAAGTTTATTATACAAATATAATTATATTATTATTATTATTAATTATTGTTGTTATTATTAATTATTATTATAAATTTTGTATTTATTATTATTATTATTATACAAAATTAATTTTATTAT
>JANZLF010000005.1:33409556-33425831 GCA_026546835.1 Erythroxylum foetidum | reverse complement strand
TAAAGCATTAGGTTGCATTTGGAGAATTGATTCACTTTGTACTTTAACTTTTGTTAATTTGGGTTGTAATCGGGCTAGATGCCCTTTGAAGCTTTGTATTGACTCATCTCCATGTAAATATAAGGGTTTTGAAGTTTAAAGTGTATCTTGTATATGTTTTCTAAGAATGTATGGATGTATGGTTGAAATTGATAAAAGCAAGTATGAGATGGTATTTCTTAGGTTTTGAAATGAATAGATACCTAAGAGTGTGTTACTGCCATTGGAATTTGGGATAATTGGATTAGATTGAGTTGTGGAAGATTGGATATTGAGTTTTCTCTATGCAGGTAATGGAGTTTAGATGAGAAAATTGAAGTTTGGCTAGTGGAATATTCAAAGGAGGTGCTGTCAAATTTTTGCAAAATTTGACAGAAACTTCGCTTAGGTTTTAGACCCTCTTAGTGTTTGAATTGAATTGAGGTGTCTTCTTGAAGATTATAGTATTTGTTGAGAGCTTTCCAACGATATAGAATTTGTCACTTTTGGACTTAGGATGAAGAAGTTATGAGGTTGAGAATACATTCAGTTACTGTTCATAATGCTATTTTACTGTTTCATTGGTCCTTATATGAACAGTGCCTTTGAGTGACTTTTACCTCTTTTGATGATGGAATTGACTTTTGCATCCTTCAGGGAAGTTGTAAAGCATCTTGTTATCTTTCCATTGAGATATACTATGTAATATTTGGGATTTGGAGTAAGAAGTTATGCGTATTGGGAGAATACAATTACAACTCATTTTGCTGTTCATATGGTTTGTGTGGTTATGATAGCTTTGATGATTTATGTTTGAAATTCATGGTTTTGATGAACTAATTAAGTTATAATTTGTGAATTTGGTGAGTTGAACTTAGAATTTGAAGTGTTATGAAGTGTTTAGGCTTTGGAATGAGTGAATTTGAGAAGAGTTCAAGTGTTTAGGATGTAAGGTTGAAGATTGGAAGCATTGGAGAGGCATTGGGGGCTTTGGGGAGCCCCAATGTCCATTAAATGGACATGGGAGTCCGTTAAATGGATATTCTCGGGTGGAAAAACACCCCTTGTCCAGTCAATGTCCGTTTAACGGACTTTCTCGGGTCATTTGGCATTCTGCATTCAATTCATGTCCGTTAAATGGACATAGATGTCCGTTTAACGAACATCTACGGGAAAGATGGTGATTTTTGACATAGTTGGAGGCCGAATCGCGTTCTGTAGTCTTCATGAGAGTTTTAGGTCTTGATGTATTCTTTCTAATTATAGAAAAAGGAAATCACTCCGACATCTAGATTAAAAGTTATGGTAATCGCGTCAAAAGAGGTTCAATTTATTTTTGGGTGTGAACATAGTCTAATCTTTTGGGCATAACTCCCGCATCCGACCTCCAATTAAGGTGATTCTTAGACCAATAGGTTCCTAAGACATATGTATTCCTCTCCATAAAAATTTGTACCTTTTGGAGCTTAATTGAGGAAGTTTTCATTAAAGTAAATGAGAGGTCGGTAGGAAGAGCATGTTTAAAGTATGAGCTCTTTTAGGCTTTTTAAGCATATCTTGAGTTATATAACTCCGTTTGGGGTGATTCTTGTTTCTAAACGAGATCAAAACTTAAACCTACAATTTGTATGGATAAGTCAACTTATGTTTTTGATGGTTAAATAGTGTGTGCTCACCACGATTGTGGAGTGACAGCAAATGACCCTGCAAGGTAATAAGCACAAGGCTTCAGGAATCAGGAAGTTGGGCTCTGAAAACGGGGTCCAACAGATGTGGTATCAGAGAAAGAGTGAAAGTGTTAAGTTTTAAGCAGTTGGGTTTCAGACCCAACAGATTGACCTAAGGTGGTTTGTTGGAAAAACCCGAAGTCATTTTCAGTAATATTGGATATCGACCCATTAGGAAAACTATAAGTTTTCTCCATTTCGTAGTGAGGGCTATGGATTTAAATAAAAATAATGGGACCCATATTGCATGTGATTAAAGTCTTTATCGATATGCATTAGTGTACATTCTAACACTTTCTCTCGCTCTTCTAGGTTATTGAATCACCACGATGTCTTCATCCAGTGTGAACCTACGTTCTATATTAAACTCCAACAAACTCACGGGACCTAACTTCTTAGATTAGTTGTAGAATTTGAAAATTGTTCTTAAATATGAAAAAATAGGATATGTCCTAGATGAACCACTTCCTAATCCCTTTGCTGCCGATGCATCTGATGAGGATCAAAAAGCTTACAAGAAGCAACTAGATGATAGTGAGCTGGTTAGCTGTATAATGCTGGCCTCTATGTCACCAGAACTGCAAAAGCAGTATGAGGCTATAGATACTCATACCATATCTACCATCTAAGGGAATTATTTGATGAGCAAGCTCGTTTTGAAAGGTTCGAGACCTCGAGGTTGCTTTTCTGCTCAAAGATAGCTAAGGGATCATCTCTAGTGCAATATGCGCTAAAGATGTATGGATACATTGAGAGGTTAGCTAGTTTGGGTTTCATAATGGATCATAAATTAATTATAGACTTAATTTTGACTAGTTTGACTAATAATTATTCACAGTTTGTACTTAACTATCAGATGAACCAAATATCCACCTCGATACCTGAGTTGATTAATCAGCTCAAAACAAATGAGCAAACTGTCAAGAGAGTCAGTAAGACTGTGATGCTGGTAGACTCTCCTTCTGGTTCTCATAGGAGGAACCAAAAGAAGAAGAAGAAGTCTAAGAAGTTAGTGGAAGGTTTAGCCAAGAAGAAGGCAAAGGAGACTGCATCAAAGGGGATTTACTTCCATTGCAACAAGGAAGGGCATTAGAAAAGGAACAACGAAGCTTATTTGAAGTTATTGAAGTAGAAGAAGGAATTAAGTGCTCCACCGTCTACTTTAGGTATGTTATTTGTCATTGAGGTTACTACTATTTCTGATCATAACATTTAGGTATTAGATACTGGATGTGGCTTACATATATGTGTTGATATGTAGGGTCTCAGGGATAGTAGACTACTCAAGAAAGGAGAGATGGACTTACATGTGGGAAATGGAGCAAGAGTTGCTGCATTAGCCATAGGAACCTATGTTTTGTATCTTCCTAGTTTGTTAGAGTTAATTTAGGATAATTAATTTCTTTTATGTACCCATTATGGCAAAGAACATTGTATTTGTTTCATGCCTTAATAAAATATGATTTCATTTAACTTTTTCTAGCAATGGTTATTCGATTAAGTTGAATGAAATGTTGTATGGTGCTGCTACATTGTGCAATGGTATTTAGATATTAGGTATGTGCAATCCAATTTTAAATATAAATGACAATAAAAGAAATCAAAAAATGAGATAACTTAAAATCATCTTACTTATGGCATTGTCAACTTGGCCATATAAGTGAGAGACGTATGGCTAAGCTACACAAGAGTGGTAGCTTAGGGTAATTGGATTATGAATCGTATGACACATATGAATCTTGCTTGTTAGGCAAGATGACTAAATTACCTTTTAAAGGAAAGGGTGAATGAGTGAATAGGTTATCAGACGTAATACATTCTGATGTATGTGGTCCGATGTCTATTCATTCCAAAGGTGGTTTTATATACTTCATTACCTTTATCGATGATTATTCTCTATATAGGTATATGTATCTAATGAGATATAAGTCTGAAGCTTTTGAAATATTCAAACAATCTCGACATAAAGTAGAGAAACAATTCGGTATTAGTATCAAGACACTTCGATCAGATCGAGGCAGTGAATACTTGAACGAGGAATTTCTAACTTATCTCAGGGATAACAGGATTGTATCCCAATGGATTCCACCTTACACACTGCAATATAATGGTGTGGCTAAAAGGAGAAAGCAAACTTTGTTAGACATGGTAAGGTCAATGATGGGCTTAACAAATCTACCAAAATCCTTTTGGGGTTATGCACTTGAGATTGTTGTTTATGTGATAAACAGTCCCTTTAAAAGCAGTTAAAGTTACTCCATATGAGATATCGATTAACAAAAAGCTTTATCTTTCTCACATGAAAGTCTAGGGTTATCCAGCTTATGTGAAATGGATCCAATCAAACAAGCTTGAAGCGAAATATGATAAATGTCTGTTTATAGGATATACTAAGGAAACAATTGGATGTTAATTCTATAATGCTTTAGAGTAAAAGGTGTTTGTCTCAAAACATGTTGTCTTTTTAAAGAAAGAGTTTCTTCTAAGAAAAGATAGTGAGAGAAAAGTTGAACTTGATGAAGTTTATAATGCTCAAACAGACAGAAATCAACTGCCTGAACTCGAGATTGTTGTTCACAGAAATAAGACAATAGTTGAACCTTCTGACACACAAAATGTTCATAGGTCAAGTAGGATATGCAATGTTTTTCAAAGATATAGATTTCTTGTAAGTGAACAAAATGATTTATTATTCATAAAAGACGATGAGCCTACAACCTATGAAGAGGCTCTAAAGAGATCAAAATTAGAAAAATGGCTTTAAGCTATAAAGTCCAAAATGGATTTTGTGTTTGAAAACCAAGTATAGACTTTAGTTGACCCACCCGAAGGGCTAAAACCCATACCTATAAAGCGAGGCTAGTCACTAAAGTATATCGTCAAAGACAAGGAGTTGACTATAATGAGACATTTAGCCCCATAGCCATACTTAAATTCATTAGAATACTCCTAGCTATTGCTATTCATTATGATTATAAAATATAGCAAATGGATGTGATGATGGCATTCCTAAATAGAAACCTAGTTGAAGGTGTGTATATGATACAACCAGAGGGTTTTATATCCAAATATGGCAAAAACGCATGCAAGCTTTAGACATCTATTTATGGATTGAAACAGGCATCTAGGAGTTGAAACATTTGATTTGATGAGACAATTAAAGAGTTTGGTTTCTCACAAAATCCTAATGAACCTTGTGTGAACAAGAAGGTTAGTGGGAGTGCTATCATATTCCTTTTATTATATACAGATGACATATTACTAATAGGAAATGATATCTCAAGTTTGCAATCAGTCAAAATTTGGTTGTCCCAGAATTTTTCCATAAAAAACCTTAGAGAAGCAACTTATATATTAGGAATAAAGATTTATAGAGATAGATCAAGAAAGTTGCTAGTTCTTTCACAGTCTATACATATAGATAAAGTACTAAAGAGGCTTAACATAAAGCAATCCAAGAGAGGGTTTCTAACTATGAGTCATGGGATAAAAGTCTCAAAATCTATATGTCCCAAAACACAAGATGAAAGGACTCGCATGAGTATGATCCCATATTCTTCAGCAATAGGATTAATCATGTATGTTATGTTATGTACAAGACTTGATATATTGTATGCTTTAAGTGTTTCGAGCAGATATCAAAAGGATCTTGGTGAGTGTCACTGGGTGGCTGTCAAGAATATCCTAAAGTACGTGAGAAGGACTAAGGATATATTCTTGATATATGAAAATAGAGATCTCATAGTGAGAGTACATATAGATGCCAGTTTTTAATCTGACCAAGATGACTCCAAATCCTAGTCAGATTATGTTTTCACATTAAATAGTGTAGCAGTCAGTTGGAAGAGTTCCAAACAAGAAACAACCACAAATTCAATGAACGAGTCAAAGTACATTGCAGTTGTAGAAGTGGCAAAAGAAGTTGTTTGGATCAAGAAGTTCGTTATGGAACTTGGAGTGGTTCTGAGCATTATAGACCTGGTATTGTTTTACTATGACAACAATAGGGCTATTGTTCAAGTTAAGGAACCTACGTCTCATCAGAAGTCTAAACATGTACTCAGGAGATATCACTTAATTAGGGAGATTATTGATAGAGGTGATGTGAAGATATAGAGAGTGCCTACATATTAGAACATCGTTGATCCTTAGACTAAGCCAATTCTTTAAATGAAATTTGATTCTAGTGTACTGACATATGGTATTAGATACAAAGGTGATTGGTTTTAGTACAAGTGAGGGGATTGTTAGAGTAGTGCTCTAAAGGCAATCACGTAACACTTTTGTACAAACTTTATTTTGATTAATAAAACAAAAGGAAATTTTTTATTAATTTGATGTTCGTTTATTTATGCATTAACATCAATCTTAAATCAAATTAATGAAATCCATGATACAAAACATGGCATGAAGAAAATCATGATCATATCATGATAATAAGATTCCTATCATGTGCAATTAAGTTAGTATCTAAATTATCCCTAGTCATAGGATTAATAAGACAGGACATTATTAATCTAGATAGACTGGCATATGTTATGCTCATTGATTTGATTAAGTAGTGGATCTCATAAACTGTAAGCAAGAGATTTTTAGAGTTAACATATGGATGCTTACTAAGAGTTGTAAGTACATTGGATAACCCACTATGAGATTATCATATGGATGATCTATTAAATGTCAATGATTAATCTCATCATAACAATAGTAAAAATATCCTTAAATTTGAGGTATTCAAGGATATCTAGGATACTGATCTTGTGTTTTGACATCATCCCTTGTTGTCTCAAGACGAGGTTACTCATAAGGTAGTGATTACGTACAACTACTGATATTCAACAGTAATTGGGTAGCCAATAAAAGATTCAGTACTTCTAATAGAAGAAGATGATACCCACGGCCTCTTGTCGGGGTCATTACTCAAGAGTCTCTAGCTAGAGCAGTTATGTGTCATGAAAACAATCTTCAATGACATACAGAATAATGAGATCCCCGGATAAGAACTAACATCACTTGGACTAAATATGACATAGTTAGTCTATTGGGAGTTGGCACATAGCCCATACTTCAAACCAAGTAGGATATAGTATGATGAAAGGACAAATTGCATGGTAATTGTCTAGGGAAAGGTTTTTAAGTAGGATAATTAACCATAAAAGAGTTCGTATGTTAATCCACTTATATTCCAATAAATTGGCATCATGAATCCCTTCATGATTTCAATGAATTAATAGTTAATTCAAGTGGCATGAAACCATCCATGATTTGCTCAGATTAAGAGTTAATTTAAATGCCTAAAATAACTGGGAATCTAAGGGATACATGCATAAAAGATCGGACAAAAAATAAAGTGTGTATGGCTATTTTTAACTATAAGCCATGATCATGATCGAAGGTGAGGCTATCAATTAAATAGGCCATGATCGTGACTGTAAGCTCGATAGATCTACATAAGTGAGTTCTTCACTTATGTACAAAAGAGCTAACCAGTCAAAAACACACTCAAGTGAGGGAATAAGGTGTCTAGAAGAGTTCTAGAGTTAGAGAGAAGTGTCTTAAGTCTTATTCATACAATTTATGCAATTGTTCCATGAATCAAAGTGCATGCAATATAGTCTTGATCTTTCTCTCCATTAGAGAAACTACTTGACCTCATCTAATTTGGTGCTCTAACCACCCTTAGACATTGTTTCTTCTTCATCTTTGTATGTTCCTGAGTGATCAAGGAAGGGTTTGGCATTTACAACAACCTAAACAAGGAGAAGAATCAAGAGAGGAGGAGAATCAAAAGGTACATGTATTGTTATACCATGTTCATATAATTAGTTTATGGATACATTTGAGTTTCTAACTTTTTTGGAGGTCACGGGGTGGGAATTTAGATTCCAACACTTCCGATGCTTTATTCATACATATGATGCATGAATCCATGTCTCCCCTACATTTGGGACTCGACAAAATTTAATCTTTAACTTTTTGAGGAGGTCAAGAATAAACAAAATTTTGAAAAATCAAGGTTAATTACTTTTCCTCTCTCAAATGAGAATTAGGACTATAAGTTTTTGTATAGACTTACTTTTGTTTAACCACTAAGTCTCATTAAAAACTATTAAATTTATCACACTGACTTATGATGAGTATATTGACTAATAGTAATGAAGTTAAAGGCTAGTTACGAGAAAGCGAGGCCCCACCATTTAACAAATCTACAACACAGAAACTCAACATTTAAGTTAAAGCAACAACTAAGAAGGAAAATGTTGTGTTACTGTGTGATGACTCAGTGGCTATTCATAATATAAGAGTCCTATAACTTAATAAATTTTATTCTTTATTATATTTTGAGCCTTACAGATTATGAATAATCATGATTTATGAGGAACTTACTCAGGTTCAGAAGAGAACGAGAACATATCTTTTGTTTTAAATTGTGAAATGTGTGGATAACAGTAAGTGGAATAAAGTTGAATTGAGAGAGTGGGACAAAAGATCACTCTTTCAACAGAAATCACATCTGTCTTTCTTCCCATGAACAAATGTGCGTATATTTTTTTATTTAATTTCCACTAAGTTTGAATGGTAAACGGTCTTATAATCTAAATTAACATTACATTGATTGTTGGACCCCGAAGTTTTCTTAGAAGATTAGAAGTAGTACATAGGAATTGTGGATAGATTCATGTTTTGCTTTGATGCTTTTGGTAGATGAGAAATTATGAAATGGGAAGAATTAGGGTGAAAGTGAAGTTGAATTTGTGTAGCAAATTGATGAAGAATATGTATATATGTTTATGTTCTGTTATTGGTGTTCATGATTAATCATCAACTATAATTTCTTTATGGATGATATTGAGTTGAGAATGAGAAGTAAATGAAGTAGAGAAGGTGATCTTGGTATGGGTTGTGTTAAGGAAAGTTTTGAAACAAAATGGGTAGTTGATCTAGAAAGTTGTAGCTTATTTTTTATAGCTTTCCAATGATTTATAGTATAGAAATTTTGGACCTCTGGATTGAAGTTATGGTTCTTAGAAAGGGAAATGCTTAGGAGTGTAAAGATGTATCGTATGTAAAGGCGTATCGTTTGTGCTGATGTCATATCGTCTGTGATGGCATCATATCGTCTTAAAAGTTGCATCATCTTAAGTTGACTTTGCATCATCTTAAGTTGACTTCGATTCGTCTTCTTTTCAATTCGTCTGCTTCGTTTCATCTGCTTTTTGATTCGTTTGCTTTTCTTCATATGCTTTTTGATTCGTCTGCTTTGCTTTGTCTGCTTTTCGATTCGTTTGATTTGCTTTGTTTGCTTTTCTATTCATCTATTTTGTTTCGTTTGCTTTGCTTCATCTACTTTTCGATTCGTCTACTTTGCTTCATCTGTATTGCTTCGTCTGCTTTGTTTCGTCTACTTTTTGATTCGTGTGCTTTGTTTCGTCTGCATTGCTTCATGTGCTTTGCTTCATCTGCTTTTCAATTCATGTTCTTTGCTTTGTCTATTTTTTGATTCATCTGCTTTGCTTCATCTACTTTTCGATTCATCTGCTTTGCTTCGTCTGTTTTTTGATTTGTCTGCTTGTGCTTCGTTCGTTTTTCAATTCGTCTCACCCTTCATCTTACGTTGACCATAACACCATCTAGTCCAAATTGGATACTCTAGGAGATAGAATTTGTCTTCAAGGTCTTCTTAAAAGTTGTACATCTTGAAGTCCTCTTTTGAACTATTAAAATAACACCCTAATCTGATATCTGTAGGGAAAGTTATGACAATTTTCTCAATTTGTCTACTTTTTTAATTCGTCTATTTTTTTCATTTGGTTTCATCTAATCCTATCGTCTGGTACATTTTTGGCACTTTAGAAGATAGAATATGTCCTCAAGGCCTTCTTAAAAGTTGTAGATCTCAAAGTCCTCTTTGAAACCGTCCTAAGATAATCTTAATCAGACATCTATAGAGAAAGTTGTGTCATTTGTCCCGAGACAGGTTCAATATGATTAAGGACAAAATCATATTTGATTCTTTCGGCCAAAACTTCGTTATACGACCTCTAAATGAAGTGATTCTTGAACCAATAGATTCTTAACACATTTTTTTGTCCCTCCATGGAATTTGATAGCATTTGGTAGGAATTCAAAAAAGATGAATTGAATCAAAGTAAGGGGTATCGATTATGATGATTTTGTTTCAAGATAAACTAGAGACTTGGAGCTACAAATGATATGAAGAAATCAAAATCTAATTCAGTCTCTAAGACTTTCAATTTCTTGGAGGAATTTAAGTATTGTGAACTGTTTCAGTATAAGAACAGTTTGAAAATGTTTGGGGCAATACTTTTATAGTTCTGAACCAAATGGATTGATTTGGTTTCATTAGAAACGTAAGACAATGGGAACCATTTTTCTAGAAGAAAGTGTTATGTCAGAATGTCAAGGGTACTTTTGACATGACATTTAATCATAAAAGACGTAAGGCATAAATGAAAAAGCAAATGAGACATTTCTCGATCATTAAGGGCATAATTGGAAGAAGAAGTGTTGTCTTGCATTTTAAGAAGAGAGGAGAACAAAAATTGAAGAGAAAAAGAGAGAGTGTCATGAAGAAGATAGAGAAATATGAAGAGAAGAAGAAAAAGAGAGAAAGAAGAAAAAACAAACTAGGGCTTAATTTTTCTTAATCTTCAAGAGAGATTTTGGAGTTGTTCAAGAGAGATTTTGGTGAATAATGAAAGTGAGATCATTTTGAAAATTTTCGATTTTTGAAAGGATTTTAGTTCATAGAGTTTAGAAAATGCTTAGGTTTAAGGATTTTAAAATCAATTTTAGTGATTTTGCATTGTGGGATTTTCAATTTGATTCCTATTGAATGAGACTTGGTTTATTTTAGGGAACCAAGAGAATCCCACCCAAGAGCAAGGGAAAAGACAACCTTGACTTGGATTTTAAAAGAAAATTAGGTGGGTAATATATTTATGGTTATTGTGTAAATGGACATTTTGCTAATGTGTGTGTATATGCTAGAATTGCTAAATTGTGAATTACTAAAATGTGTTTTATATTATGCATTGAAAGATGTATGACATTTTGATATGATTGAATTGTGATTTTGATCATGTTATGGCTTGATATCTATCATAGAATTTTGTATAAATGAAAAGAATGGAAAGAGCATGAAGAGTATGAAAGCATTTCATAAAATAATTTGAGCACCATTATGTGCCTTTGTTTGGGCGAGAGTACAACCGTTCTGTTCGTCACGTGCACATTGACAAGAGTCTTCTCCCGACTGCCCGCTTGTGGCATATGAACTCTAAAATTGGACTCATTCTATTCATGAGGTAAACTTTGATTTCTCCATTCTGTTTCCATAGAACCCTCGAGCTAATTGTTTGTGCATTGCATAATTGAACTGTCAAGTATGATGCATGTTTGAGTGTTATTTTTGATGGATGAGTCTTCATGATATGTTCTATGTGATGACATTCAAATCATGAAATTTTTTGAGCTTGAAGTGTGGATGATAGAATTGTTAGATTAAATGGGATATATGTACGCATACTTTGGTATATTTATATATATATGTGTGTGTGCCTGAATTGTATGGCTGGTTGCCAATGGCTATAAATATATTAGCCACTGACCTGTGTAGCTCACCCCACTACTCTCTCCTCAGGTGCAAAAAGAGACAAATAACAATCCTTGCAAGGCATTGGAACTCCAAGATAGAGATTTTTGTAATTAAGTTAGTTCAGCATTTTTGGTATTTAGATTCATATTAAGCATAAGCATTCAATTGTATAATTTGTATTTTTTATTTTTTATAAGCCAAAGGGGTAGTTTTTGAAATGTAAAGATATTATGAAAACAAGCATTGTGTTCTATAATGGGCCCAAGTGATTACTGAAACTCTGATGTGTTCAATAATTTTTGCATTTTGTGATTGAAATTAGTTTAAATAAATCGAGCCGATTTGATTATTGATTTTACGCATATGCGTAAATTGTTTAAAAAAATTTGAGACGAGATTTAAGTGTTTACTGGCTCCAACATATTCATGGAAATAGCCCCATAGGATAAGTCATTAGCTCACGTTAAATGTCTCCGAATGTTAGGCTCCAGAAGTGGGGTCTTGCATTTTTTGGTATTAGAGCCTAGGCTTTTTCCTAGGCTTAGAATGCATAGTAGGATGACTTGTGTGTCATGTGATTAATTGTGGTATTGTAAATTGATGTGTTGCATTAAGTGACATGCATATCATGCATATATGTAGGAAATAAGATTAAAATGAAAGTAAGCTGAAAGATGGTGTCTTATAGAAAGAGTAAAGTGTCACCTCGTAAAAGAATACGAGGAGTTTCGTAAGGATCTACTACATTTGATTCCTCACCATTAGAGAAGGGTACTGATAAGTATAGAATCCTAGTAATTGCAGCCGTATGAGTCACATGTATGAACTTTCGTTAAGAGCTTAAACTATTAGAAACGATGAGAAGAATGGTTTGGTTAGAGTGTAAGATGAGCAAAGTTTGTGGATATTTAGAAATAAGAAATATGGTGTAGTCCGATATGTTAGACATAGATTCAGTATTTATGGTTATGTTAACAAATAAGGTAATGGAATTTCATGTGGATATGTACTTGAACTGATATGGATGTGAAAAGATTTTCATGAATCGACTGAGAAAGGAATAGAGATATAGGTGGAAATGACAAGAGTTAAGGAGTACAAGTAAAGAGGAATTGAAAGGTTGAACTAGGAATTGAAAATGATTGTTTAATTGGTGTGATAAGAGTTATGATCTAGTAAAAGATTGTGTTAGTGAATCTGATATAAAAATGTTAAGATGGCCATACGTTTATGCTTCTAAATTGATTAAGAACGTACTTATGGAAAGTGAAACGAATGATAGTGATATATGTAGAAGTCCTCAAGATATTGTCGACCAGTTATTAGGAGCACCAAGCTAATAATGTGGTTACATTTATGACTAATGTGATTGAGTACATACAAGATCTATATTTGGATATGGTGTAGGAGATAATCTATGATCCCTATAGTTAAAACTATGAGATGAATCAGAGTAACGAAATGGAAGTATGGTATAGGTGATTATACTGAAAAGGTAACTACGATGGAGCAGAAATTTTTGAATAGTCATAGAATATTCAGAGGTTTTTCAAAATCAATTGCGATTGATGTATCATTAGCATGAGATATAAATTGGTGACTTGCCGAAATTACTTTTATATATATGATGTAATGATCTTAATGGTATATACCAAAATATAAGAGTAAACGACTATGCCTCTTATTTCATTGAGTGTTATTATAAAGGATATCTTGATCATGCAAAGTGTGATAGAAATTGAAATTATTGAAATATGATCAATAGTTAAAATTGATCCTATTGAGGTATTGAGAATGGCTGAAACAACAATGATGAATATAGTTGATTAATAAAGATTGCATGGATTATATAGATGATAGTAGCAAGAAATCTTCTTTCAAGGAAGAATTTCATTGAATTAGGTTAAGTAGATCAGATGGTTTATATTAAGAATGATCAAAGAAAGAACAAATCAAAAATGAATATGTAATGAGTCCAAAGTGAATATTGGAGTCATATCCCTCGTGGAGATTCATACATAAGAGGTAGAATATGCTACTGAGAATGTATGTATTTTGTTTGATGTAAAGTATCCAACTACATGAGTAGATTTTTGAAAATTGAGATAACACTATTGTTAATGTGAGGAGGACTTAGATCCGCATTATATTATATGAGAATATAAAAGGAGATATAGATTAGATTTTGATGAATGTGTTACCAAAGCAGGAAGTTAAGTTGCAAATAAATTGCAATGTGAGGAGAAACTAGTATGAATGAGCAAACATTACAATAAGCTAATGTGAAATATGAGGAAATCCAAAGAATGGAGAAGATCATCTAAGAAAGGTAAGTCAATTGAAAAATTGAAAATAACGCGAGATAATGTTACCTCATCAAGGAATTAGTTATTTAAGGAATTACGAGGACTAATCAGGGGACACATGGAGTGTGATAATAATTGTTTGAGTTATCAATCACGCCGATAGTACTATGGTATTGAAGATTTAAATGATCCAAGCAAGATTTGATAATATATTAAATGTCTTCGAAAAGTTGAGAAGAATAGTAGAATACTTGAAGAAAAATGTGTAAAGCGTATGAGTAATGAAAGTAAAGAAAATTTTGAGGAATTATACTGATATTAATTATATCGTATAGATTTGGAGATTCTATAGTATGCAATGATATTATATAAGAGATTTGGATAAATCCAATGCAGTAGGATAAACTGATTTCATATATATGGAGACAACTAAAGTCCTATGAGTTGATTATTCAATACATGATTTAGAGCTACTATAGTAGTGGTTGCTTTGAAAGTTTAGAGACAATATATGTAAAGGAATATCTGGGATGTATATATATAAGTACAGATCATAAAAGTTTAAGGCAATCACTGAATTGAGAGAATTGAATATGAGACCGAGAAGATTGATATAAATACCGAAAGAACATGATTGTATAAGTGAGAAATTTCAAGTAAGGCTACGTGTTATATCAGATACCCTAAGTAGAAACTCGATATTGAGGATTATGAAAACTAGAGTAAAAAGAAACATAGAATGTGGGGCTTGGTTTATCCCAAATGAAGTATTTAGGAATTGAGAATCTTATCAAGGAATTTAAAATGGATCTAAATTCGAAATTTAAATTGGAAGATGAGGCTTTGAGATCGAAAAGGAGAAATATGTATACCTAACAAAGAGATAAAGGAATTAGTGAACCAATAATGAAAGTATGGAGTAAAGTGAGATAGACATAAGAGTAAAGCATATTGATACTATAGAGATGTGAACTATAAAACAAAGGATGAAATGTTTATAAGAATATCACCTCCCTAAGGTGTGCTTAGATTGAGTGCAAAATGTGCTTAGGCTAAGATAAAGAATCAACTAAGCTTGAATTGTTTTGGCCCAAATAAAGATATTGAGAACCGGACCATTGACTTGTGAGTTAGTATTACCAACAAAGGTCTCTTTGGTTCGTAATGTGAGTATGTTAAGAGATATCAACATGATCTGATATTTATATTATCGACAAAGGATTTGGAAAAGTGTGACTAATCCGAAACCTAATGAGAAACTCGTTAAGAAAGTGAATGATTAAATGAGTGATTGAAAGATAGAGTGAGTCTTTTGACTATGATCATTTAAAGAAAATTATTCAAGTGAAGAAGTTACTAGGGAGACTGAGGAAAACATAAGACAATGTTACCCCCATTTGGTTGATCACTCAGGTAAGAATTTCGAGGACGAAATTCTTAAGGGGAGAGAGTTGTTGGACCCCGAACTTTTCTTAGAAAACTAGAACTAACAAGTGAGAAATGTAGATATGTCCATGTTCTGCTTTGGTGTTTCTGGTGGATAAGAGATTTTGAAATGAGAATAATTAAGTTGAAAGTTAGAAGTAGAATGAAAGCAAAAAAATGAAGTTGAATTTGTATAGTAAGTTGATGAAGAATATGTACATATATGTATGTTCTGTTGTTGGTATTCATGATTAATCAAGGATTATATATTTTTCTTTGCATGAAATTGATTTGAGATGAATTTGAGAATGATGAGTAGATTAAGTAGAAAAGGTGATCTTGGTATGAGTTGTGTTAAGAAAAGAATGTGAAACAAAATGGGTGGTTGATTTGAAAAATATTCACGACATGTGCTTCAGTCTTTTAGCCACATCTTTTTCTCTAGTTATCCAAACGAGATGATTCTTAATTTGGATTAAACTAGAAATATAGGGCTACATTTCTTATGAAGACATAGAATTTAAATTCTGTCTTTAAAAATCTCAAAATTTGTCATGAAATTGAGAATTGGGTGCAGTATATTGGATGAATGTAAATTTGTGTTCTGAATTTGAGGGAAATTTTGGATCGATCTAGGCAATATTAGAGAAGGTTGCCTTCTTAGAAGTTGTAGGTCTTTCTTTTATCTTTCCAACGGTATATAGTAGGGAAATTTTGTATTTCTAGGCTGAAAGTTATGGTCCTTATAATGAAAGATGTATCTTTTTTCTTTTCGCTTCTTCTATGTTTTGCTCTTTTTGTGTTTTGCTTCTTCTGTTTTTTGTTTCTTTTGTTTTTTCTTCTTCTGTGTTTTACTTCTTCTACCTTTTTGCTTATTCTGTGATGATGTTATCTTTTTCTGTATTTTTTCTGTGATGACGCCATCTTCTTTTTTATTTTGCTTCTTCTGTGATGACATCATCTTCTTCTGTATTTCTTCTGTGATGACGTCATCTTCTTCTAAATTTTGTAAGCGATCTAGAAGGGGGTTGAATAGATCTTTAAGCTTTTATAATTTTTCTACAATAAAATCAGAAGTTAATTCACACAAAAACAATTTAAATAAATTTAAATAAAAAGAGTAGGGAAGAAGATCAAACACTGTTTTTATAGAGGTTCGGTGCTAAGACCTACGTCCTCT
>JANZLF010000005.1:33390348-33403926 GCA_026546835.1 Erythroxylum foetidum | reverse complement strand
AAAATGTAGGTTCCCCTTTCAGCAGCTTCGAAGTTGAAACCAGATCTACTTTGTCAAGAGGACGAAGAATGGAGCGGAGGGGAGTTTTCGAACGAGATAGTGCCTGAGCGAAGGTACGGCCACCTCCCCATGGCGGCGGCACCGGGGCGGCGTCAGGCATGTGGCCTGGAGATCGGCCGGAAAGAGCGACGACGAGTCTCGTGGCAGAAAGTGGTTACGCTTGGGAGTCATTAAAGTAACTTAGGTTTGTCATCTTTTAAGCTTAGTTTTACATTCTCAAGCAAGAGGCAAAGTTCAATTGCTCTATCTATTATAGAAGCTGAATACATGTCAGTTGCAAGTTATTATTCACAGACGTTATGGATTAAGTATCAGTTAGAAGATTACTCCATACAAGAAGACCAAATTCCAATCTTCTGTGACAACACAAGTGCTATCAATCTGTTAAAGAATCCAATACAACACTCGAGGGCAAAGCATATTGAAGTTAGACATCATTTTATAAGAGACTATGTACAGAGAGGAATCATCAGTCTACAGTTTGTTGAGATGAATTAACAATGGGCAGATATCTTCACTAAACCTTTGTGTGAAGATATATTCAAGACAATCAGACGGAACTTAAATATGGTAATGCTGAATTATCATTTGTCTGATACAACATAACCCAGACGATTCATAGAAAAAGAAGATAAAAATTCATAAGTTTTCAAGTAAATATAACAGTAAGTTATGAACGGTAACTTTTCAAGAGTAGGTATAATAAAGAAATCTTCTCAAGATTCTAAAATACTTTCAACTCTAGAATTTTCTTGAAATACTTTGAAACCGACTTGCTTAGTGCTCTCAACCAAGGCGATTCAATACTCTGTTCTAAGTTTCAAGTTCATTTCATCTCATATTCTTACTTTTAAAGACTAACATCGCTACTTTGAGCAAAATACTTTTGTATTTTTAGTTTTTATTTGTTACAGATTACAAATGGAGCAATTACTTACCTATGGGAGACACGTTGATTTCAAATCATTGAAGGAAAATCAGATAGACATTGAACTAAAGATTAAAGAAGTTGGCTTGAAGAACTTCTTCAAGGTTCGTAAAAAGGTCTACTTGAATGAGATATATGCATGAGTTTTAGAAGAATTCCAAGTGGGTAGATGATACCTTAGTATCAATGATAGATGGTTTGTCGACTATCGTGACGCAAGATACTATCAAGAGGGTTAGTAGGTGTCCTAGTATTGGAGTAAAGCTATTTAACAATACAAGATAGATTACTCAAGGTCGTGTAGATAGAATGCACATTAATCGACAACTCTATGGAAGTAGTGATCCTGAAGTTAAGAAGGCGGAAACCCTTGCTCCAAAGGCTAGGGTTTTACATTCACTGCTTCTTCATTGTGTTCTAACAAGATTAGGCTCGAAGGATCTTGTGACAATGAACGATGAACATTGTCTGTATCACCTACTGAATCATCAACCCATTAATGATTTTGAAGTATATGATGAAGTCAAAGGGGGATTCTAGCTCTTTACCGTATAGGATGATGTTGACAAGGATTTTTAGAGAATCTGGAATCCTTCTCGACAGAGGTAACAGGGTAAAGATGGATGTGAAGAGTATTATTAATGCCACAACTATTCACAAAATGGGGATAAAGTTTGATGAAAAGGCAGATATATGTTCTACACCCAAAGCAAGGTTTGAGGGGGAGCTTATAGAAAGACGGGGAAGAAGTGAATATGGTACGTCTGCAAGAAAAACAAAACCTCGATCAATAGGAAAATCATCTGAAGAAGAAAAGATTGAGAAATTGTCTGATGCACTAATAAAACCTAAGACAATTCTATAGAAAGAGGAAAGCCGAGTTCAACAATTTTCGCAACAAGTTTCATTGAAGAGAAAGGCGAAGAGACTTCAATCAAATAAATCCAAACAGTTAAGAAGGTCACCAAGACTATTGACATTACGACAACAAGAACAGAAGAAGAGAAAATCTCTGATTCTTGATGGAGATTTTGAAAAGGAAGAGAAAAGACAGCAGTCTACCAGATCAATTGTCTCTATTTTGCAATGCCAATCAGTAAAATCATCTGGAGAGATAGAAATTAAAAGGAAGTTGGTATTTGATATGAAGAAGCCTCAACAGCAACTTTCTTCTAAACTAGCAGAAGAACAAAAGAAGGTAAAGCCCATTCAGAAGAAGGTTTCTTCATCTGATGTTTAACAGAATGCAAAAACAGTTGAACACCAATTGGAACCTAACAATTCTTCTCAACCAATTAAGAAAAAGGATTTGAGAATAAAGATTGTAGAAGAATCAGTACCTGTTCGAAGCAGAAACTCAATTATTATCATAGAACCTTCAAAAAAGTCAGTTAAGGTACTAGTCAAACCGATATTGATTAATGATCAGACAATACATCTTCTAAGTCATGAAGAACGACGATTATATGGAATTTTGTGAGATAAGAAGGCAGAACCATATCTATTGAAGATTTTAAAGGATCGGTATACAATCTATTCGATTACGAGCAAAACATTAATAAAAATTGTGTCAAACATACAACCAAAATGCTCAACCCTTGTGAGAAATGAAGAAAAAGGGTAAAAGAAGATGTTTCCTGAGGGAAATAAAGATGATCTTACAGAAGAGCAGATTCAAGTAGCTGTGAAGAACATAGATGATACATGCAATGCAGCCCAACCTAGAGGTATCTATGTTTCACACCACATTTCAAAAGCATTAGGAAGAAAATTTGGAGTTTCAAACACCGATGAAAACTTCAAGGTAGTTGGCAAATTGAAAGAACAGTATAAAAGTATCATGGTTGAAGGTATTAATTTCAACTTAGAAACCATTGTGCATTTGGTCATGCATTGCAAACTTTTAGGTTTCATATTTTTAGTCAAAGATGTATTACACCTTCTTGGGCAACCAATTCTGAAACTACCTAGATCTGATGATCTTGATCTCTTAGAAAGAAAACAAATCTTCAGTCTACCCTCTATCAAAATTATAGAGTTAGACGTTTTACCTTCAGAACCATCTTCTGTGAAAAACCTTCATCCACTTAGTGAAATACGATAAGATCCTAATGATAATTTGCAGTTCTTGAAGCATTTCATAAATTAGACGGAAGCAAGTCACAGAAGAAGGAAGTTCAGGAAGCATTAGCAAAAGAAATTGAGAAAGTTCATACTAAGGTTGATGAACTAGCTGACTCAATGGGTGATCTTTATGAGGAAGTAGCAGTACTATAGGTTACTATTAAACAAGACCTAAAGACGATTCGCATTAATATGCAAAGTATGTTTTCTGAAGTTCTGAAGCGTCTACAATGGGCAAACTTTTTTTATTAATAACAAATAAGGGGAGAAGGAGACAAAGAGGAGAATGAGAAGAGAAGATAGAAAGTAGAAAGAAAGCATTGTATATATCTAGTATGCAATTCTTTTCTTATCTCTTTATTATTTGTTGGAATACTTTTCATCTATTTGTCTATAAATATCATTTTATTTTTTTAAATTATAATTATTTGTTATCATCAAAAAGGGGGAGATTGTTAAGTCAAGAAGACTTCACTTCTATTAATTTTGATGAAAATTAAATAATAATAATCTTATAAATGTATGAACTGTTTTGATAAATTTGTTAAGTGTGCAGAAAAATGTAAGTAACACTTAGTCAACTCAGAAGGAGTGCAGTCAACACCAAACGAAGTGCAATATTAGATGAAGTGCGATATTAGACGAAGTGGTACATAAGACGAAGTGCTACACAAGACAAAGAAAAACATAAGACGAAGCGCTACACAAGAAAAAGAACAACACAAGACGAAGCACTACATAAGATGAAGCGCTAACAAGACAAAGCGCGACATCAGACGAAGCGCAATACCAGACTACGTGCGACAACAAACGAAGCGGAATAACAGATGAGATGTAATAAAAAAAGAAGCATTATTCCAGACGATACAAAAGGAATATATTCTAGAACGTCAGACAGTTAGTTGGAGTTAGTTACAGGACTCAACTAATAATTGTTTCTAGAAGATTCAAGAAGCAGTTTTCAAGAAGACAGTTGGAGATTTAGGCGATAAATACTAGTTCTAATCGAAGACTAATATATGATACATATACATACATTAGCAAAAATTCTATATTCAAAGTGTGAAAGAAGTGAGCAAATACCTCTGTAACCTAAAGCTCAAAAATACTTTTCTTAGAGAGAGAAAGGAAGGCTAGAGCGTAAAGAGGCTAATACAGCTGATAAAGAATACTTTGTGAGAGAGACTTGAAGAGACTCTACAAATGTAGAAAGAATATTTGTAAAGTTGAAAGAGTATAGTGAAATCTCAGACTAGCTCTAAGGACTGGACATAGTCCAAGGTTTGGAGTGAATCAATATAAAATCGCAGCGTCTATTATCTAACCCTTATCTTTTAATTTTCTTGTTGTTAGACGAGTAGATAATATTACTTGTGATTGCATTGCTTATCAACTTTAGCAAAGTATTTTAGTAATCATTTGAATCTTCGTAACGAAATTCAAGAAGTCCAAAAGATTAATATTTTCGAAAAGATTACACAATTCAACCCCCCTTATTGTGTAGTTTATATATTATATCGAATTTCTATATTAACAAGTGATTTACTTCATTTCTTACTTAAATGATTTGTTAATTATTGCAAGATGATTTTATTTATTTCTCCATAATTTTTAGTATGAATTACACAAGCTAATTCATGTTCTAGTTCAATTTGATTTTAATAATTTTTAATTGAATTGCACAAATCACTTATATTATTGCTTGAGTTTGGTCGATGCAATTTTTAGCTTACCATGGTCTATATATTTAATGACCAATGGGATTATATTAACTTTTACAGATGAAATTTTTATACGAACACCTTATAATTATTATTTCGACTTCCTCTAGACAAATTCTTTTAATAGAAAGATATTTTTAACGATTCTTCACATGTGATTTTAATAAGTTTATTTTCTTCACTGAATTTTAATAAGATGATTTTACAAGCCCGTTGAATTGTTCCTTAATTTGTATATCCATATATTAGAATCATATAATTTTTATATATTCTTCACAAATCAAAAATGATTTATTGATAATTAGCCTTTTTATCATTCATTCCCTATTAATCTTCCTCTTGTCTCCATCTTATGTCACTCCGTCTTCCTCTACCAAAGTTAATGTCTTAGTTTACTATGAAACTCTATGTCCATCTTGTGCAAATTTCATTTTCAAAAGTCTCATAAGCATATACAATTATGGTTTCTTTGACATTATCAATCTTAGGATGGTACTGTGGGGCGATGCTTATGTTGACAAAGTTAACCTTGATGTGCTTAATGATAGCCAATGCTTTAACATACGTTATCATTATTATTATCAAATGGTAGTCATGACTTGTACACCTTGACCTTGCAAATTTCTATACTTATGATATTTCTAGACCCTGCATCCGGAGCCCAGCATTTGGAGTCATTAACTGAAACAGTACTTGCCCTTAACCATACTAAACCTATTTCGATACACTTATCATAACTTTTGTTATAAATATTGGATTAAGGTGTTCTTTAGATGTTTTGAAAGAGAACTTCAAGATCTAAAATTTTCATGAAGACCTAGAAGATAAATTCTATTGTCTCTAGGGTCAAAAGTGGACCAGATTATAGGGTCAGACGAAACCAGACAAAGGGTAAGACAAATTGGGAAAATTGTCATAACTTTCATAGAGATATCATATTAAGGTTTTCCTTGGATGGTTTGAAATAACTTCAAGATCAACAACTTTTATGAATATCTCGAAGACTAATTCTATCGTCTGAAGGGTCAAAAGTGGACTAGACGATAAGGTCAGATGAAACTAGATGAAGGGGAAGACAAATTGGGGAAATTTTCATAACTTTCTCTAGAGATGTCAGATTAAGGTATTCTTTAGATGGTTTAAAAGAGAACTTCAAGATCTATAACTTTCATGAAGATCTTGAAGAAAAATACTGACATATAGAGGGTCAAATTTGGACCAGAAGATGTTTTAGTCAACATAAGACGAAACAGAAGGTCAACCTAAAAAATAGATAGTCAACGTAAGACGAAACAAAAGGTCAACCTCAGACAAAGCAAAGTCAACTTAAGACGAAGTAGAAAGTCAACCTAAGACAAAGCAGATGGTCAAATTAAGAAGAAGTAGAGTCAACTTAAGATGAAGCAGAATACACTCCTGGGCATCTCCACTCATAAAGATCATAACATTCGACTTCAATGTCCAAAAACTTCATAATATATATCATTAGAAAGCTAGAAAGATAAGCTACAATTTTTCGTAAGACAACTTTAACTAATTTCACCTTAATTAGTCCAGTTTTTCTCTTAAAGTTGGCACGCAATTTCTACACTTAGGAAAGACTTGGATTTTGAAACGTACAACTACAAAAGAAACATACACATACATTTGTGGAACTTTTCAGTTCTAAACTCATTTTCCAAATCAAAAGAAATTCATACATAACTTTAATTACATAATTGACATTATAATTAAAAGCTTTACACATAATTCAACATATATAGGATGCTCAATGTTTAACATGCTTATAAAGCTATCCAAAAGTGATCGAACTAACTTAGTTACACAAGTTTCTAATATCTTGGAGTTTCTAATGCCTTGTAAGGATTGCTAACCTTCTTATTCTGCACCTGAGGAGGGAATAGTAGGGTGAGATACACAGCTCAGTGACTAACATATTTATAGCCATTGGCAATTGACCACAAATTCAAGCATATGTATATATATAAGCGTATATTCAATAATTCTAGCACTCTTAAATTTAGTTTAACACTCAATATCACATAACCTTCAAATGCATCATACATGAAAAATTAAAGATGCAATGCACAACAAATTACTCGAGGGTTCCATGGAAACATAATGGAGAAATCGAAGTTTACCCTATGAATAAAATGAGTCCAATTTCGGAGCTCATATGCCATAAGCAGGTAGCCAGGAGAAGGCTCTTGTCAACGTGCACGTGATGAACAGAATGGTTCCACTCTCGCTCAAACAAAAGCACATAATTATTTTCTCATATTGCTCATACTGTTATGCTTTATCTTCTTTTCATTTAATATGACCTCTTTTGAGGTATAACATAGCCATATATCATCATGCATTTTCAACATTTACAAACAAGTCAATTTCAAACAAATCAATTTCAACATACACACATAGGCAAGAATTTTCTCAATTACACTATAACCATAAATATTTTACCCACCTAATTAGCTTGCAAAAATCTAAGTCAAGCTTGCCTTTCCCCTTACTCTTGGGTAAGATTCCCTTAGTTTCCTTAGACAACCAAGGTTTCATTCAAAACAACATTCCAATAAAATTTATAAACTTCAAAAAAATAAAAAATCACAACACAAATTAAACTCAAATCTAACCTACCTATAGTCCATCTAAGTTAAAAAAACTAAGACCTAGTTTAGAATCCCAAAAATCAATTGGGTTCTCCTAATCCAACTTCTTCCAATAAACCTTTTATTCTCTGCGCAAACCCCTTTTCTTTTTCTCTAACTCCTTCATCCTCAACACAACCCATTCCTTTAATAAATCAAGAAGAAAAGATGGTTGACCTACTTTAACAAACTTGTTTTCTCTTCTTTTCTTCTTTCACCAAAACCTCTCTTCTTCTCTCCTATTTTCGTTTTTTCACTCTCCTCCCCCCTTCAATTCACTTTTTTCTCTTCTTAACAAGCAAGAAAACATGTTCTTCTTCCATTTCTACCCTTAATGAGTCCAATCCTTATAAGCTTATGTTCTTTTATGCTTAAGTGATCTCCAAAAAATGTCCTTGAACATCCTTATTACATTAACACTTTAATTCCACTTAACAATTCAATAAATCCTACTAACGTTGACATAATTATAACTCCAACAATTAAATATATCAAAACCTCAAAATTATTTTAAATCATGCTTACTTAAAGAAAAAAATTCCAGGGTCCAACAAATATACAATAAGAAGAATCAGGATGACAACTAAGATAACATTATTAAGCCTATTATTTTATCTACTAAAGACGTATAAATTGAAAATGATAAAGGAGCCTAGTAGGCATAATCCATTTTTGAATAGCATATCTTAATAGTATGATCATGGAAAATGACATTGCATGCAGTGAGCAACTTCATATGGATAGGCATACATTTTTCATATTGTGCCCAATGCTACAAAATGTTAGTAGGTTAAAAGATACCAAGAATATAGATGCAGAGGAAATGATAGCAACATTTTTTCATATTCTTGCCTTTAATAAAAGAAATTGAGAAATCAAGTATGGTCATTAGCATTCGAGTGAGACTATAAGTAGATATTTTTATAATTTATTGAGATTTGCATTTAAGTTGTGAAGAGTTATAGTTAAGGTCCTTAAACCTATCCTTAAGAATAACATCAATAAAATGTGGACGTAGTTTAAGGTAATAACATTCATTTATGGATTTTTATTTAGTACATAATTTATTTTTAGTTAATAATGACTTGATATGATTTTTCTAATTTCAAAATTGTTGTACATATACTAATGTAAATATGCCAAAGACTGAAAAAACTTGATATTATACTACGAAGAATGAAATTGCCATAAATGTCTTAGACTTATGTTCTATAGAAATACAATTTATATATGTAAATCTTGGTTGTGAAGGTTTAGTTAATGATGGTAGGGTATTTCGCGATGCACTATCTTAAAGAAATAAATTAAAATTTCCTCAGGGTGAGGTATTAAATGTTATTTATCTAAATTATTTATCTATATTTTTTCAAAATCATGCGATTAATATATTTAATATATTCTATAATAGGTCAAGATTATCTTGTTGATACTAGATATAGAAATTGTAAAGGATTTCTTACATTGTATAGAGATAAGTTGTATCATTTTATTGAATGGAGATGAAAACATCAACCAAACATTCAAGAAGAATGATTTAATTTAAAATATTCTAGAATTAGAAATGTTATTGAAAGAATGTTTCAATTACTAAAGTTATAATTGGGAATCCTAAGAAGTCTCTCTTATTATTCAATTGACACTCAAATTGATATTATGTAACATCCCATCACCTGTGGGAGGCTAGAATAGTAAATATGAGTGATTAATGAGAGCTTAGAAATGCATTTTTCATGCTCATGCATAATATGACATACAAATACGCGTGAATAGTGAAGGTTTTGCACATGAAAATAATTGTACATGCATTTATGAATGATTCCGGGTATAATTAGATTGAGTTGAGATTTTTGGAAATTTTGAGAATTTTGAATTTTATTTATATTGGAAATTTTATTGATTAGTGGAATTGTTGTAATTTTTGAATTTAGGAATAATTTCAGAAATTATGAATTTTAGGAAAAATAGGAAAAAGAAATGAAAAGAATATTAGAGATAATTGGATTGTAAAGATGAGAGTTGAAGAAATTAGTTCAAAAGGAACTTAGTTAAGAGGCTTTGGTAAATTGTTAGAAGTAAGTTATAGATATCTTAAAGTTGAAAAGGGGCTTTTGGGCTCATTAAAGGTAGAAATGGAAGAAAAAAATGTAGTCTTGCTTTTTAAGAAGGGAGAAACATGAATTGAGAGAGAGAAAGAGAAGTCGAGAAAGAAAAAGAAGAGAATTTCGGTGGTTGAGAGAAAAGAAAAGAATTAACCTAGGGTTTCAGCACTTCTTAGTCTTGAAAGAGATTTTGAAGTAGGTCAAGAAGAGAAAAAGGAAGAGGGAGAGAAGAGCTTCAAATTGAGCTAAAGATCTCTTCATTTTGTAAAGAATCAAAATAAGATCATTTGAATCTTTTTTTTTATTCTTTTAGAAATTTTGGAAGAGTTTTAGACCATGGAGTGAGGAAATATATAGGTTTAAGTATTCTATAACCAATTTTAGTGATTGGGCATTATGGGATTTTTCTATTTGAAAACCCTATTAAGTTGAGGTTTGAGAGTTGAATGAAGTCAAATTAGTAGTTGAATAGTTATACTCAGGACTTTCCAAGTTTGAACAATATAAAATTTCGAGTCTTCCTTAGGGATAAATTTTGTGTTCTAACTTTAGGAACAAATCTGGTTTAATATAGGCTAAATTAAATAAAGTTGTCTTCTGTAAAGTTGTAGCTTATCTTTCTAGCTTTCCAACGATATATAATATCAAATTTTTGGACATCGGAGTCGAAAGTTATGGTCTTTATGAGTGGACATACTCAGGAGTGTAATCTGCTTTGTCTTAGGTTGACTTCTGCTTCATCTTAAGTTAACCATCTGCTTCATCTTAGGTTGACTTTTGTTTCGTCTTAACTTGATCATCTAATTCGTCTTAGGTTGACTTGTGTTTCGTCTTCAGTTGACCATCTGCTTCATCTTAGGTTGACTTCTTTGTCTTAAGTTAACCATCTGCTTTGTCTTATGTTGACTGAAACTTTTTCTTGTCACTGTTCTTTTTGTATCATCTGGACCCCTTATATGATAACATTTATCTTCAAAATCTCATTAAATTTTTAGATCTTGAAGTCCTCTTCAAAACCACTTAAAGAACACCTTGATCTAATACCTATAGAGAAAGTTATGCCAGTTTCCCCGAAATAGGTTCAATATGATTGAGGACAGAACCTTATTTGGTTCTTTCAGCCATAACTTTGTAATCCGACCTCCAAATGCAGTGATTCTTAAACCAATAAATTCCTAACACATATTGTTATCTTTACATGAAAATAGGTAGTATTATGAATTTATTTGGAAAAGTTTGGTTGAAAGAAAGTGAGGGAATCCATTGGAAAATTATGAACTAGTGTGATTTCACTGAACATGTTCGGCTATTTCAGTTATACCTGGATCTATAGGATTCTAATTGAGATGTTTTTTAATTTGGAGTAAACTAGAGATATAGTCTTACAAATTATCTGAAGAAGTAGAATTGTTATTCAGTCTCTAAGATGTTTAATTTCTAGAAGGAAGTTATGTATAGTATGTTGTTATGGATAAGAGCAGTCCGAAAATGTTTGAGGCATATCGTCCAAATTTCTGAACCAAATTGGGTGATTTTGGTGTCAATATAAACATAAGACATAGAGGAACAATTCTCTAGAAGAGGGTATGACCAAATTATATCAATTACACTCTTTGATTTAACGTGAAAAGTAGACCAGAAAGAGTGTCTTGGAAAAATCTGAAAGTAAGACAATGAGAAATGAATTGTGATTTTAATGGTTTTAGTGAGGCATAAACCTAATTATAAATTATACTTAGATGAGTTTTGATATGAGAAAGATTTTTTTGAAGAAATTGATGGAAAGATACCTGGAATTGTCATGAACATGCATTGTACATAATTCGTTTCCTATATGTGCATTATTAAACACTTATAATGGTGCAAATTGTGATATGTGTATATTTTGCGTAATATAGAGGAACGAATTGAGCACCATCCTCCAGACGTTGCCGGGACTTTGAGGCAATAGCTTCTGGAGCAAACTGTGAGTAACCTAGACGGTCTCACTTAATTACTTGTTTGGTTAATTTATATTTTGAATGATAATTGAATGTGTTTAATTGTGGATTCCAAATAGAAGGTCCGATGAATGTAAATGTAGATCGTGATATTAAAGTGCTACTTGAATGTGAATGCAAAGGCCTAAGTGCTTTATAATGTGAGTGGTTGTGGTGCATGCATTCCATACATGAATGGATAATCAGATAATGGAAGTTGTGACCAGAGTAGATACTGATCAGAGTTTAAAGCTCAACAAGTGAAAAGAGTCACGAGCTTCGACAGTGATTAAGAGCCTAAGGCTCATTATGTATAATGAGTCCTGTATCCTCCTCGAATAAGGGATAGTTAGTAATAAGCCCGGTATTCAAAATAGACGCGAGACAGCTCAGGCACTTGGTCATAATAAATTAACAATTGGAAAAGTATCTTATAAGCATTCCATATACATTTTGATAAGTATGTTTGTTCGATTGAAATGAGTAATTGCCTATGCTTGAGTAAAAATGTGTTACATGACTTATTATGCAAAATTGTGGATTACATGTTATGCGAAATGGTGTGTTGCATGAATTGAGTGAACCATCGATGATGGTTACCTCATTGAGTTCGCAAAACTTACTAAAATTGCAACGTTGTCTTTTTAGGACCAGGAGACGTCTTTAGCTATTGAGAGGCTTTGCCAGCAGTATAGATTGTGATTTAGCAAGAGAAGTCATGGCTCAAAGGTCGGTCAGTTGAGATTTTTGGACAGATTAGATAGACTTTGTATATTTTCCTCTTTCATATAGTACTTTTGTACTAGGTTTCGATTATGTACATGTAGTAGAGGTTGAAAGACAATGTAGACCTTCAGTTTTTATACAATGAAATGAGGAAAAAGTTAGTTTTAAATTATTGTGATTTTCTTATGATGTTGTATAAGTGAACAATGATATGATGTCATGTGAAGTGAATGCAGTGATCGAACATAACTTGCCCTTATCATAGGATATGTACTGGAATGACCTCCAGGCATTCCAGTGTGTACCCTTCAGTAAGGAAGCGCTACATATTATGTCAAACTATTATTACATTCATATTGTTATTCGTCAACACATGAGGAAAGACCCATTAGAAGATGAGTTAGATATTATAATAGAAAATAATGATCATGTTGATCATATTGAAACATTTGGCCAATAAACTATATGGAGAGATAATTTAGCAAAGGAAATGATTATCACCAAGAGCTAGAAAAGGTTATTGACATTTATTATTAATAGTTCTATAGTTTATTTAATTAGCGTTTTTAATGTGTTTGAATTTTATTTGTTATTCATAAATATTATCTATTCCTTTTACATAAACAATATTTTAATTATTTTAGTTTATTTATAATTTAGAATTATATATGTCTTATAGATGGAATCTCATGATCGAAGGAAATAGAAATAATATGCAATCTAATCCTATCCAAGGAAGAGGAAAAAAATAAAAGATATTGGAATAATGGGGAAGAAAAAATGCGTATTAACATCCTTTATAAACTGGTTGGCACTATATGGAAGATATATTTTAACTATAATAATGATTATATACCATAATTGAAAGGAATCCTAAAAAATGCCTTAAACTAATCTTAAAGCAAAACATGATATTGAATCCAAAGTTAAAATTCTAAAGAAACTAATTTGATATATATTGGACATTAAATAAAAAGTAGCATATTTGGATGGGATAATGAGAAAACAGTGGTGACTAGTAATAAAGACATTTGTATGCGTTGGGCAAAGATATAAATTAATGTTTTTTCTTTTTTACTATTTATTTTTTGATTGTAATTTATTATTTGTACAAGTAACTATTTATGATAATATTTTTTTATTGTGTAGAGCTATGTTCTAAAACCCAGACCGGTCATCGAACCGGTGGCCTTACTGGTTACTGGTTTGATCAGTTCGACCGGTTCAACCACCGGTCGAACCGGTGTGACGTAATAATTATGCAATAATTATATTTAATTATATATAATA
>JANZLF010000005.1:33331695-33349580 GCA_026546835.1 Erythroxylum foetidum | reverse complement strand
GGTAGTTTAGGAAGATCACTTAAGTGGGAAAGTTTTAAGGCATTGAAGGAGGGGCAAAATGGGAAGAGGAAATTGTTGATTTGCATTTTAGAAGCCAAAAATGTTAGTGAGGAATGAAAGGAGAGTGAAAGCACCAAAAAATAAGAAAGAAGGGAGAGAAGTGTCGTGGGTTGAGAGGAAAAAGGGAGTTGTCCTAGGTTTCAACTTTTCTTGTCCTTCAAGAGGGATTTTGAGAGTGATCAAGAAGGGAAAAAGAAAGATGAAGGTTAAATCTTCCAATACGGCCAAGAAAATCATTGTTTGGTGAAGATTCAAGGTAAGTTGATGTTTAATCTTTTGGATTTTTGGAAGAGTTTTGGTTCAAAGAGCTTAGGAAATGCATGGGTTTAAGTATTCTAGGGTCAATTTTATGAATATGTTTCTTTGGGTTGTCCAATTTGAATTCCTTTTGATTTGGGGTTTTTGTCAATGTTGAAGAAAATCAAGAGAGGTAAGAGGAGCAAGAGTAGAGGCCTTTTTAGCAAGGTTTTCGAACAAGGAAATTAAGATGGGTGACATTTTTATAGTTGAGTAAATAAGTTATTAAAGTTTCTTTCAAATAATTGGAATTAAATGATTTCCAACTACCTTGAAAATGTGCATTTACTGTTCTTTAAAATGGTTTGAGAATGTGCCATAGGTTTTTGTATATGAATTTTGTGAATGAATTTTGAGTGACATGGGAATGATTCCAGATTGCTCCATAATTGTTGTATTTATGGCTTTTGGATGATTTGAGAAATGGTTATATGATTAGTATGGGATTTTGGTTGATGAAGTGTGAAATGATGATAAAATTGCATATGAATAATTTATGCTCATGAAAGACAAGTTTTTAAAATATGCCATTTAGGCAATAGGTTTTCAGTTCATGAATTACGTGTTACGTGGGTTTGGTATAGTCCATTCAAGAATGTCACGTGCACGTTGACTAAGTTAAGGCTTCTTCCGCTTGGCCGCTAGTGGGACGGAGCTCCTTTATGGACTACGTCAAGTTTACACCTACGTAAAACCACTATGTGGGATTGCGATGGTGCCTCAAGTTTACGACTACACAGGACCATTATATGGAATTGTGTAATTCGTCATGTTTATGGATCTACCCAAACCATTTCTAATGTGTTTATGTGTTCATGATTTGTGAAAAGTTTGATGAATTCATGATTTATGATGTTTATGAATTGCTTGATAGGCTGTGAATTTGAAAAATATGTGTTACATGGATTTTTTTTCAATGTGAATTTTACAATCGAAATAAATATTTCAATGGTTTTTTCTTGTTTCTCAGTTATAAGCATGTTACCCACGAGCTTTAAGTTCACCCCCTCCCATCCTACCCCATCTTCAGGTGAAGAGCACAAGATCAAGTGACTGAGCATAAAGGCATTACTCCGAAATTGGACATAATGGGAGGGCTAGGAATTGTGTTCTGAATTCAAGGTAAAATCTGGAATAATCTAGGTAGAACTGGTTAAAATTTTCTTCTTGGAAGTTTTAGATGATCTTTCTAGTTTTCCAACAATACAAAGTTTGTAATTTTTGGTTATCGGAGTGGTAAATTATGATCATTACAAGAGGTGATGCTGCATAGGATGTGCGTATAGGACAGCTATGGAGAATTATGAGAATTTGTGGTTTTGATGAATCAAATGGGTTGAGAATTGAGAGTTTGATGAGATAAATTTGGCGTTTGAGTTGATATGACGTGATTTTGCACCAGAAGAGTTGGATTTGGGAAGTTTATGAGTGAATATGAGGTTATATTGGATGTAGGAAGCATTGGAGAGGCTTTGGAGGGGTTTGGGGAATCCCTATGTCCGTTAGACGGACTTTAGGTCTGTTAAACAGACCTACTCAAGTAAAAAAGGACCCTCAGCCTCATCAATGTCCATTTAACGGACTTTAGGTTCATTAAACAGGCCTTCTCAAGTGAAAAATAACTCCCAAGTTAGTCTATGTCCGTTAAACGGACATTCAAGGGGCAGCTACAATAAATCACCATTTTGGCAATTTTAGAGGCAAAATCTCACTTTGTATCTTATAAAAGTTGTAGGTCTAGAAGTCTACTTTCAAATCGTCCAAGAACAAACTTAATCTGACATATGTAGAAAAAGTTATGGCAATTGCGTCAAGACAGGTACAAAATGATTAAGGACATACACATGTTGGATTCTTTTGGCTATAACTTCATCATCCGACCTTTGAATGAAGTGATTCTTAAAGCGATCGATTCCTAAGACACTTTCCTACCTCTCTATAAAAATTTGTGGCTTTTGGGTTTGGTATGAAAAAGATTTATGGTGAGAAAATGAGGAAATTGATTAGAAGAGCATGAATTGGTTGTTTACCAAACATATTTTGGGTTTTTAGGCATATCTTGAGCTTTAGAGCTCCGAATAAGATGATTATTATTTCAAAGTAAACTAGTTACATGGAGATAAAATTTTTATGAAAAATTCAAATGGTTGTTCGGGGGTTTGGGCTTGCCCTTGTAGTTTGAGATGTTATGAGAATGATGACTAAAGAGGGTTCATTGAAATAATCCTACAAGAAAACCTACTCACGCTTTATGACTCCAGAATGATCGTTGGACTCTGGAATCAGGGTCCAACATGTTTAGTATTAGAGAAAGAAGATGAACTAATAATGGTTAAGGTGATTTCTTAGAATACGCTCATGTTTTATAATTCAAGAGTGGGGCTCCGGATCCCGAGACCCAACATGTATGGTGTCAAAGCAAGAGTTGGGTTCCAGAAAGTAGTGCCCAACAAGGTGCCAAATATTTCTTTTAGCCCTTGGAGTTTGTTCATGTCATTATCAACAAACAGTGGATATTGGAAATTACTAAAGAGATTGAAAAAAGAAGAGAGTTTGATTATAGTGAGATAGAAGGAGCTACAATTAGTATTGAAGATAAGATAAAGAAAAGGATCCGTCTTAAGATATACCAAACGATTTTTAAGAGATGGTTTCTACGAGATGGTTTCATGTGAAGATGAAAGGATGTGCACGTTCTCAGAGATATTATCTCTTCCGTATCTTCTATCAGTTGTATGAAATTTTTACAAAATTGCGTATGTGAATTTTTAAATAAATGAAACGACATCATTTTAGTGAAGGCTATCTCTAAAAAGGGTTATTCTTACTCTTTGAAAAGATAGAAGCCTCTTGTACAATTGAAGGAGCCTTCTAATATCTATAAAATCAGAATAAAAACTTCGAGTAGAGTTAGATGTCTAACAATATGCACATGCCAAGCTCTTTACGTAATAAACAAAATCTATTTTCTGCAAGTGACTTGGTAAAAATATCAGCTACTTGATTTTTAGCGTTAACATAGAATAGTTCAATAGTTCCTTCCAAGACATGATCTCTAAGAAAACGATGTTTAACTTTCATATGCTTAGTCCTAAAATGATGCATAAGATTTTACACTTGTACTTTCACATAATATAGGAATATGATTAAAGTTTAGAGAAAAATGCTAAAGCTGATGTTTCATTCATAAGATCTGAGCACAATAGCTAGCAATTGCTATATATTCAACTTCAATTTAAAGAGTGCTATGTAATTTTTTTCAGGACTAAGAAACTAAACTTCCTCTAAGAAATTGACAGTAGCCACATGTGCTTTTCCTATCAAACTTATCACCTGTATAATCTACATCACAATAGCCAACTATATCAAATGATTTAATTTTTGGATGCTATAGTCTAAAATCTATAGTTCTAAGGAGATAACAAAAGATCCTTTTAACTGCTTAAAGGTGGCTTCCTTTGGGATTTGACTCAAAGTGTGCACAATGACACGCCAAGCATAATTTTAGGTCTTGAACTTATGAGATATAGAAGTGAACCAATCATTTCTCTGTATTTTGTCTCATCAGTAACTTTGCCAGCTTCATCCTTATCAAGATTAGTGCCAATATACACTAGAGTTCTCATCAGTTTAGCATTTTCAAAATGATATTTCTTGATAAGTTCCTTTTTGTACTTGTCTTGACTAATGAAGATTCATTTTTTTATTTGCTTAATTTTCAATCCAAAAAAGAAGAATAACTTTCCTATCATACTCATTTCAAACTCCCCTACATTAAAGTTGAGAATTCTTCATAGAAAGATGGATTAGTAGCACCAAACATTATGTCATCAACATATATTGGAACAATAAGTAAATCATTTTTCTTCCTCTAAATAAATAGAGTATTATCTATCTTTCCTCTTTTAAAGTTATTCTCAAGCAAGAAGTTATTTGACTTGTCTTACCATACTCGAGGAGCCTGCTTTAGACCATACAAAGCTTTTATCATCTTCATCATATAATTTGGATGGTCTATGTTCTCGAAACCTAGAGATTACTTAACAAAGACTTCTTTATTAATATATCCAATTAGAAAAGCACTTTTGACTTCCATTTGGTATAATTTGAAAGTTTTATAACATGTAAATGCAAGTAAAATTCTGATTGATTATAGTCGAACAACAGGAGCATAAGTCTTATCAAAATCAATACCTTCCTATTGATTATAGTCTTGATTTACAATTCTAGCTTTACTTCTTACCACCTTACCATTTTTGTCAAGTTTGTTTCGAAATACTTAACAAGTTCTAATGACCGACTTGTTTTATGGGTAAGGTACTAAATTCTAAACTTGGTTCTTGTCAAACTAGTTAAGTTCATCTTTCAAGGCTATAACCCAACTTTTAGAATAAAGTGCCTCTTTTACAGTTTTTGGTTCTAATTGTGAAACAAAGGTAATATAATTGTTTTTGAAAGATGATCTAGTTCTTAGACTTCTAAAAGGGTCTCCTAAAATATACTAAAGTGTATCAAGACCTGTCTATTCTCTTGGTGTCCTTCTACTATGAATATCTAGTGTCCTTTGTTTCATAGATTCCTGTTGAGATGTACTTGGAGAAGGAGCCCTTTTTGTCCTAGCTTCAAAAGGACCCTCTTGATCTGGTGATTCCAATGGCACTGCAGGTGCAATTTATGACTTTTTTAGAAACCATAGTATGATCTTCATTATCTAAATCAGTAGCTATTGTTAAGGGTAATGCTTCATCAAATACTACATATATTGATTCTTATATCTTCTTGGTTATTCTGTTATAATCTCTAAATCCTTTGATCATAGTATCGTATGCTAGAAAAATAACTTCATTAGATCTTGCATTAAAATTTCCAATATTGCCCTTATCATTGGTTAAAACAAAGCACTTACAACCAAAAGTAGGAAACATTTGATTTTCTTCCTTTCTACAACTCGTAGGGGGTCTTTTTGAGAATAGACCTTATAAGACACTTGTTCAAAATGTAACAGGCAATAGACACAGCTTCTACCCAATATGCATGAGGTAGACCACTCTCACACAATATGGTCCTGGCCATATCAATAAGGGTCTTGTTCTTTCTTTCAACAACTCCATTTTGCTATGGAGTCCTTAGACATAAGAAATTATGATTTATGCCATTATCACCATAGAAATCTTCAAATTTGTTGTTATCAAATTCTCCTCTGTGATCACTTTGAATTGGAGTAATGTAGTACCCTTTTTCAATCTAAATTTTTCTGCAAACTTCATAAAAACATCAAAAACATCATCCTTATTTACTTGAAAATAAACCCATGTAAATCTAGAATAATCATCTATTATAACAACATCATAGTGTTTACCACCAAAACTGTGAGTTCTAGTAGGACCAAATAAATTCATATGTATAAGCTCAATCGTTTAATTAGTTGATACAACATTCTTGGATGGAAAACTATTTCTAACTTGTGTTTCCTTTTAAACAAGCTCATAAACTTGATTAGCTTCGAAATTTAATTTTGGTAATCCTCTTACTAAATCATTTTTAGACAATTTTGATAAAATGCTCATGCTAGCATGTCAAAATCTTCTATACCAGATTAATGAGTCCTTTTCTAAAGACATAAAACACTTAACTTTTTTGGAAGACATGTCTTCCAATTAAGTATAGTATATTTTTTGATTTTTAGGACCAACAAACACAATGTTATCGTTATTATCAATTGTTTTACAATGAGGTGCATAGAAAGTGACTTTATATCCCTTATCACATAATTGACTTACACTTAGTAGGTTATGTTTCAAATCATCAACAAAGAGAATATTATCTATAGAAGTAGAATTACAAACACCAATTTTACCAATCCTTGTGACCTTTACTTTGTTTTTGTCAACAAAGACAACATTACCTACAGTTTTGCTTTCAGTATAGTTTAAATGTGATATTTCACCTATCTTGACTATCAATTATCTATGACTTTCTCTTGTTACTATTATGAAGCATATTTGTAGAATATATTATCTTAATTTAGATATCCAAACTTTTCTAGGTCCTTTCAAGTTAGTAATCTGACATTTCAGTCTTCAAACATATATTTCAAATAATTTTTTCATTTTACGAATATTACAAGAATGACTAATATGTCAATGTCTGCCACAGTAGAAGCAAAAAAATAGATGAATGAAATTTACTATCGATTTTCTCATGCATCAAGTTTTTGTTGTTTTGATCATAGTTATCGCTATTTTTAATGAAGAAAATCTTGTATAACTTGATATTGCTATTTTCATTATGTTCTATTCCTGGCTTACCAAAGAAACCTTTACCACTACCAAGCAATGCATAAAGATTATTCTTTCCATCTATGAAATTTACTAAATCCTTTTTTAAAGATACAATTTTTTTAGCAAATTTATGTTTTTCAAATTCTAGTACAACAATCTTTTCTTCTAATTGTTTTATTTTTTCAGAATCATTTTCAAGCAACACATTTTTTAACAGGATCACTTTTTCTTCCAAAGTTCTTTTTCAGAAACTTTTTGCTTAAAATCATTTTCAAGAGATGTATTCTTAAACAACAATTTCTTATTCATTGATTATAATGATTTGATTTTATTCTTCAAAGATGCATCATTGTTTTTAGACTTCTTAACCTCTTTGAAATATTGCACAGTTAAATTTTTTATACTGAGGATACTATTTATCATATGCATCTTATAATTAATCAAAATCAATATCAAAGTCAGAACAATATACCTTGTCTTCACCTAAATCAGCCATAAGGCAAACATTGCTTACTTCCAGATTTTTCTTCATCAAAGTTTTCAAAATCTTCATTAGACCAAACTACAATCATAACTTGCTTTCTAGGTTTTTTGTTTTCTGTTTTGTCTTTTTGAAGAAGAGGACATTCTGGTCTAGTGTGTCCAGGCTTCTTGTAGTGATAACATATGATTTGATTATTTTGTGTATTACTACTGCTACTACTGCCTTTTGACAGGAACCTATTATTTCTAGTTTTCTAGTTTTCTTATTTCCTTCTCTTTTCTTTGTCAGCTTCTTTTTTAAGAAGTGTGCATACTTTTTGACCATAAAATTGAATTCATCATCTCCATCTGTTTGCAAATCAGTTTCTCTTTCATCACTATTTGATGGAATTGATTCATCAACTACTTTAAAAGTCATTCTTCTTCTGTAGGAAAATCCTTCATCTCGTTTAAGCTCTATTTCATGAATCATCAAATTTCCTTTTAGCTAGTCGAGTGAAATAGTGTCTATATCCTTTACAATTTCTAGAGCTATCACTTTGGGTCTTCATTCCTTTGGTAATGATCTCAGGATTTTTGTTACAAGCTCATATTGGGATATGTCTTTCCTAAGTTCTTCAAAGTTGTGGTGATGTTTTTGAATCGTCCCAAGAATTCGTCTATGATCTCTCCCTGTTTCATGAAATAGTTTCGTATTGATGTACTAAGAGACTTATTCTATGTTTCTTTACCTCATTTGTTCCTTCAAATGTAATCTAAAATTTGTCCCAAATTTTCTTTGCTAAATAATAATAGGAAATCTTTTCATACTCTTCTGCAGAGAGTGCACAAATTAAATGAAGTCTTGCTTTAACATTTAGTTATGCATTTCATCTATCAGCATCAGTCCATAATTCTACATTATCAGTAGCAGGAAATATATCTCCCATTTTGATAGCTTTCTAAACTTCAATGTCCATATATTAATCATAAATTGTCATTCTTTCCTTCCAATATGAATAGTTATTTCCTTTAAAATAAGGAGGCTTTGTAACAAACTGTCCTTCAAGACTTCTCATATTGTTTGTCATAATCTATCGCGTGCTGGAAAATACAATGAATATGAAACCTTGCTCTAATATCAAATGATAAAACAAACACACATAAGAGGCTTTGTAACAAACTGTCCGTCAAGACTTCTCATGTTGTTTGTCATAATCTATCGCGTGTTGGAAAATACAATAAATATGAAACCTTGTTCTAATATCAAATGATAAAACAAGCACACATAAGAGGGAGTGAATTGTGTGTGACCTAAAAATTTTTGCAATTTACTTTCAATTTGTGTAAACCATAGAAGCCTGTTAAAATAGTAGGAACCTATTAAAGTTTAAAAATAGAAGGAGCCTACTAAAATGAAAGGAGCATGTCAAGTTTTAAAATGAAAGAAGCCTCGTGAAAATGAAAACAATAATAGCTAAAATGAAAAAATTTGAGAGTTAAGGAAAGAAAAAGAACGACATAGCCAATTTATACTAGTTTGACTTATAATGAAACTTACGTCTTGTCCCTTAAGTGTACTACTTGAGTATTTCACTAATAAATCACTAAGTAGTGATTTGACGAGCCTCGCTAAGCTCACAAATACATATTTTTCAACATTCTTCAACTGTCTACACTAGTAAAATTTAGCTAGCCCCTACAAGCTCTCAAGAAATAAAAATAAAAATTGCTAAATGTGAGCTTCAAAGAATAACAATCTCTCTTAATAGAGTATTTTCCCTTTCTAAGGCACAGATGATTTGATATGGATATGAATTTCGAGAGTCTTGATGTTATTGATATGTTTCAAGAAATCTTCCATTCTTTCTGAATGCAGTAGCTCTTCTTCAAATAGGTGTTGTCTTCAACTATCTGTTGTTTAATTATATCATTAACTAATTGAATCTGCCTTAAATCCCTTTAAAAGATTTCTTCAATATCATCTTTGGCAGTATCTTCAAAAATCTAGATATTTGAATAAATATTTGACTTTATCTCAAAGCCGACTGTTAAATAACAGGATCCTTGGTTTATGCAAAAATGATAGGAGCTTATCCATTCTTGATTTTGTGGAACTATATCTTAATAATCAAATAAGTTTGTTAAAATAATTTTGCAAAATAGGAAGCGATACCCTTTCATTTCAAACAGATAACTAAAATATGTAATCCCTTTTAACATCATTATCTTTTTGAATACATAAGATAATCTAGATAAATTTGAATTTTTTAACTAAATATTATTGATTTTTATCATCAAAATCATTAATTTAAAAAGCCTTAAACTAACATATATATATTTATAAGAGTAATCAAAAGAAAATTTTAGATTTTGGTGTATGAAACACAATTTATACATTAGCATCATATAAGAAACATTTATAAAACTGTTATTTATAATAAAAATATGTTTATAATTTAAGCAACATATGAAATTGCAGTAATCTTATTAAAGCAATTCTGCATATTCTAGCTCTTTATTTGACATTCCTATTATCTATGCTTCCCTACCGCTTGCGATGTTGTTTTATAAGTCTATTTTCCATTTTATTTCTATTTTGTTTCAAGGAAATTTTTACTCTATAATTAATTCTTTTATTTATTAGTTTATATTTTTCACTTTTTATTGATCATCCAACATTCTCTTAGGAAACCTTTTATTTTCTAAATGTATTTTCCTATTTATTTTCCATCATATATATTTTTTGAGAAAATTTTTATTCAATTTTAATTTCTTTAGTTAGTCTTTTTTATTTCTCAATTTACATTTTTAAAGATTCTTTAATAATTTTTTAAAAATATAAAAAAGAATTTATGACAATCAAAACTCAAAAGTGATGTACAACAGATACCTCATTTTGATATTGCTAAATCTCGATCATAAGCATAATGACTTCATTCAAACCTCCTACCACCTCTATTATTATTAAATCTAGCTAATAAGTCACCACCATCAAAATCAATATCATCACCTTAGTTGTCATCATAGGACTCATTATCCCTGGGCCTTTCTTTCCTTTTAACAATAGGGACAATAAGAACTCTCCCCTCTATAAATCTACAATTTTTGAATCTAGGTTATTTATTATATCCTTTATCTCACCACATATATTATTAATGAGCACAAATTGTTGTTACATTGCTTTTAGTATGAATTAGTCATTCTTTTCTCCTTCCCTAAGCATACCTTTATCTTTGCAAGTCATATTTGTAAACCTGCAAGAAAATTGAAAAAAATTCCTTACCAACACTCCCTCATATGTTTTCCCTCAAATTAATATCACTCAACCTTTGTGTTTGCACTCTTAAATGTCTTTTATTATAATCAGATCACTCTCCTACCTTTTATCACTTAAAGTTACTCATTTAGCTCTATAAACACTATAAGAAAAATGAAGTTTAGCGATGAAAATTATCGATGGAACATCTACACATTCTGTCGAAAAGCTAAGTTAACGATATAATTTACCGATGGAGCAAGGCATCGGAAAAGCGGTTATAGGTAATAATTTGCGACGAATCACAGAATGTCTGTTGTAAATTTACCAACAAAAATTTTGTATAACTGTTGGTGAATATACCAACAGTTATTTTGTTGTTTTTGGTCGATAAAGTTACCAATGGATAAGATATGTCTGTCGGCAAACTTACTGATGGAATTGGTTATTCCATCAGTAAGTTAATGTTGTCATTATCGACGGTTATTATTTATCTGTCAGTAAATTGAATAGATTTTTTCCATGAACTTTATTTTTCCTTCGGTTAATTTACTAAAAACTATTTTTTTAGATTTTCCTGCATTAAAATTTATTCGATGATGTTATAGTTGATGTATAATTGAGTTATCTGTTGATAATATTTTGATTTGTTTCAACCTTTAATTTGTTAAAATAGAAAGTTGATTGATAATATAAAGTAAAAATTATCTTAATTAATAATAAAACTTATTTTGTACATAATTTATACTAAATGACTACAAATATGCTATTCATTTGGTGACTGCAGATGCTTTAATTGCTGCGATGAGATGCTATGCCGCCTCCCCTTCAACTCATCTATCTCATTATGGAGCTGAGTTATGTACTTCATCGACTATTGCAACTGAGTTGTCAATGTCTGTACTATGCTCTAAAGCTCATGGACTTCATTGGGTGCAGACCGTTTACTAGATGTTGTTGTAATGGATGTGGAGGATTGCAAATAACATTTGTTCACAAATGAACCTAAGCCGAATATCCTTCCATGAAGGTCCCAACCACCTACTGCATGAAGATAAGTTTGAGTCTCATCAACATCTTTAGACTGCTGAGACTGTCATTGAATGCTTTCTTGTATTTGATCATATCATAAGGCAATGTTTATATTAGTAAATGATAATTATTAAGCATTAATATTAAAACATAAATTTCACATACATTTAGTTCTCTACATCAGGTGTTGATGAAGGTAACACCGTCATGCTTCATAGTGTGAGTGTGTAAAAAGAGTTGACAAGATGTAGGCTTCGTGCTTATAGACTTTTCCTGCATCATAATAAAATGTTATAAATGAACTACAATTTATACAAATTTTAGCATAATGTTCTCTATTTTTATGATATTTACCCCCTGTTGAACAGAGAAAATAACTCAACAATACAGCCATATATGATACCAAATATTTATAACATTATCATTCTTCCCAATATACATATTTTCATTCCAAAATTCACATATCAAATTAAATTGAAATACACCAAAGTAAAAAAAATCAGAATATAAATCTAAAGTGTAGATACTTTCAAGTCTCTCTGCATACTCGTAGTGGGTAATAGATCCTCTAGTATGTACGAGAAGACTCTCTTCCCCCCATTCCTCCATGTTTGTTGGTAGAATTACGCTCTGAAATGGACATTGGCTCGGGTGATATCCAATACAACTGCCAACAACTCCATAATTGTTCAAAAATATAAGCCAGTCGTACACCAGCCTTGTGTATCGCACCAATAAAGTTTTAATAACTCTACGTGCTCGTCTCTCCCATACTTTATAAATTACAGCGCCAAAGTTAGAATCCAAAAAAATCGTTTTGAAATAAAAGAAAAACATACATAAGTATTTATAATGTAATAATATTTATCTAATAAATGTATAAAAATAATTAAAAAATAAAAATAATGTTTTAGAGCTCAAACTCCTAATAGTAAAATTCCTTTGTAACCTCAGAGATATTGTTCCATGTATAACCCTCAACATCAATCTTTTCCTTGAATTTGGATGTCATGTTTCTTGAGTATGGTCCAAACGGAATCAACCTAATATTAAAACAATTAATTTTATACCTTTTTTAAATTTAAACCTATAACTTAATTATAAACATATGATGTTTTATGTATTTTTACTTACAAATTGTTGACAATTATAATATAAGCTCTTCCATCAGCTCCAGGATGGACGTCGCCCCCTTCATTCACATCGTTTACCCCTGATATCTTTGTCGATAGAGGGGTAGTAGATGATGTAGTAGTAGGAACAGAAGGTGATGTCTCATCTGCAAGTGTAGTAGTAGCTAGAGGTACAACATCTAATTCGGATGCAATTGCAGAATGTGATGCTTCAGTTGGACAGTAACTGGCTCCAAGTCATGGTCTGAACCTTAGTTGCATTATATCTTATTTTCTCTTTGGTGGCATATTTCAACCTGAAATTCATATCTCATCCTTTGAATTAATATTTCCCATTTTCATCATTACCATTATCCTCGTTTCGATTACATACTTCTTGATTGAAATTAATATCCTCAATAACTATTAGAAAATTATTTCCTATATCTAGTTACATATCCCTTAAATCATCATCTGACCTAACACTTTCAAGTTAAGTTATATCATATTTCAAGTAATTGGCCTTAGCTTCTTACAATTAAACTTGATTTAAGAGGATTATATAATAGATAACCTTGTTTCCAAACCTTACCTACTCTTCTGTAGAAATCTTTATTTAATAATAATATGTCTAGATCATTCATTATAGTGTAAAAAATGTGGACAAATTTTCGAACTCAATATTAGTCCAATTGCTTGGTAGCTTCTCTTGGTGAAGAGCAATAAGACCCCTTCTTCTTACTTCAAAGTAACTCCCTGAGTACATAGTATATAAATCAAGTGCTTCTTAAAGATAATATTTTTGTCCTTTTCTTTAAAAATCGAAGTATCTATCATCATCATTAGTATAAAATCTTTTTTTTCTACCACTTTGATCATCATTTTCCTTAAGAAGCCCCCAAGTAACCTCAATCCCATCAAAATTATCAACAATCTCCTTTTGGTGAACAATGAAATTCATCAAATCCTCTTTTTTTTTTAAATTTTCTATTTCTTATTCTTATTTAGCTCAAATTTTGCTAGATAAGCATATGGTTATAAATTCAATGAGTTGCTTGTGATCGAAATAGTCATACCTATTATCAATAAATAGCTTAGCTTATTATTGGCATACTCTTTAACTTCTCACGAATCAGTGCCTTATAAGTGTTTCATAGCAGCATCATTATTCATAAATGTAAAGGAGGCATAGTAGGAAACCAAAGAGGATCAAGATGGTAGCATCCCTGCATATAGTAGGATAATGGCTATCATGTTTGGTACGTAGTTCTTAGAGTCTTGAAAATAAGAATAAACAATAATTACTCTTTTGGTCTCCTTTGTTCGGAGAACCAAATATCAAATTTTCCTATAGTATAACTACTAAAACCTCCTTGCCATATGAAATTTATTTATATAAAGCGATTGTTGGGAGGTAGACGAACTATAACAAGAAATTGATATATCAAGACCATTAAGTAGATGATAAATCTAACCATATGATATTGATATGTTAAGATGAACTATTAAACAGAATTTGTTTTTGGAATTATCATTATAATGATCTTTATAATTATTCTGGCTCATATAAACTAAACTATTTATACATACTAACAAATAATTTATAATATATATGAATAATATAGTTAATATGACTTACCATATCCATAAAGCAATTTCAAGTGCTATATGGATTGAATGTAATTTCAAGTGCTCAAGAGCTATGATGTCTTCATGCTTTAAAAGTTAAAAATTTTGATCTTTTGAATATAAAATTGAAGAAAATAGAAAAAAAAACATGCGACAAAATACTTTCTTACATTGAATATAAAACATTCCCCCTCTTGTCGCTCTTTTATCCACCATTCAAGTCAACAAAAGATAAAAGAAGCAATATCCTTTAACCTTACACTTTATCAGGGAAAGTAAAGAATTGAAATTATGAAATTCATACTAAAAAAGAACTAAAAATAAAAAACAGAAATCCTTTTTTCAAAGAATAAGCATTTTATCAAACGCCTTACATGCATCAGAAATTCATCCTAGCATCATAACCAAAATAACGTCTTGTCCCTTCTATCACTAACATTTATACCGTAAAGTTGTTTTTTAATCATAGAATACATAAATAAACAAAAGTAATCAAATACTCAAATTAACTTTCATCCAATATACGAAAAAATACATGATAGTGGTTACAAAAAAACCTACATCAAAGGACACGATGATAGTGGCTGGAGAAGACAAACACCGATGAGCAAAAAAGGAGTCCACGATAAAGAAACTTGAGAGAAGAAAATTAGACGAGAGGAGAGAAGAAGATGCAAGTGGGGGAGAGGAGGACCTTTTTGGTGAGTTTAATGTAAAAGAAAACGACGTCGTTTGATGTTAAACCAAATAACATCATTTTTGTTTACTTTAAAATGCTAAAGCCGAAGTAGACGATGACGTTTACCTTGAAAATTTACTGATGGAATTTATCGATGGACAAATTTCTGTCGGTAAACTCAAAACTTTTTTATTCAACCAACAATTCCTGCCTTCTTTATTGACAGACATTTTATACCGTTGGTAAAGTTTGTACAATTTTTTTTTGGGATAATTTCCCTCCATATTTACCTACGGATATTACTACTGCCACAAAACAAAATTTTTCAGTCAATGTTATCGATGGAGATTGATTTTCTATTGGTAATTTGCAACGGTTTTGTTTTCGTCGATAATTTTTCATCGCTGATTCTTACTTTTCTTGTAGTGAAAGGACTAACTAAATGCATTAAAGACAAATTAATCTCAAGTGAACCAACTCACAATTATGTAGAAAAATAGTACTTTTTAGGATGAGTGTGGCATAAGGAATCGAAAAAAAACACGAAAGAAATGATAAGGGAACAAAACAAATTTTCGAACTTGGCAAGATAATGACTTATTGTGCTCAAAGAACAAAATATACACTTCAAATTGTACAAAAATATGACCACCTTATATTCGAGTGTCATAGTGTTGTTGAAATTGAACAAATTATCATTTACACTTTAATTCTTTTTTTTTTGCTTTCTTTTCTTTTCTTCTTCTTTTTAACTACAAATTAGAACTTTAACTAGAAAATGGATAAAAACTACTAGAACATCGTTCAAAATTCAAATGAACCTTTCTGTAAATAAAATGAGCCAAGAGAAAAAATAGACACTTTGACTATGTTTGAGATGTATAAAATGTAAAGAGACTCAACACTTAAGGAAACAAGGAATTTCCAAAAAAATAAAGAATAAAAAGATGAGTCTAACCAGAAAATGAAGAAAAGAAGCTTAGAGAAATTGTGAGATCACAAATAAACAAGGAAAATAAAAGAAAAATATTTTTCTATAAATAACTAAAAAAGGATAAATCCAACCTAATTTAGAGGTTGATGCTCTTATACCAACTATTGTAAACCCCATAAGGACAAAGCCTTGAATCCTAAAATAAGCAAGAACAAATTTTAACCTAGGAAAGCCAAACCAGGATAAGTATAATGAAAACTTGAACTCAATCTTATGAAGACGCACGAACCAAAGTTAAAAAAAGGATATAGATGCCACACTCTAGAAATAGATGAGAAGGGGAGTGATAAGTTGAGTTTTTGAATTAATCTTGATAAGTTTATAATTTCAACGAAGAACACAAGAGAAATTTTCTCTTAATTTTCTTAAAATGTTAATTATGATTTTTAAGTATAATAACATGCCAATTTGTAGGCTCCCCTACAATTCTTAGGAAAAGGGAAACAATTAAGTCTTTTGCACGACCAAGGATACCTAAAAACTTAAATATTACCTAGAAACTCAAAAAAGAATGCCTAGAAACTCCATTCTGCCTAGAAAATCCGTACAAGGAAATCTAGGTGCATTGTTCTAGACATTTTTAACCTATTTGGCTTTAAAAGAGGTCTATTAAATACTTAAAGCATGTGAATGGCATGTTGGTATCCTTTCACATCTTTTATGCTTGTTTTGGTCAAAAATCACTTGTTTAGCCTAAATCTTTTGAATCAACAATTTAGTGCTTCCTTGATCTTTTTAGCTCTTGATCTTATAATTGGACCATTTGGAATATGCAAAGGTCTTTGGCAACTTTTTGTGAATCATTTCCTTGGTTCTCGTCACTTGGCTCAACACTTAATATTAATACAATTTGGATGAATAATTCCAGTAGGTTTCTTGACTATGATATTATTCAAAATATTAGGTTTATCTATAATTTGTGTTACATGTGGGTCTATTGGAAATAATCACTCTAGAGACTCTCACTAGGGATTGTTCTTATTGTTGTTGTTGTTGTTGTTGTTGTTGTTGTTGAATTGCATAAGTAATATGATAAGTTACACTATGCAAATTAACAAAAGAATATTGTTTTGAGGTTATAAACATATATTTTGTGGTAGGTGATAGTGTCATCCAATCTATAATGTGATGTCCAATCTACAATGTGATAATAAAGTTTATCAATCCACATTTTCTATCTCGTATGTAAGAGAATCCATAAGGAAAGAAAACTAATAAGAATAACATTATGTATATCTCTATTTAAATGTAGAATTAAGTTTTTTAATTATATATTATTATTTGGTTGACTTATAGATATTAATGTATTATGTTTATTGCTGAACTAAGTGACAAATACAGAATTTTCCTGTGTCTTAGAATTTTGGTATGGGAATTGCACGGATAAGAGATTATGGTTATTTCATGAGTATGTGCTTTATGCATATTTAAATGTTGTTGCTAATACACATGATTTGTGGTGGAAATAATTAACTAAGATATGAAAGCACCTAAAATATTGAGTGATATCAAATGAATTCAATTCGTTAAGCCACCAATACCTGCATTGTTGACCCCTGAATTTTTTTATTATTTATTTGATCAAACATAATTAGATTTATTTTAGGGTCTTGCTAGATTAATGTATGTTGGAGTTAATTAGCATGTTAATGTTAATGAGATTATGTTACATAGGTGAATTGAATTAAAGTCAATGTGATAAGTTGCATAAGGGGTATTTTTGGGAGATCACTTAAGTGGGAAGGCTTTAAGGCTTTGAAGGAGGGGCAAAATGGGAAGAGGAATTTATTGTCTTGCATTTAGAAGCCAAAAACATTAGTGAGGAAGAAAAGAAGAGAGAAAGCACAAAAATAAGAGACAAAGGAGAGAGTTCGGTGGAGAAGAAAGAAGAGAAATAAGAAAAGCTAGGTTTCAACTTTTCTTGACTTTCAAGAAGGAATTTGTGGTTGTTCAAGAAGAAAAAAAGGAAAAGGAAGGTTAGAACTTCTATTAGAGACAAGAAATTTATTGTTTAGTGAAGATTCGAGGTAAGTTTGCGTTTTGATATTTAGATTTTTGGAAAAGTTTTGGTTCAAAGAAC
>JANZLF010000005.1:33316471-33329806 GCA_026546835.1 Erythroxylum foetidum | reverse complement strand
GTTTGAATTGATATGAAGTGAGTTTGCACTAGAAGAGTTGGATTTGGGAAGTTTATGAGTGAATATGATGTTAGAATGGATGTAGAAAGCATTGAAGGGGCTTTGGGAAACCCCCATGCCCATTTAACAGAATTTAAACGGATCTTTTCGGGTCAAAAATGACCCCCAGGATCGCCTATGTCCGTTTAACGGACATCATGTCCATTTAACGAACCTTCTTGGGCCAAATTTGGCTCCCAACCTCGACAATGTCCGTTATAGTTTCAATAAGTTGTGATTTTTGACCTCTTAAATGGCAAAGTCTCACTTTTTGGTCTTCACAAAAGTTTTAGATCTATAAGTCTTCTTTCAAATAGTCCAAGAACGAGTTCAATCCGACATATGTAGCAAAAGTTATGTCAATTGTTCCAAGATAGGTACAAAATGATTAAAGACATACATATGTTGGATTCTTTTGGTCATAACTTCCCCATCCGACCTCCAAATGAAGTGATTATTGAAGTAATAGCTTCTTAACACAAGTATCTATCTCTACATAAAATTTGGGATCTTTTCGAGTTGATTTGAAAAAGTTTGATTGAGAGAAATTGAGTCGTCAGTTGGGAGACCATGATTAAGGAATGAATATACTTTGGCTTTTCAAGCATAACTTCTTTTATAGAGTTCCTATTGAGATAGTTCTTGCTTCAAATTAAACTAGAGACATAGAGCTACAATTGTGTCGAAGAAGTCAATTATGATTTTAGTGATTGACTAGTATGGGCACATCACCCTTGTGAGATGACGACCAAAAAAGATTCCTTCGAATAACCCTACAGGTTTATAAGCTCAAGGTTTATGATTCCGAATGTTGAGCTTTGAAAACGGGATCCAACATGTATCCTACAATAAAAAATTGAATTAAAAATGCACATAAATCACCATTTAATGATTAAGATTATGTTGAGGATTGTTATTTGACAATTAATGTGAAGAATATTTCTAGCATGTTATGCCAATTTATTTTAATTTGAAATTCATTGGGAATTTTTACAATTGTTACTCGAATTTAGATGCTTGAAATAAGTTTTAATAGCTTTTAAATTGTCCAACAGGTTAAGTTTCCCCAAAAATATGTTTGTTGGAAAGAAAAATGAAATGTGGAATTAATTGGCAAATATCCCATTTTACTACGGTCAATTGTATGTTGTTTTGGGAATAATTGAAAAAGGTTGTGCTAAGGAAATTATTTATCATCTTTCTTCCATTAATACATTTTCTCCAATTAAATATTGTAACTAACAAATTAAATTTTTTTTAGTCAAATGTTTAAATACCATAATGATGTGTATGAAAAGGCACATATTTTATTAAGCATTTTGTTTGATTTTGACTTCAAATTACCTTATTTTACTTAGTTTTTGATATTTTTCAAGAAATTATACTAACATTTGAATGATATGATTCAAGAATTGGAGGCTATTTCAAGTAAAATCCAAAAAAAAATTCACAATTTTTAGTTGAAAATGATCTAGCCTACACCCTTGTGTTAGCCCAAGTGACAAACTATGGTCATGTGTGTGACCATATGCAAATTAAAGCAGAAATAGGAAGATACATAGTTCATTGACACAATTATACCAAATATCGTGCCCATTACTAAGAGGAAATAGTTAGATCCACGGTTTAATGACATCGTAGTAATAGAAATTGTAGAGAAAAATAGTGAAATCTATGGTTTGAGGCACGATGGTACTCAAATTGTATCTGAAGTGGAGCAAAACATATTTAGGTGTTAAAACCCTAATCTTAAGAGGACTTTAGCCAACTTTTGGAAAAAAATGCAGAAAAGAGATATCTTTTTCTCTCTAAAAGTTAGGGTTAGTCATTAAGATGCTCGTAAAATCCTAAAGAACATTTTCTCAGTTGTTTTTTGCCAGAGAATCAAGATCTAAACATCATTTCAATTGATGAGGGAATTAACAGCGATACATCATCTCAATATTTCAATTGACATAGTGAGAAAAATCAGTAATGGGTATGTGTTAACTTGAAGTGAAGACGACCCAGCTGAACTTAAAGACTCACCTACACACTCAACATCAATCCAACTCATGTGGGATAAAATTAATGGACATATTAAAAATATCATGGTATTAAGGAAAGTATAAGAGTGCTTGGATATTATTGCACAATTATTAGACCAATTGGAGAAGCAATTGTCTACTCGTCTTCTAGACAAAGGACAACCGAAAGACTACCACATCTTTCATAAAATTAACTTTTCATAGTATCCATTGTCGTCAATATTCCGAACAAAACGGCCTGGAGTTTTACCTGTAGTGTTGCCTTCTGACATACTTGGCTAAAATTTCAACACTGTCAATGTACTTATCACTTTGTTTTTTTCCCCCTACATAACCGAAATTATATTGTTTTGTCACCAAAATTCAGCATATGATGCTCTATTCCTCATTTCTACTTGGAAAATATTCATCTTCCTCCTCATCACGCTCAATTTTGTAGAAATATCTACTATCCTTATACCTAATTCTTTTACTAAATCTGTATTTCATTCATTTAACCCTCGTAATTTATTCAATTGACCTTAATGACACACTAATGTTCTATTGTTAGATGTTCCTTTCTCATCTTGCTATCCCCCTTTATGTTATACCTTGCGTACTTAAGGTATAAATTAACTATCAGTTCTGGATTTTGAACTTCATTCCAATTTCAGTTACTACCTTTACCCCAATGTCCTCTACCTCCCTGCATGAGATCCTCACATCCTCTATTTCATTACTCATCCCCGCTACACCACTATATTATACCACAACTATTACAACATTATTAAGAAAATATCACTTCACTACATAAAGTATACCACTAGATAATATTACAGATATTAATAAATGTTAAATAAAAATCAGTACATATACTAAATAAATGGATAAGTGTCAAACTGAAATTTCAAAGACATTAAATGGATAAGTGTCAAACTGAAATTTCAAAGACATTAAATGGATAATTGTCAAACTGAAATTTCAACTTTGAAACATGACACTAGATATGCTTTCTCATTCTTCTTTCCAAACTATTTTTCTCTCCTTCCTATACCAACTTCCAGTCTAAACAAATACCAAGTAAGTTAAACAAGATTTTATGTTACAAATTACAAATAATTTACAACAAAAGTATCTAAAACTCTACCTCTCATTTTTCATAACAAGATTACCACTTCTCACTCATACATTTATATGCAACTCTTAAAATTTTATTATTCCAAAATTATTACAACTAATACATACATGTTTTCATGTTGGACTAACACTTGTAATACCTAAATGTATTTATTTTACTTCTATTATCTACCAAGCAAACACTCAATTATTAATAATAGGTGACAATAGCAGAAGACACAAAAAGAACTTGCAAATTTTTGCTGCAAATTGAAGATGGAGGTTAGCAAAGTCAAGTTTCTAACAAAATGATGAATGCGATTGGTGGACCGAACAAGCAAGCTTTCCTTATAAGAGACTGACTTTTGTTTTTGCATATTTGTACTTAACATGTTAATTACAATTTTGTCCGTTAACTAATACTAAAATAACATAAGTAGTATCATAATTGTTTAATAAGTTCTAATCTTAAGTGGCACCAAGCAAGTACACTGGGTCCTTAATCATATTGAATCTCACATGATTCAGAACGACCAAAAATTTTGTAGCGATTGTCTGCAACATTGTCATACACAAAGTCCCTTAGAAACCTGCAAGCAAATCTAAATTATAAGGTCAACTTTCCCTGTTTATGAAATTGCAGAAGAAATTGAAATTATTACTTACAAAGGCACAAACTTTAAGAAAACAGCTAGCTGAGGAAAAGGCAAATCTATGTATTCCATTATCTTAAGCACCGCGTCTGACTTGATAAATGATCTGCAGTTCACCTCAAGGCCTTAAATTAGAGTGTCTGGAAGTTAAATTTGACAAAATTCTATTCTCCTTCCATTAAATTTCTGTGTCTGTATGTTAATCACATACCTATCTTTCTCAACAAGTACAACGCTTGAGATATCATCAGGAGCTCTTCCTGATCTTCGGAGCAAGTTTTTTCCAGCCTCACTCTGGAGAGCTTCAAACCTAATTCTCCTATCCAGCTCAAAATCAACAAACAAGTAGACAACCTTCTTAGAGGATAAATCAAAACTAAAATCATTATTTATGAATAAATATTTGCAAACAAATATCAACTTAAGCTATGATATCGTCTTTAACAAATGACTATCAGGACACATCAATTATCCAACAGAATAAATAAAATGGACAGCTGATCACGTCCAAACTCAGTCAATTATCATACTGTAGTTCCTAGAAAGATAGTCATATCTACCAGAAGAAGAGTATAGACCAACTATATTGTGAGCATCTACCAGAAGAAGAGTATAGACCAACTATATTGTGAGCATACCTGCTACGATCATTATCACGAACAAACTTCACACCTCCATTGCAAAGGTTGCACACACCTGCACGCCCATAAAACCAAAAGAAGAAAAAATAGAAAACGGGAATTCATTTTTCAATCGGTAAACGGGAATTCATCTTAGGATAGAATTTACTTCAATTACCGTCGAACAACATAATGGGTCTAGAATCACTCTGGAAATAGCTATTAGTTGCCTGCACCCAGTCCACAGCATTGTCTTTGCCATGTGATGATGATGATAGAGTTGCAGATACTCCGAGCCGCCGTCTGTGATGAGGTGTGAGTGTGACGCCAAGCCCTGCGTAAACCGCTAGAGGAAGGACCGACATATTTGTATGGAAAAATCTCAAGAGTTGTGCTGTTTTTGAGGTATTATTGAATGGCTATTGGAAACGTACGAGTAGAGTGGTGACGTGGAATTTTCTTCTTCCTCTGCTAATGAAATATTTAAATATTTTATAAAGCCACGTCAGGAAGAAAATGGTATACATAGTTAGTTCTCGTGGAGCCTTGGAAGTAGATCGCTGTCCTCTCTTGGTTCTCTTCCCATCTTAATTTCTCCTCGTTCTCAGGCCTGTCAATGATCTTCCTCTTTACTTAATTTTGATTGCTTGACTTGCTATTATGTTTTTCGTGTTATTGGCTTGTTAATTTTCAATGGTGATCTATTGAATTGAATCGGTGTGTTGGCTTTGGGATTTGGTTGTATTGGTCTGTGCAGGGTTGCCCAGAGAGAAAAGGAAACGAACAGAAAGAATAAAGGGAAAATGGGTTTCATCGGAGACACCGTTGACTCGATCAAGTCCATCCAGGTCCGGCAGCTCCTCACTCAGGCTGTCAGTCTGGGTAAGTTTATACCTTTTGTGTACAAGTTTGAGGAAAGCCATGGTCTATGATATAGGAGGCCTTTTATCCTGTAAGATGTAGGGATTACTTTGGCAATTGGGTTGTTCGATTTTCTGCAAACTAGCTATATCCACATATTTTCACAAAGGTTAATTAGCCTAATGCATCTGGCATTGCATCCAATGAGCCTTAAAGACTCATTAAAACTAAAACGTGGAACTCTGTCAGTACTGCTGATAGTATGTTTCTGTGTCAGCCTCGTTGGTATACCTTCACCTTCAGTCGCTTGCTCTTTGACGTTTTTCTAGTTTAAATTTTAACTTATTCTCTTGAAATAATAATGCAAGATCAACACTTCTAAAGAAGTGATATTGGAGTATTTGATTGTATCCTATCTATCGGAGTATCTTGTCTCCTGAGTCATCTGCTGTGGATTTCAGGAATGATTGTCACTTCTGCACTAATAATATGGAAAGCATTGATGTGTATAACCGGCAGTGAGTCTCCTGTGGTGGTTGTTCTTTCTGGTAGTATGGAACCTGGCTTTAAGAGGGTACGAGAAACTTTTCCATGTAAAGTATAGTTCTTACATTTACTTCTGTATATTTAGTTTAAGTAACTAGTTATGCAACATAAGTAGGGAGTCAATATGTTGTTTTTGTTACGAAAAACTTTTCCATTTATGTTTAAGTATAGATCTTATTATTACTTCTATGTATTTAGTTTAAGGAACTAGTAATGCAACATAAGTAGGGAGTCAATATGTTGTTTTTGTTAATTATGTTGTTGATAAGATTATGAATCCCATGAAATTATATGTACATTCTGACATCTTTATTTACAGGGAGATATTCTGTTTTTACACATGAGTAAAGATCCTATTCGCACAGGGGAGATTGTTGTTTTCAATGTTGATGTAAGCACACTCTCTATTTCTAATTTTTTGCTCCTGCTTTATTAAATCATTTTGTTGTGTTGTCATGTTGATTTACGTTTGGTGGTTTGCTGGCTCTTAAAATTTCTTATACTAGAAACATGTTTCCGTCTTAGCTAGTGCAATTTTTGTTGTTCTATTTTAAGCTTTGTTTCTTTCAGAAGTAAGCCTTTAGACCATTTTCTACTGATAAAGTACGTTAAATAATGTTCAATTAGTAAAGAAACTGACTCCGAACATGTAGTGATGATAGCATTTGATTTGCCTTTGGCATGGCTAATGGAGCATAGCAAATATTCTTTTCATGGATCACCTTCTTATCTCATGTGATTTATGTGTTGCAAAAGCTTTACTTACTGCTTGAAATAGACAAAGGAAGAGTGAAAATTCGGCATGGATTTCCTGTTACTATTGTTTTAATGGCCACACTGTTCTCCCTCTCATGGATATGTTTGAATTAGTCATTGTGAGTGTTGATGATATCAGTTGCATTATATTCAGTGAACTCTTACTTATATCAATTACTAGTTAGGACCTCATAATTTAGCATTTGACTTCTTTTTTATTGCATATGAACTGTTCCTCTTGGTCTTCCAGTATTCGTATGGTGGCATGTTATTGAGTTTATCCTTGGATGTTTTTTCATGTTATTTAGTTAGCATTTGTTCTGATTACATTTCTTCTAAAAGATGCCTGTTGCTAATTGTTGATCAGGGTCGTGACATTCCAATAGTTCATCGTGTGATTAAGGTATGGTTTTACTGCCTTACCTCACTTACTGCCGATTCATTTTTAACACAACTTTTGATAAGCTAGTGAAACCAATAAAATTCAAATAATGCGTATAAACTTGCAATTCTTGTTGGTTTGTTTACTGTGAAGGGTGAGAGGAAGGGAGTTTTCTTGTTATATGCATTGAAGAGTTGCCGATAGGGCTTATCATACTCTTTATCTTTAGAATAATCATTGGTTCGTGAAAATTGGCAGGGGAAATTGAAGAAGGCATATTTTATACCCTGCATTCAGTTGCATCATAGTCAATGTATTGTGATTCTTTCATTTAATTGACTTGGCAGGTCCATGAAAGGCAAAATACTGGGGAAGTGGAAATCTTAACAAAAGGTACTAGTCCTTGATGTGAAGATTGATTCCTTCAACTTTAGAAAGGTTCTTTTATGTAAATGTCTCATTAAATGTCACGTTTAGTTTATGCCTGTTGGTGCATATTGTTAAAATTTGTAAGTTGACCAACTTTGACTTTGATCGCATTGTATCCTTTTATTTACTTCTAAGGGGATAATAATTATGAGGATGACAGACTGCTATACGCACAAGGTCAGCTTTGGCTTAATCGGCACCACATCATGGGTCGTGCCATTGGGTAAAATTCTTAAACAAACTCGACATTTGATATTGGAATGTTCGTTCCAATAATGCAGAGGTTCTCATGTCAATTAATCCCATTTCTGTAGGTTCTTACCATATGTTGGTTGGGTGACCATTATCATGACTGAAAAGCCTATCATCAAGGTTTGCTTCTTTGTGAAAATTTTCTGGATTTGATTGATTTTCAAGTGCCACTTTTACCTTGATTATGTTTATCTTCCTTTTACAGCATCCCTGATTCTCTTGTGCCATATTACACTTCTGTAGCCTCCCAAATTTTATTGCTTACCCTCGTCTTCTTTTTTTTTTTTTTAATCTATCTCCATATTGACTAAAAATGGCTTTTATTTTAACTCTTTTAGTTTCGTTCTCATTTTTTTCATGCTTGAATCTGACATAAGAAAATGCTGACTTTCTATGATGTTTGTAGTATATTCTTATTGGTGCACTGGGATTACTTGTCATAACGTCGAAGGACTGAAGCTTAAAGCAAAACCAAGGTTCGACGACATTCAAACTAAAATGTCCGAGTAATGCTTACATGCACTACTGTGCTAGAATCTCACAGTTAGCTATCCTTTTTTGTACGCTAGATGAATGAAATAGACTAACTTGATAAATTAAGCTTCAAGAGAAGATTATACATGAGTAGCATCAGAAACTTGATTATGTTTTGATGTGATCCATCTCCGTTCATAGTTTCTGTTTGTTCATTAACTCGGTTAGAATAGTAGAAGACCTGCAGGTACTACCAAGTAAAGAAAGCTAAAGGGAAAAAAAAAAAAAAAACATCTGAGAGTGGATTTAAGTTGAAGTTCATATCACAATTGGTGTTTGAAGCATATATATATATATATGTATATATTTGCCGAATCTCTAATCAATGAATTTTAACCGAAGTTCCTGAACTAGTAAACTTTTATGAAACCAGTGTGAAGTTTCATAACTTGTCATGCAAATCTGAGACCTGTTAGTTGAAGGAGCTTAAAGAAGTTAACTAGCTTTTGGTTCAATTGTGAGCAAGGAGCTGAACGATGTCTTCTGTCCTTTTTGTTAATTTTTTTTTTAAATTTTTGGTCTTCTTCACTGAAGTTAGCAGGCAGTGATAAGTTTGGCTGCTCCTGATGTATGGAAAAACATGTTGGATGGTTTGGATCAAAAGGTTAAACCGCATGGCAGCTATGGATAAACTAGAGTTTTAATAAAAGAGACTTTATTTAGTTGCTTTGTTACTGTCTTTTGGTACACAGATTATTTTTTATCTTGCATATTGAGTTTTGAGTTGAAGGAACTCAATATGGCCACTCTGCGGGCAAACATTTGTCATCCTCCTTTTCGGGCTCAATCGTCTCTCCCTTCACTGGAAACTTTCTTCCCCGACCTTTGGCGTTCTTCCCACCTGTATCAATGAAAAATCAAATACATATAGCCATCAACAATGTTGTGAAGTAAACAATATGGCATGCGAGCATAAGCAAACACATATTTTATTATGTAGATACGTAATAACCTTTATGAAGAAATTGGTATATTTGATTAAAAAATAGTGGTGCTTGCAAGTCTATTTTAATAATCAAGCATAAGTAAATACATAGTGGAACAATAAGTGCTTACTAAAGTCCATGATCATGAGTCTAATGGAACAACTTTTCCACACTTGAAAAAACAAAAAAAACTAGCGAAAGAAGCAAACATATGTCAACTTAAATAATTACCAAATAAAGCAATACATTACCCTTATCAATTAGAACTTGTATCGATTTCATTTCTAAATTGATTACCCTTTTTATTTTTGGATGCAACTTTAGATGATAAGTTTCCTGGCTCAGGGAGAAAGACTCCCGTCCCATCCCTTCTTCCTGAAGGAAGTAGAGCTTTTACATCCTTAAATCCCTAAAGAATAAAACAATTTATGTTATCAAACACTAAAGAAAAAATTGTATACTAATAACATCATCAGAAAATAGAAAGTAAATTTATCTACCTGATATTGGGTTGGTATTGAAAAAGGAAAGGTGCAAGAGGATTTAGATGTATTTTCATTATTACTACTCCAATAAGAATAAAGGTTATTACTAATAAGAGGCATAAAACCACCAAACAAATTGTCAAATATCTATAAAAATCAAAAAATAGCAATTAAATTCAAAGACAAAATACTGAATGACATAATAAGTTGAGCTATTGTGGAATAAAAGTTGAAATAAAGAAACAAAAATACTAATTTAAACATTTATAACAATTATCAAAATGATCATATTAACAAAAATTAAAATTATCATATGAATAATAAAATTAAATTAACATCCAAATCATCTACAAAACTTTCTTCCTTTTTTTTTTTGCAAATTATTTAGTGCTTGATTAGAAGAGATTTAAAAAAATTTACCCTCAATTTCTTTGATACAAAAAATGTCCTAAAAGAACTCAACTATAGTCAAGTAAAATTTTTTAAGTTTCTAACTTTTTAAAACTATAGACATATGACATATTGCAACTTCTTATACAAGCTCATATTAAAGATGTTCTTCATAAGTTACAAGAATTACTTCTCTCTTTCATTAATGACGGTCGTATTGCCTTCCTAAAGAATATATATATAGGACATAATATCATGATAATTCAACATATTTTGAGAAACTACCTATAGAAGAAAAGGCATTACTAGTTGTCTCTTCAAAATGGACTTCTCAAAGGCATTTGACAACATATACTAGGGCTTTATTATTGTAGCCTTAAACACTTTTGGTTTCTTCCCCTAATTAATCAAATAGATAAAGTAACATATCTCAACCTCATCATACTCTATCCTAATGAATGAGAATCTAAGTAGGAGATTCAAAGGAGCTAGATGATTAAGTTAAGAAGATCAACTATCTTTTTTTCCTTTTAATTACGAGAATGCATATCATGATTTTTCTTATGAGAAGGAACATAAAATAGTCCAATTTTAAGTACCACAAGAACTACTTTGCTACTAAATTATTTAGTATTGCAATCATTGAAGATCTTCTATTATTTATTCATGCAAGCCATCCTTTGGTTTCTACATTTAATAAAGCTTGACAATCTTTTGAAGCACTCTTAGAGCTATCAATCAATATGAATAGAAGTTCTCTATTGATTTTTCAAGTTAACATAGCCAATAGTCATGTTCTTTTAACTCTCACGGGCATCAAAATGACCAACCTCCCTTATAAAAACCTTGGTCTACTTGTAATATCCTCATGATAAACTCATAAAGATTGTGTACCCTTTATTTAGAAAGGGAAAAGGTGAGTGAATTCATATATTTTATGACAAACCTATGGAAATGTAATTTTTCTTATAAATTCCATCCTTATCTTCCTATATATATACTAGTTAGTGCATATGCTAATACCTCTAGAATCGTCAAACTCATTAAGAAAATTCTAAGAAACTTCTTTTAGAATAGTTCCAATAAAAAAATCCTAGAATGTTAACATAAAGTTGACTAAAGTGTGTTAAATTATAGGATAAAGGAAGGAGGACTAGTAGTCAACCCAATAAAAATCACTAATAAATCAAAGTGAAGTGTGTTAAAGTATAAAGGAAGAATGGCTAATAATTTAATTGATAAAAACTACTAACGTAATGCTCTTTTGAAAAAGAACATGGAGACTTTATAAGGATGTTAATTCAATATGGTGAGATAAATTAATTGTGTTCTCTAAAGCAAAAGATTCTTGCCATTGAAATTAAGCACTACTACCTCTTGAACATGAAAAATCTTGATTATAAGACAATATATGAGAGGTTCCACATCATATATGATGACAAGAACACATTCTTTTTGTTTGACATTTGACATATCTTATTCAATTGGAAGCCAAATCTTCTCTTTGAAGTGCTCTCAAAGTAATCCCTATCCATGCCAAAATTTAGCTTGATCATTCTTAATAATAGTTGCCTAGGACAACTCTCTCTAGAGTTTTAACTCCCATCATAAACAACCTGCCTCCCTATGATCCAAATGAAGCTAAGAGTGACCAAATAATTTTTCTAGGACACCCCTCTAAAAATTTCGCTAGCAATTTACTTTTACACTATTTAAACATTCCTTAATTTGGTTAAAAAACAATATTTTAAGAGCCAATCCTTACACTCCCAACTAAGAGTACCCTTTGTAACCAAGCTGAGGAAAGTGAGAACCAATCATTTTTTATTTCCATTATTCCTCCTACATTTTGATTAGTCTTATAAACTTCTTTGGAAAACAATAAAGCCTCTCCTATTACCAAGACACAATTATACAGATACTCTCAAATATTTCAAGCTCTATTGGCAAGGTTCTAGTATTTAAACTTTATTTTAGAATTTCAATCTAATGCATTTTAAAAGGAAATAAAGCAAATTATTACATACGATCAAAAATGGGTTCTCGTAAAACTCCCACTCATCCCCTAATTGCCTTTTGCATGAATATCTGAACCACATTTTCTACTTTAAAAGTGATATTTCAATCTAAATTAGTCCTATTATAATGTTTTTTTGTGCTCCAACTGGAATGTCCATTTGGTTTTACACTATATATATATACTTATTTTAATGAATATATATGTATATATCATCAAAATATCAAGAATATTCTTACACAAAGAATTTTGACAACAAAAAGTTTAAACACTTATGACTATCAATGTTGAAGAATAAAATAGTGTTACAAAACTCATTAAAATCTATAAAACTGCTGCTATTCCATCAAGTTATACAACATTTTTTATAGTGACTAATCGATTAAATATATACTTGTATATGAAAGTTCATGTTTTCATGTTGGAAGTGAATTAGTACACAAAGAAACCAAATTGAATATAGGTTGAGGTAGGGGGAGCAAAGTGATTTGGTTTAATATAGTATAAACTTTAGCTCAAATCATTTAAAACCAGTTATATTTTTTATTTTAAACCAAATCAAGTAATTTATAATTCAAACCAAACTAAAATAAATCGAAAAACTTTAGTTTGTTTTTTGAGAGTTAAAGATTAGAAATTAAGAATAGAATATGAATTTCCAATATAAAATTTTAATATATTTTATACTTATTCTCACATAAGAAATTAGTAAGAAAATAAAAAATTCTTACAAAGTTTAATGAAATAAAACTTTTTGAAGATATATCACTTATTATGAGAAAAATGTTTTGAAAAAAGCAACGTAAGTTAAAAATTTTAGTAAAACTTATATAAATTAATGTAATTAGGGTGATATAAAATGTATTAGTTAAAATGAATGAATGAATTAATGTATTGATTTACAGTTTTGTCACAATTTGATAAACATGTAATCAATTGAAAATTCATTGTACTGTACTAATATAATGACTTGAATTTGAACTACTAAGCCACAGAACTCATTATATCTATTATAAGAATTTAACCTAATGACTTCAAAATACAATAAAAATATAAACAAGATCCAACTAGATTTACATTAAAAGTACAAATTCACAAAAAATTATATTTTAATAAATAAAAAATTATAGATATTTTCAGTTTTATTAAATTATTAATTCATGATATAAATGTGACAAAATTTTATTTATTTATATTATTTTATTAATTAATAAAATTATTAATTTAACTTATCACCTAATTTGAGAAAAAGAAAATTGTTAGAGAATTAAGCTTATTGATTTATCAAATATTTATTTACTGTACTTATTTTCTTTTTAACTT
>JANZLF010000005.1:33297400-33310029 GCA_026546835.1 Erythroxylum foetidum | reverse complement strand
TGAAAGTTATACAAATTGTCCCAAGATAGGTTCAATATGTTGGAGGACAAAACTTTGTTTGATTCTTTAGGCCATAACCTTGTTATCCAACCTCCAAATGAAGTGATTATTGAACGACTGGATTCATAAGGCATTGTTCTACCTCTCCACAAAGATTGGTAGCATTCAGAATCGATTTGAGAAAAATATTGATTGAACGAAAGTGAGGGAATCGGTTGGAACAGTGAACTGGTGTTGTTTTACTGAACATACTTTGGTATTTTAATTATATATGGATCTGTAGAATTCCAAAATGAGATGATTCTTAATTTGGAGTGAACTAGAGATATATTCTTACAAATTATCTGAAGAAGTAGAATTGTGATTCAGTCTCTAAGTTGTTTAATTTCTAGAAGGAATTTGTGTATAGTATACTATTTTGGACAAGAATAGCCCGAAAATGTTTGTGGTATATCTTCCAAATTACTGAACCAAATTGAGTGATTTTGGTGTCAATGGAAAGATAAGACATAGGAAAACATGTTTCTAGAAGAAATTGTTGCAAAATAACTTCAATATCAGGGTTAGAAAGAACATGCAAAGTTAACCTGAAATGATGTTTATGGAAAAATCTGGAAGTGATTTAATGGATTATGACTTGTGTTTCAGTGGTTTTATTAAGTCATAAGCTTAAGTACAAATCATACTTGAGTGAGTTTTAATAAAAGGAAGTGGATAAGTGGTTAAGAAATGGACAGGTGTCCCAGTTTTAAAGTTGAGTTTTAATAACCTTGAAAGACAAGTTACAGTACTTGCCTTCATTTCTTTCTCTCGAATTTTCTTTCTCTAGTGTTTCTTCAACACAGAGTTTCTCATCAAAACCTCCACCAAAGCTAAACTATGCTTACCCCTATCTTCTTCTTTTACTCCCTTTTCATCTGTTTCTTTTTCCTCAAGAAAACCTGACCCAAACCCTTTGTATGAAAGTTAAGGTTTTGTGATGGTTGAAGATTTTGGAGTTTTAACAAGTAAGTATCGTGTTAATCTTTATAAAAAGTCTGACTATGAGATAAAAGGTACGTTTTATCTGACATAAAATAGTCATGGAAAAAGTGGTCATTTTCATGAATACAGTACAAACTAGATAAAATTTTAGATGTGTTGTTTTTGCGTATTTGGGGATTCTTATGTAATATGATGGTATAGAGATGATTTTGAGTAGAAAGATCATTGGATACATGCAGGAGAAGAGTATAGAAATTTTGAAAGTGATAAGGACTTATATGCTTTGTTTTCCCTTCTAATTATGTGTGTGTAAGTGTGTGTAAGTGTGTGTATTCATAAGTGAATATTTTTAAAAATTTGAGGATGAGCAAACATAGGATTAAAGTTAAGGAAATCGGAGACAGAGAGAGATGATGTCGTGTTTTTAGTGGGATTAGAATGGAAGCTGCTAGTGATAAGTTAGTGAATGAATTGTTGACATCAAAGTACCAAAGGTATGAGTATGTTTAAGGATAAAGATATTCACTTGATTGAGTGATTGATTTATGAAATAAAAATGAGCATAAGATATGAAGTTGGTAAAGTACCCGGGATTGTCATTGAGCATGCATTGTACATAGTCCATATAACTAATTGTGTATAAATGAGTTTTGTAACGTGTGTGAATTGTGTATTGCATAAATGGGATGTGGAGGATAAACGTCCGCATACAGGTGTATCTAGAATTTGGAAGCAAATGCTATTTTGGAGCGTACTGTGAGTAGACCGAGATGGTCTCACTTTATTGTTTGTTATTTGAATTTTGTATTAATTGACTACTGAATAATTATGTGAATGTGATTGTTTGTGATGGTTTTCGGACAGAAGGTCCAATGATTATGATGATTGATGAGATATTGAAGTTTTGCTTGTATGTGAATGAGAAGAACTAAGTGTACTTAATGTGATTGTTAAATGTGTTCTGAATGTGCTTTTGCATGTAAATGAATGTGTGATTCTCAACTTAATGTTGAATGTCAGACTAAGGTCTGATGATATGGGAATGAGATTGAATGGGAACATGCAAATGTAATTGATGCATTTCATTTCATAAATGCATGAAACATAATTGCTGTTGTAACCAGAGTAGCCACAGATCAGAGCTTAAAGCTCAACGAGTGAAAATGAGCCTCGAGCTCAAAAGTGATTCAAAGCCTCAGGCTTAACGTTTAATGAACCCTGTATCTCCCCAAGCGGATAAGGGACAGTTATCAATAAGCCCTATAAGGGACAGTTATCAATGAGCCCTATATGGGACAGTTAGGCACTCGGTCACAACAAAGTAATAAATAAAAAGTGAGTCTCATGTGTACTACATAGGCATAAAATGAATGATTAAGTGTATCAAACGTGAAGTGTAAAATTGAATGTGAAAAGTAAAATAATGTGAAATGTGAATTATGTGTTATATGACTGGGTGAATCATCGATGATGGTCACTCATTGACTTCGCAAAACTCACCCAAAATTTGCAAATATTTTTCAGGACTCAGAAGAATACCCAGTTGGGCAAACGGGAGTATCCCTACAATATACAAGTGAAGGATAGAGGTCAGGATCAGTTCGCGTTTGCATTGTGCTTTTTCCTTTTTGTATTGAATTATATAATTTTCGCAAATTTTGTATCAAAAATAATGTATTCAGAAAATTTTGCAATGTGTATTCAAATGTATTCATGTTATAATGTATAGACATTATGACTAAAGTTTTTTGAAATTGTAATGAGCCCGAGTGGAAAGTGAATTTTAGATGAGTTATGTATCGATTGTTTTGTTATGATTGAAAATGTTTATGAAATAAAGTGGGCCCTATGTGATGATCAACTTCTGCATATTTTGATGTTTAAAAAAAAATCGAGTTTTGATCGACTGAGTGCTCTAACATGTCACCCTCGCGGGGCACGAACTCGTATATCACTCAAGATGTCGGGTATGTGTCCACTGGAAGATTAAGAAGATTGATAAAACACAAACTATCAAGTTAATATAAGAGAAAACAATATGGTGGAGTGTAAAGAGACAATATGACATATATGATCATATAACTTTGTAAAATAGGTGATGTATAATTTATCTAACATTTAGTGGTAAGGATTATACTATCCTCATAAAAATAAAGAGATACATATGAAAGGCTATTATATGAATAATTTTAATTAAATGAGCACCATCATTTTGTTGAGGGCTATGAGAACAAAATATTTAATCAAAGATTTTATTGATGGAGAAATATGTTTGAAACCAGTGACAAGACATTTAATAATGTATCATCCTATAACATTTTAATCAGAAGGATGGAAAACACTATTTCCTTTTGTGATTTATTAATTTTACAAAAAAATATTTAAAAAATTCACTAAAAAATTTTATACTTAAAATTCTCTTATGGCTTTCTCCATTAACTTTATTTGTTAATTTTTTTTGAAAAATAATGAATATATTAGTTCCATACAAAGCTGAACAAGGGCGTTATAAGAGTATACAAGAACATCCAAGGAGAGGATGATGATCAAATTGTTATAATAATACGAAAGATTAATATGTAATAAAGGATTCTAGGAAGTTTGTAGAAGTGTAAGATAGTTTTAACTGATTCTCCACATGGTAAGCTATTGGGGGATAAATGAATGTTTATCCTTATTGATAAAGATGTGTGCTCTAGTTCTACCATATATAGCTTGTAAGAGGCTTTATTTGTTGTTGTGATTATCAGTGAAGATCGTTTGGTTCCTTTTTTCCTATAATCAAGAAACTAAGTAGCTTAAGGCCAATCTAAAGATCCATAAACCACCTTCAAGCTTCATCTTAATATTTTGATTCCAATCAATGATGCCAGACCATATGATAAGAGGAATGTTGGCACAACAGAGATGAAGTATTACTTGTCCTAAGTAATTACCGTAATAGAATTGAAAGAATAAATGTTCAATATTTTCTAAAGATAATTTACAAATTATGCACCAATTAGGTAAATGAGAGAATTTGGCTATTCTATCTAAGGTTGGAAGTCTATTTTTGATAGCTTTCCAAAGTATGATTGAGGATCTATGTGAACTGTGATTATGCTAATCTATTTTATGCCAAGGTAGAACACAAGAAGGTTACTGAAAAGGGACTAATAAGTTTTTGTTTATGTAGCAACCAGAGGGGTTGAGAATCTATAAAATAAAATCTTTAGTTGAATTGTTTGGTGTGAATTTGAGGAGGAATCAGGACAGAGTTGCTATTGAAAAGAAGCTATCAAGGTAGTTAATTGATAGACCTTCAATAATTGAGGCATTAAAAGGGATAATTACCTTCGAACGAGTGGCTTCAATGACAAAATCTAAAAGTCCAAAAAGGGAGCAATGATCATAAAAGAATGAAGTACTCTTACCATTTTTAATAATGGTCTTCAAAAGTACTTGATTTTCCATTTGATCTTAAATAGTTGTTTGATGAGGGAAGAAGCATTCGCTAGAAATGCTTGTAGTCCAGAGGTTTTGATATTTTATATAGCATATGTGCAACCATTAAACCTATAGAGCTTGCTAATCCTGGATAAGTCTCCATAGTATTTTAACTAAAAGAACAAAATTAAGGCTCCTGATAGTTAAAATTCCCAAACCACCATGTTTTCTAGGTAAACAAACATCAGACCAACCTATTCTATTGCTTCTAACTTTGCTACTATTAATTGACCATAATAAATTTTGAAACAGTTTTCTATTGTCTTGATGATAGCTTAAGGAAAGAAAATGTGAGAAGCCTAATATTTACTTTCAGAAGAGCATACAAAGATGATTACTTGACATCTACCAATAAGGGATAGTGATCTAGAAGTCCAACTATTAATTTTACTTTTAATCTTGTCAATAAGAGGCTTCAAGTTTGAAAAGACTGACTTAATGGAGGAGACAAGAATTCCAAGATACTTAACAGCTAGGTAATCCAACTTAAATCTAATGATTAGAGATAATCTAGAAGTTAATTATGATGCACTTATTGAGATAAATGAGTTGGATTTGTTTTTATTGATAGCAAGGCCTGACATTCTGTTAAAAAAATTTTGAAAGCTTTAATGATGGAGCTGATAGAGAGAACATCAAATTTGGAGAATAAAAAAATGACTTTCGAGCCTGTAGCTTTACAAGGAGCTACATATTTTAAAGCATTTCAATCTCAAATCTAGTAACAAGAAAGGCTAATGGTTTTCCTTCTTGTGTAAACAAATTTTGTTAAACTATTTCCTCAATAAAATCTACTAAGGAATAAGCCGATGAAAGAGGGCCCAATAAGGATTGGAAGTAACAGGTAGCTTCAGAGATTAATTGACTTTTTGTATGAAGCAAAGATCCATTACTTTTAAGGGTAACAAATTTTTTTGAAGGTTTTCCTTACAAGGTAGATCTAAAACATGTTGTGTTTTTATCACCATCTTGTAACCACTTGATCCTAGATCTTTGTTTCGATAGAGAGTAGTCAAAATTAACTGCAAGTAAGTAGTTGCTCAAGGCAGTCTATTATATAGCTTGACGCATCATACATGTAAGATTAAGGTACATATCATTCTGAACTTTACTAAACTTAGATTTAGCATTGTTTATCAAATGATGAACATTTCCTACATTTACCTTATAAAAGGCTTTATTCTTAGCCCGGATGCTGTTGATTTTCATAGAGTATTGAAATTTATTATAACCATGAATGTGATGAGTAAAGCCTCTTTTAAAAGCATCTTGAAAACTAGATAAGGAAATAAGGAATTTATTAAATAGAAAAGAATACCTAGTAGGTGCATTATTAGGTTCAAACTTAACAATCATTAGTGAATAATTACAGATTCTTAGGTTGGGAAAGACAACACGAGTGTTGGGAAAATTTTGCATTCAAAATGGATCTAATAATAAGCCTTTATCAAACTTCTTTCTTAAGATAATTTCATTACTTTGCTTATTACTCTAAGTAAAGAAGTTAACCCCAACCTCCCAAGGTATATCATAAATTTATATGCCACTTAAGCAGTTTTTGAGATCATCGTAGATAGGTCTATTAGAAAAATATCCTTTAGCTTCGTCCTGATGTATAATAGAGTTGAAATCACCAAATAGGAGCCAAGAGGAATGGATACCAAGAGCTAGCTTTTTTAGCTTAGTCCATAAAAAGTATCTTTGAAAGTTATGATTGAGTGCATATATGACTAAAATGTCTACTATCTAGTTGAGATTTTTGGAGAAGACATGTAGGTGAATCAGTTGATCAATGAAGGTGGAATCAATTATGTCTATCTTGTCACTATTATAAATCACTAGAATCCTTCCATTAGGGTGAAAATCGTGGTTGGAAATAGACTTTCAACTATTAGGCAAAAAAGACAAGAAGTTACTAATGTTTCTTTTTATTGGTTTCTAAAATACCCATTAAGTATGACTTATTTCCATTAACAAAATCTCTAAGTACTTGAGTTTTTATGGGGTAATTCATTCCCTTAATGTTCCATGATAGACAGAGATTTAAACAGCAGAAGAAGATACATTCTTCTTTCTACCTGATGTTCTCCATGACATAGTTTTAAAATCAACCTTAATGATAATATCCTTTGTAATTTCTTGTGCTATGAGTGCCAATTCAGGATCTCAAACTACGATTGACATTTTCTTAGTAATAAGAGTATTAACAAGTGTGCTAATTCCATATTATCCATAAATATAGATTGATCAATAAAGTCAATTTTAGGCTTAACAATGATTACCAAAGTATTAGAAATGATGATAATGAGAAGATAGATGGGTACGGGCAGATAGTGAGGGATTGTTTTATGCAATAGGTGAAGGAGGAACTAGAGGAGATTAACTAATTTTCTCCACATAAATAGCCACATAAAAAAGGTGATTGAGAGTTAGCAAACTAAATGAGAGATATGTGTCAAATATATTATAATATTAATATTATTGATTTATTATATTTATGTATCATTATATATTTAAAATATATTTAATATGTAATATTTAAAATATTATTAATTATTAATAAATAATATTTATTTATTTAATATGATAATAAATTTGTTATAGTAAGACCAATTAATTAGATAATTATTTTATTTTTATTTTAATCTATATTTTATAAATAATTTGAAACTATGTAATTAATTTTGAATATTATAATGAGATTACAAAAGTATTATTATATTGATTTATGATATCTACGTATCTTTATATTATTTCCTAATGGTATCCAAAAGAAGGTGAATTGGGTTTTAAAAAGTTTTAACAAAATATTTACTAATTTAGTGCATTAATGAGCATAATTTATAAAAGATAAAAATATGATATGAAATAATAAATTTCATCAACATACTTAAGCAATAATATAACAAGTGCAAGTGAAGAGAAATGCAAGCCAATTTATCATAGTAAAGTAAACAACCCTTGCCTATGTCCACTCCCAATATTCTTGTTGAATTTTTACTATAACTTTCTTTCAGATCAAATAACAACCTTTGAACAATCTTTTTCTCAACAAGAGGAAACCTTTTACAATCTTCCTTCACAGTGAAGAGGAACCTTAATGTCACTTAGAATCCTAATAAAGGCTTATAACTAAAATACACAATTTATCACTTTGAGAATTCTAAAGATACTCACTCACACAAATATGAAATAATGATAATCAAAATGCTTAATAAATACTTAGAAATATATGTGTATAAGACATTCAAATACTTTTCTATGTAAAAGCCAATGTGAAAACATATGTTTATAAGATTTTAGGATCGTTACTAATTACTGGAGTCTAAAATTAGTTGATATTGGTCAACTAAGATAGCATCTTAGTCGACCAATATATATTGAATGTATAGATTTACTAGCCATTAAGACATTGATCGACTACTAAGGACACGTTGGTCAACCACACCACTATATTACTCGACCAATATGACAACAAACTCATCTGTTACATATTTAACTTACATTAGCCGACCATTAACTTATATTGGTCAACTAATCTCTTTTAAAAATATGGTTTTTAGAACTTTCAAATACTTAAACTTGATTTGTTTGATGCAATTACAATTTAAAGAAATTTAAAATGTCCCTTAAAAGGTATTTGAAAGATCAAGAAGTTTTTATAACTTTTGATAAAGAAAAAGATTCATGTAATGAAGTAAGGTGAAATATCTATGTATGTTGAGCCTCCAGATTATCAAAATAAGAAAATGAGATTACAATCAACACTACAAAATATAGAATGACCTTGATGTACCTTAATCTTCTTTTGTTCTTCACTTGATGTTCACTACAACTATTGCAAACTTCAATTTTTTTAAATCAATTTCATGAACTATTTTCTTGAGTTTATAGCTACATATTATTCTTATACTACTTCCATCAAAATATTAAACTCATTAATAGTAATTTTATTTTTTATCATCAAAATATTGATTGAAACTTCCCTTGGTTTTACATATTATTTATATAAAAATAAACAAATATCTAATATATAATGTTAATTCATTTTGTTGATAATTAATAATATATTAACTTATCATAATTTATTAGTAATTAACATTATATTAATGATTTTAAAATGAAAAAAATTTAAGTAATTAATTAAAAATTAATTTTATTAGATGATACTACCAATAAATAAGATTATCAATGTATTATAATAATTCATAATAATTTTTATTTATTTTATTTATCATAGTAATACTAAAAAAATGTAATAATCATAAATTTTGTTTACTATATTTTTATTTATGAGTAATTTATTTTATATATTTGTGGATATATTAATTTATAAGTATTTTATTATTATTAATACTTATTTAGCATTAGCGTTGAGTCTAATGCATATAATGGAAAGAAAATTTAACTTATTACTTGCATTAAGTCTAGCACATTTGTATGCCAAAAAAATTCAATATTAAGATGAGTCTAGCATACCAATAATACATGAAAAATTTGTCATAAGTAGCATTGAATATAATAGGTCAATATGATAGAAAATGTTAATCACCATTAACATTAAGTATAGTGACTAATAGGATAAAGAAAAACAATCAATAGTTATTAGTTAAAAGTAACAATTAATGAAATTAAATATATTATAAAATATTAATTACAATAAATATAAAATTTGATAATCTTAATTATTTGTATTATTAGGTAAATAAATATAGTAATTCAAATATGATTTCATTATGTTTCATATCGCATAGTTTATATTAACTTATGAACATGCTTACTTTACTCTCTTTTACTTAGCTAGTTCTTTTAATGTGATTTCTAATGTACAAATTTTATGAATTATTTGATACATCAACAATTTATTGAAATTATTATGTGCTAATATACAAAACATTACACAAATTTCCTACTACTTAATAAGTCTAAGTTTTTATCATTAGAGCAATATTCAAACTTTTTTTAGTGTATGGTGGTTGTAGTTCCATAACGAAAGCTGATTTTGTAGTGGCATAGGTCCTTTCTTCTTACAATTCATTTAATTTGACTCCTTCTAAGGAATTTTTTAATAAAGATTTTCATTTTTGTCAAAGTAAAATGTCTTATTGACATTTAAATTTCAGCTACAAATTCATCCAAAGCTTGGTTCATACTATAAGAATCAAAACATGTATTATAGCTCAGAATGACAATGGATTGGGCCAGACTTAGGTAACCTATATCCCAATCTTAAACTAAATTTTTATTTAAAAGCTCAAGTTTGACTAGAAGCTCTATCAGTCTTAAGAGGCTTAACTTGAGCTCGAGCATAATTAAGCTTTAATTGAAATAAGGCCAATACGGTTACGCTAACTCTGATTGAGTCGAGTTATGCCCAAAATGCCAACCATTTTAGAGAAACATTAAATGGTCCAAAGCCTATTTAGGATTAGGTCAATTCCAAAAAGCCTGAACCTTTTGGAGGAAATTTTAATTGTTCTAAAGCCCAATTAAGACAAGTAAAGCCTAAGAACTCAACATTTTAAAAGATTTGTGATTGAGGTAAAGACTCGAATGCTTTATTTATATAATCACCTTCCTCCTCCTTATCTTTTAGTACATTCTTGCATGACTTAATTTTGGTTTCACGTGTTTTTTTAGTTAAAAGCAATTCTAGGTCATGGATTTAAGTATGTTACAAAGTTTTTTCATTGATTGGATCATGATACCCATCCTCAGTTTATAGTTCTTAAATTGTAGCCACAAAACCTTTATTGATAGGGAGTACCAATATTTGTCCTTTTTTCATTATATTATAATTTTTATTATTCTTATATGTTTTCACATTGAGGAAAATGTAAGATTCAAGTGCGAAGGAGGGAATTAATTTGTTATGAACATCAACTTGTTAGCTTAATAGGGAGCAATTCTGGAAAAAAAAAACTTTGAAATAATATTAGTCTAGATAATTCATTATAAGTTAGGTTATTTTGCTAATTTGATTTCTTTAGACAAGTAGTCATTAGCATTCATGATTAAATTAATTTTAATTTGATTCATTAATTTTGATAATGGATAATTGATTTGAGCTATGAACCTTTTTGTATAATTTGGACACGTAATTGAATTAGAAGTGAGCTTTTTTTAACCACTTTCAATATTCAACTGAAAAACAAAAGAAAAATGTGAATAAGTTACATTAAATAAATTCACTTTGTTAGTTTCAAACCAAGTAAAAAGGTTTTATTTAAAGAGAAATGCTAGTAACAATTGAAATAGTGACCTAATTGAATAATTGGAGGTATTTATGACAAGGTTTTACTCTCGTATTAAAAGTTTAGTGTTTAAACAAGATTTTAAATGCTTTGATGTTAATTTAAAGTTAATTTGAAGTTTTTCTTTTAATAAGGGTTGTGGAAATATTGAAAATTGAAGCATCATTCTTATATTTGTCCACTTTACGCATTAGGTTGGATTGAGTTAAAGTTTAGAGCATGGAGTTGAATTAAATTGCTTTATAACTTGTCGTAAGTAGCTAAACACCCTATAATTTAGTGAACTTTGACATAAAATGAACAATGGATAATCTTGATTTATATAATTGATTTATTAAATTTTTCTTTAAGTTAAGAATAAAGAAATTGATTTGCTTAAGGACAAGAAAATTCTTAAGTGTGAGGAAATTTGATAAGTGTTCAATATAATATATTTTTAACATGATTTTTAAAAGGATTTTAATTTTTTTGTATGATTTTTATAGGATTTGGTACTTAATATGACTTATATTTTATTTATAAGCCTTATTTTAGCTCCTTAATAAAAAAATGAATTTGGGAAAATCATATTCAAGTTAGAAAATTTCTACAGTGAGTTAGGATGAATATGTGTTAACAATGGACCTATATTTATAGCGCATGCCAAACATGGCACTACTTTTAGTCTCATTAGCTTATTAGTCCATTTGACTTCCTATAGAACTCTCCACTTAAAAGAACACGGATTAAACACAAACTCTTGTTTATGGCCTTCAAACTTGTGTTCCTAGGATCAGGGTTGTTCCTATTATTTTATAGGTCCTGGGCGAAATAAAAGAAAAGGACCCCAATAAATCTTCAATATAATTAAGTTTACATCTTTATATGAAATATAAATGACTCAATTTATAAGTTTACATGATCAACTAAATATTAAATGATCATAATACTAACAAATACACTAAAGATTATGATTTATGAAAAACAATTCTTCAAGCATTTCTAGATGTAAAATCATTAATAATATTATCAAGATCAATATTGTTCAACATATCCTTCTCAATACATATCATAGCTAAACTATTTTCTATCGCTAATCTCTCCATTACTCAAATTTCTATAATAATAAGAATATGAAAAATAACAAGAGGTACTGTCTAAAGGAAACATAAGATTCAACTATCTTGTAGGCCCTTTTTCAACTAAAATATCTCTTGCTTTATTATCAAGATTATCCCAATTCTTAGGATTATAAATGTCCAATTTAGAGCTTACTTATGCATTTGGTACATGATCATCCTCACTTAGATTTCTAATATCCTCGTGAATATGAATCTTATCACTTAAGTTTTCTTTTTGTTGTTCAAAACTACCTTCACCTAATTCCTCAGGACTCTCACTAGAGGACTCTACTCTTTTAATAAATTTATTAATGGCTCCGTTTTGAGATTCTATCAACTGTGCTACTTGTTTTCTTTTTTTTTTCCTTTTTTCACTTCCAAACAAATGCTTTTTAATCAACATAATATAAACCAATTATAACATAGTTGGGTTAAAAAAAGAACAAAAATACCTGTATGGAACGGAAAGAAGTATGCAGACACAACCAAACTCCAACAGCTTCACAATATCACAAAGATATATAAATGATATTATATCTGTGGTAAAGGAAAAAAATAAATAGCAAAATTTAATATCTAATATTTAAAATAAAAAACAAAGACCAAAAATACATTAAAAACTTAGAAATTTTATCTTTAAATTATACTCAGAACTTAAAAAACAAAATCGTAAATTTTTTTGCTGCTAATATTTGAGTTGAAGTACTTTAAATGCATATATTGATGAAAATAAAGAAATTAGAAAATAACAGTACACTTAAATATTTCAACAAGACTATTTATAAAAATGACATGTTAACTTAAC
>JANZLF010000005.1:33280287-33290569 GCA_026546835.1 Erythroxylum foetidum | reverse complement strand
AATAAAGAAATTAGAAAATAACAGTACACTTAAATATTTCAACAAGACTATTTATAAAAATGACATGTTAACTTAACCACAAGATCCACCATTTGTAACGTTAACTTATAACGTTAATATATTAAATCACTCTTGGAACTCACCCTCATCTGACGTTTAAATTTTAATTCTTTGAAACATCAACTACACTAACGTTAAAATCATTTATTATACTACCTGCAGCTGGGGCCTAGATAACGTTTAAGTCTTAGAGAGGCTTTCTCATTTTGCCTTGGAAGAGGCAATAGCGCAGGACAGGAGAGGATTTGTGATATGTGTAACCATACTATCAACTATCAAGGCATTTGTCTGGAAGTGATGTACAGGTGGGAATCAAAATTTTGGGCCCCCCTTTTCATGGAGCCCAGGGCCAGCACTGCCTAGGATATAACTCAAATGTGAAATAGAGGAGATGCTAAACCGATAAAGGTATATATTGGTCACTTATGTTAGTGACCCATGTTAGCGGTGATGTTTACATAAATTATAATTTTTTGCAATTGTGAAAAAATGACAATAAAGATCTATGATGGACCTATGTTGGTCAAAATTTATAGTTTTTTGCAATAAAATAAAGATAGACATGAGAAATTAGAAAGTGAGAGAGGAGGCCAAAAAGCAACCAATAAGGTTTGAATTGGAGAGTCTTTACATAAAAACAAAGCAACTTTTGAGTAAAGATGTTCCATCAAGATTCAACCAAGAATATCAAGAGTCAAGATCCATAAGAATGATCTCTTTTATTTTTTCTCATTTATTATTGATTTTCTTTGAATGAGTATAAACTGTATATATATAATGGGACAAACCTTAAAGCTATTGTTTTAGATTGATTTCTTTATATAATAAAAGACCTAAGTTTTACTATGAATCATTTATGTTTATATTGTGTTAAATTAAAATATGATAATGTTTTGATTCATTTTGTAGATTTTATATATAAGGATTGAGACACCATATCTATGATAGATCATGTAATGAATAATAAGAGTTGCACGGAATCTTATATGTAGGAACATAAAAATCTCTTAGGTTAAAGTCAAATCTATTAAGGAAATTCATAAAACAAATTAATACATTATTAGGGGTTTTTATTAGAAAGAGATTTGAATCAATCAACTTAAATATAGAAGTTGCATATCTTGAGAAAGAAAGTAATTATAACTTTAGAGTTTTTACTAGTCCAATAAACTATGGCTTATCATTAAATCAAGATAAATCTAAGCATAAAAAGGTTTTAAGGGATTCTTATCTAGATTTTATTTGTCTATTGGTTGCTTTCAATCTTGCTCTTTGCTTTGTTTTGGTACTTTAGATTAGGTCATTTAATTATTCATTTCTAATTCAATTAATTTGTTAAATTAGATAATAAATAGACAGTTGCTATTATTTTTTGTAGTTCTAATAGGATCAACACTTATATTCACCTAAGCTATAGTATCATAACGATAGGCACACTTGCTTAGTGATCTTTACTATAGTTTTGGTAGGATACATACACATATTATCATAACCAATGCCCTACTTCACCTGGTGGATGTGAAACCCCTTTAATAGAAGATCTTTTTAAAAAAAATTAAAAGTCAATAGAAGATCTTATCATATCTAACCTAACATTTAAAGTTAAGCTCTACTTTCACTTTAACCTAGCCCTCTAATCTGTCTGAGGTTAATAAGTTATAGATCAAACCTAATAAAGCCATTCTTCGAATGCCTAAAATAGACTAAACTTTTCCGTGTATTAGGAAGTTTTATTATGTTATAAAATTGATCTTTAGTATAGTTTTGATAGGATACATACACATATCATCACAATTAATTTCCCACCTTGCATAGAGCAAATACCTTTAATAGAAGGTCTTCTCTTGTTTGACCTAAAATGTATAGTTAAGCTTTACTTTCACTTTAACCTAGTCATCTAATCTTTCTTATGTGAATATATCATAAATCATAAATCAAACCTGATAAAGCCATTCTTCGAGCACCTAAAATGAACCAATTGATCGATGGTGAAGAGTAACATAGAACGTATCTCTCCCTAGTTGACTTTCTATAAGGACACAACAAGAATCTTAAACCAACCTTTTCTATAACAAATTATAATAAAGCAATCTTCACACAAACTCGCACTTTATAATTATCTCTTCACTATCTCAAATTTATTAACTTCTTATTGCTCTCGTTTTCTCATACTTTTTTTTCAAATAAAATTCTATGATTTTAAATAGCTAACGAAAAATCTATCTAAAAACTCAAGAAATTTTATATGTATCCTTCATCGAATCATTTGGTTTTTAATTGTTGACTTACTATAAAAGGTACTATCATAGATTGATTAGTTGCCTATTACATAGTTTCCTCCAAAGTCTATCCAAAATACAATTAAAGAAATACTATATCATTCTTCTATTAAGCATATTGATCTCCAACATTATTTTATGCACGATATTCTTGTAGCACTTTGGTTATGCTAACTTCCCTAACAGCTTGGGCATATATTTGCGAACCTTATATGGTCAACTTATTTACAACCAATTTGGTGCCATCTTCTTATATGCTCATAAACAATCTACATGTAACTGATCAATTTTTAATCGCTTTATATGAGAATCACTTAAAATAACCTGCATGATTATTGTCAAGTTAATCAATACCGAATTAAGCACAATGTTAATCTAAACAATGACAATATTTTCAAGGTTGATTTGCTTATAGTTGGCTTTTTGTGTATATTCTTCGAATAATTCTTCCAAGATGACTTTATTTTTAAGCTGCTCCCAAACTTTTCTACCAACTTAGACTTCCAAATGGACATCCTTACCATATTTTAATTGATATGCTAATATGTTAGATGATCGATCTATTCTACTCATACCTATTGGGTTGTTTTGTTTTACCTTAGGATAAGTGATGTATGTGTAGTGTACATATATTTTAGTTATTGTTTTGCTATGTGTAATGATCAATCACCTATCAATATATAGCCACTTATGCTCAAAAGGTCAACTAATACTTCTTCCCTTGACATTCTTCTTCAATTTATGGAAAAAAAAAATCCCCTCATTTATAAACACTACGCTATGTTGATAGACACCTGCTAAATACAACAAATTACTGGTAAATCTTCAGTCAAATTCGAAACATCCCCTCAAGTCACCTGTGCCAATTTTTTGTTGATGTAAGCACATACTAACTCTCAACTCAGTATCACAGCAATCACAGTTCAGATCCAGATTATCCATTCACGTACCATATAGCTGCAAAGACACAATTGAAGCTGTCATATAGTCCTATCAAGAATAGTTTGCACTTGATTTGCAACAATTTTAGCAACAATTGAAGGAGAAAATCTTTTGATCATGTCTTCCCTTGCCCGCTTTCCTCTAGCCTGAGCTTCCTCAACATTAGTTATTACTCGCCTCATTAGCACTTGCAGTTTACCAACGGAAGGTTCAGCCCAGAGATGCCCTTTGAATGGCCCTTCCATCACTTGAGTCATTCTATCAAATGGCAATGGATAACTATTCTCCTCTGTCAAATATTCCGTTGGACCAGACCAATTGGTTGTGATGACTGGTAAAGACATTGACATGGCCTCCACTACAGGCCTTCCCCATCCTTCTCCTCTCGATGGAAGAACAAATGCATTGGCTGCCTTAAACATTCTTGGCAAATCAGATTGAGCTATGTGTGAATCTATCACATACACCGAAGCCCAACCATTCTCAGGTTTTCTAAGGTCAGAGTACTCCACAAACTCCAAAATCCTATTTCCAAAATTGCTATCGGAATGATATGGATTTGTTAATAAATACAAAGCCACCTCATCACTCCCAGAGAACTCTTTCAAGTATGATTTCAACAAAACGTCCCATCCTTTCCTGTACTCCCACTTAAACACACTCAAGAAGACAAATTCCTTTTCCAGCTTCAAATTTGTGTTCTTTTCTCCTAAAATCATACTCCCTCTTGAGACCAGATCCAAAGGCTCATACTTGAAGGGATCAAAGAACTCAATATCAACAGGCTGAACAATCTTCACAATCTTGGATGGATTAACCCCACTCTCCACAAACGTAGAAAAATGAAAATCCGTAGGAACCCAAACATAATCCATACGATTACATCGCTTCACATGTTCAGTATTCACCCTATCAGTCTCAAACATTGTTCTGCCAATTACATACCTGAAACCCTTATTATACCCATTTGGTGGGCATGGAAGGGTTTCAAATAATGGTGGATGCCAAGCACCAGGCTCACTATGACACACCACTATTGTCTCATTCATTCTACATTGTGTCTGATGTAGCTCAATCGCCAAGCTCCTGACATCTTCAGGCAAACCTTCCCAAAATTCCAAAGACTCTAAATCGCCATGTTGTTCGATACATAACCTAAATTTGGGATCCTTAATGTGTTGGGTAAGGGCTAAGATATAAGACCAAGCTTCTGAGCTATACCCACCTCCTGAAAGAAAGGGAGCCATCCAAAGAACACAGTGAGACGGCATGGTTGTGGGATTCGGTCGAAGGGTTTTTGCAGGTGTAGGATTTGGATAGAGAAATCCCAAGAGTTTTTTGAAAATTCCCGATTGCGATGCGAGGCTTGATTTTAGGAATTGAACTTTGATGTAGTTGGTTTTGGTCGAAGTGAAACTTAATAAAATTGCCAAGAATAGGATTGATATTGATGACAAGTAGAAGGCAAGGGATTTTGTTTTCATGGTGACAGAGTGTGTTCGATTTGGTTGTGGTTGGTTAAGGTCATGAGACCGCATTGCTAAAATATTCATAGAAATTTAACAAATTGAGAAACAGTGGCAGCGAGTAACTCAAAACAGAGAAACGGATAAAGGGGACAACTGAAACAAAACCTTTGTAAACCTTTTAGCCATCGTTGGAGCAGAGAAACCCTCGGAACCTGGTACGGTGGTGCACAGGTGCAACGAGTCCCTTCGGCTTGGTTTCTTCGGACCCTGAACATGAGGTACAGAAAAAGTGAAGGGTAATTAAAATTAACTACAAAGTGACGAGTTGGATTATTCTTTGTCAGATTAATTGTTTTATATTTATGGGAGAAATGGAGGATTTTCAAATGTTCAATTAGTTTTTTTAGTTAATGGCAACATAAAAATAAATGAACGACGAACTTCCAAAGTTGACATGGAAACAGTTCTGTTAGATCCATTGATCATCATTTGATTTTAGCCTTCGAACGAAAGATGAGAAAGATTCAAAATCACCTTCTGCATTTATTTATTTGTTCTTACCAAAGTTGTGTAAGTGGAAGATGGTATTTCCACGGCGATCAAAGATTCAGCCTCAACATGTTTGGAAAGGACCATTGCAAGCACTATGGATGTTTAAGGAGTGGAAGTTAACTTGTCCAAGGAACTATTTTTTACATGCAACCGAATACTATCATAATGACAGAATATCAAAAGCTTCCACAATCGTCGCAGCAGAATCCTGGAGTTCCGTTTATTATTTCTGTCAACTTATATAACTCAGCAGTTTACATCTTTGACCAGAAGCGGCTCAAGCTTGCTTCTATGGTTCCATGTGGCTCGTCCGTTGGAAGATATACGTCATCCTCAAACTACAAACAACAAAGCAAGTTATCTACCTAGCTGGACTTTCTATTTGCCTAGCGATCAAAATATTGATATATAAGATATTCCATTTAATTCTGTAGCTTAAAATGAAAGTTGTAGTTTATATTGCCAGACTCGTACCTTTACGATGCTATTTTCTTTGCTTGATATGTTAACTGGCAAGAAATGGAGATTCGGTAATTTGAGTTGGACTGAGGATATATCAGGAAACCTGCACGAAAAGTTGAAAATGTAAAGCCAAACTCCAAAGATTGCCAGAGGAATCTTCAACAGAGGTTATCAAAGTGTTTAGAGCTCTTCCACATCTAATAAAGAAGAGGACCTGTTCAGTACAGCCTTTGCCATCTGGAAAAGAGTGCTTTGCACAGATGCACTATATACCCCCCCAGTTGGAGGACCAAAGAAAGTGTTGACTAGCACTTGTTTCACATCTTCATATCTCTCCGCAAAGTAAACTGATTTTTGAGGAACACTGGAGATCGATTCATACGAGTACCTGAATGTAATTGTTCAAATTTTAACATTGTAATATGGCAAGACATAGTGATAGGCCTAACAAAGTCTACTTCTATACCAATACCTCCAAGTTGCAGTGACTTCTGTTGCAAGTATCCTCTCACGTGTATCAGGCAAAGCTGTATACCTGTCCCTAACAAATCCTTCAAAGCCCGACTGTCCACAGCATAAACCCCAAGAGATCAATGTCAGTGTGCAAATGAAAGGGGCAATAAAAGAAGCATCATAAGAGTAAGAGGATAACATGAGCCAGTGGTATATGAAAACAAGATTCCTTATCCCATCTGTTGGCATAAAAGGGAAATAATGAAGAAAACCACTTCAGATTTAGCGAGACAAAGATAAGATATGAGTTCACCTTGGTTGTCTTCAGCACAGTCAATCCTTCAATACTAGACCTAAGCTGCAGAGAACCAGACTTCTTTACTACTACCTCAGTTGTATGCTTTTCAGATCCAAGTTTGAAACCTTCAGTAGAGAAGATATGCATTATTCACAAAAAAGTATTTGTACTTGAACATTCATGTGTTCACAAAAGTGATACATGCAGACAAGCAAGATAAAGAAACCAAATCTTAAACTTCTACATATATCTAACCCAGTGAAAGTTTAGGACTCCACCTATGGAATATTTAGATTCGTACAAGTTTCAGTTGATTTATGTGTAAACTGATTAATAGAATTGTAGATGATTCAATGCATTCATTAAAGGATATGGGAACTTGAATTGGTAATGGCTTACGGCTGATTCAACAACTTTAATCGAAGTAAAGCTAAGCTTACCTCATTAAAGGCTGTGAGTGGCTTGGAACATATGGTGTTAAGAGTTTTGATTATCAACACAGTTGAAATGTTCATTCAAAGATTTATTAAAAAGTTGCTCAGGACCTATTATCAAGGCTAAGTAACATAGTTATACCCTTTACGAAGATTTATTAAAAATCAGCTCAGGACTTATTATCAAGGCTAAGTAACATAGTTATAACCTTTATGAATTCACACTCAGCTCAGGCTCAAAAATCTTTTTTAACCCCGTTGACCTTGCTTAAACTTAAGTTTAGATGAAAGCCTGAATGGAGAAAATTTTAAATGAGTCAAGCCTAAGCTAACTATGGCAGAAGCACTAAAGAAATAATGATTGATTATAATATGCACACAGAACCAATTAGATAAAACTGAATCTCTAAAAAGTAAGAAAAGAGAGCATTTCATATGATGACTATGATGATAGTAAGTGGGAAAGGAACTTTACATGGATGGAAATAACGGCCACTTCATATCAGCAGATTAATGCTTTAAAATGTAAAGTGCCTAAACTGATCCCTTATGCTACCAGCATCTATAAAAAAAATTGACTAGATCAAGCTAAGGCAAAATTTGACTACCAATTGGCAACATACTTTTGGTTGTACTTTCTCCAAGGCAAAGGGAAGAGAGTTTTTCCTGGAAGATCTTTGATCATTAAGGACACATATAGCAATTGGTGGAAATGGAGAATACATAGAAATAGGAAAATATAAAAGGTGGAGAAGAAAATGGTACAAAAATAGCCATCTTGCCCATACAAAAGAAGAGTCAAACTATGCCATAAAGATCACATACCAGCAATCCTATTGAAAGAACTGAGGCAGCAAATGAATGGTGAATAAGGTACTAGAATAAGAATACAAGCGTAGAAGAAAGATAAATATTGAAGGAAGCAACAACAACAAAACTATATAAATTACTGCATGTGAAGGAATGAGGAAAGCAAAATAAAAGGTTATCCATGAAGCATATCCTGTTGACGGAATTAAAAATTACTTAATGTCGTAGAAATTTAGAAACTTGCCATGTTGATGTGGCTGCCCATCTACCGAAACACGCTCCCATGGTTTTTCCACTATGTTGACAATGGCAGCAGTGACCTAATAAATTAAGGAAATAGATATGAATTAAGTAACAGGCATTCACAATTAATGGATCCAAACATATAAATAGATGATCAAACTGAAACTAAACTAGCAGCTGATATGTTCAGACTTGAAAGAAATTTTTAACTCCAGTTAAGGCTTGCTAACTCTTTTTTAACATATTCTTTTATCCAAAATTTGAAGTTCCAAAGTTCATCTTTGGTGAGGATTTGAATAGTAAAGGACTAGCCCAGCAATGAGAGCCATATATTTTCTTTTATGAAAACATTAAATCCGTTATCCCAAACCTAGCTTGCTAGTATTCCTATAGGTGGAACATTCTTTTGTCCTTGTTAATTCAGCTGTAAAACTATGTCCACTAAAAATCTATATTTACCTGCTTGTAGAAAGATGTAAAATGCTTTGCAAGCAAAATTGCAAAATCCTCAGCTGAAACCTGTTCTGAACATTCCTTTGCTTTCGCATACACCTATCGGAGCCAACCAATGCATCAAGTCCCAATCCAACAATAGGCAGTTCAATACAAAAACCGCAAGCAAATCACGCAGTTACAATTTATCAATATAGAGAGAAGTGTGTGTTTTGTTTACAGTGTTTTTCATGGAGTCCGTAGCGACAATATCGGAATTGTCATCGCGGACATAGGAGTTGATGCAATCAGAGAAAAGGGAGATGGAGACATTCCATTCAACCATGAAATGGACGCCTTGTTTGCTTCTCCAAACTCTTCCCAGTCTCACTCTAGACTTGCCGTGCCTCTGCTCAAACTTCAATCCGTCAAGCTGGCTGTCGCTGGACATGGCTTCTGGGTATCGAGGAAAAGATTGGATTCTTTAGAGAGAGAGTGACTCGGTTGACAATGAACAGTGAAATGAGAGTAAGAGAGAATAAATAATAAAGCCTTAATTGCAAGTTGACTTCACAGCTGTAAAATGGTAATATAGTAAATGTTAGCGAGAGTGAAGTTTTTGTTAATATAATTTAGTAAATATATCTAGACAAATGTTTAATATTATTTTTTAAACCTATTTATATTTTATTTATAATAATAATAATAATAATAATAATAATAATAATAATAATAATATTAAGATGACAGAATTCGAACATGCAACTTTATGCGGGTCTACGTGTCGTACAAGGATGGCAATCTTAAAGTCCGAATTTTTATTTCTTTTTCTTTAGGCCAAAACAAAAGTCAAATTCGGAAATCATGCTTGTGTTTCTTTATAGTATGCCCAATTCAAGTTGATAAACTTTCTTTAAGTTAATACAACATGATGATTTTGTAAAATAACCTATAACAACCTTCTTTTTTAAAATATAACCTATAACATCTTTGATTGTATATCCACGAGATCTTCTCAACAAATTAATTTCACCATATAGTAATTTGGAAAAAGGTTTTATTATATTTAATTTAATTTAAAAATAAATATTGAAAATTTTTATAAAGGATTTTCATTTCTAATTAATTTTTTTATGAAATATAATCAAAATGACAAAGTCATTTGTTTTTCATTAAATTAAAATTACAATTACAATTACAATTATGATAATAATATTTTTATTTTCAAAATAAAGCATTATTATAATTAAAAAATCAAAACAAAATTTTCTTTTAATGTTGATTAAAAGACTCTATATCACTTTCAATTCAATTGGAATTAGTATTTTTTATTAACAAACATATTACATGTTTTTATGATAACAATGTTAATAAAATAGTTCTACATTTGAGGAGCATGCAATATGCGATGATTAATTAAAATTTATATAGCAAAATATATTAAAGAATTATTTTGTAATTTTAAAAATTTTATACACTATTTTATAATTTTAACAATATCGTACTAAAATTAAAATTACTAGTATAATTTACCACTCACATAATTTTTAGTTTTTTCTTCGATAAACCAAAGAATCTAATTAAAATTTAATATTCCTAATTATTTATCAGTTATATCAAAACTTATGACTTTAGGAACAATAAGACCAAATCAAAACATAAATCTTCATCGTGTGATTGAAGAACTTGAAGGTGATGTCATGCTAACCTTCTCTAAAGTGATGCTACATAATTCAAAAGTAGATCAAAATTCAAAATTTGCCTCGAGTAGATGGAGACCACTCTTTATTGGCATGGGATCCTCTGTTCCTTTTTTTCTGCTCCTACTATGTTCCTTTTGATTTAAGT
>JANZLF010000005.1:33261401-33272415 GCA_026546835.1 Erythroxylum foetidum | reverse complement strand
TAAAAGTGCTTTTTATTTTTATGTTGCCAAACAGTCTACTGAATGAAGCTCTTTTTAAAAAGTTGTTTTTTAATTGAAAACCAAACAGTTAACTGGCTTTTAAAAAAAGCTCTTCTCAGAAAAGCTCTACTGACAAAAGCTCTACTAATAAAAGCTCTACTGATAAAAGCTCAACCAAACGGACCATATGTGTCTTGCGAGAATGACAATCTTAAGCAATCTAATCACCGTGTGAAAGACTTTTAAGAATACACGTGAGACTGGACTGTTGATTTATACTCCATAACTAATTAGTTGTGGTAATTTAATAACATAATAATTTAAAATAATTATTTACTTTATACATATTTAGATGTATATGATAAAGTTTAAGTTATAAATATACATCACAAATGAAATTATAATGAGATTATAATTATGATATTCATATTATATTTAATTAAGTATTATTCTTAAATTATTCCTGGTCACTATAAAGATTGGACATTTATAGAGCATAAAAAATCTAATACACGTTATGCTATGTTTCTTCCTTATAAAGGAAGTAGTTGATCTTCTATACTAAAGTATGAAGATACTTATAAAAGCTTTTAAATACTTAATAGAGAATAAGTTTATTGAATTGACCTGATTATGAAGATTTTAAATAGAATATTACTTATAATGGTTATATAATTGATTCTTAGATTTGAGATTACCTAAGTATCTCATGTGACAATTACTATAGTTTAATGTTACTTATGACCTATTCTATTTAGGATAGCTCAGTTGGTAATACTTGAAAACAATATAAACCTTATAAAAATAATTGAGTAAGTCAACAAAAAATTTGTCACTTTAAAACAATTAGGGAGAATGTTTCACTGTTCTTGAATATTATTAGTTATTTAATGAATTCTTTTGCTATAATAAATTGACATTTGAAAGGTGTTTTCAAATATTAATTATAAATTAATTACTATTAGTAAGAAAAATAATAATTGGATTTAAAAGAGTTGACAATTCTATACTCAATGTCTAATTGAAAAATTTAGTGAAAAATAATTAAATTATACATCATAACTATGTATGGATGAGTTAAGTTAAACTACTTTGACATTCCTAATATTTGAATGATTATCAGATGTTGCTAAATGTTAATCTTGATTTATGAATATAAATTTTTAATTGAAGAATTGAAGATAAATTAAAGAAATTTAATTCTAATTATGAATTATAATCATAATCATAATTTATAATTATTACCAATATATTAGGAACCCAATAGGTCACATAAAAAAAGGACAGTTAGGAAGAAAAAATAATTTAAATTAAGTCCGACTTAATTGTGAAATTTGCAAAACTTAGAAAAATCAAACATGAGATATTTGATTTTATTAAATTAACTTATAATTATAATTGGAGTTAGACTTTAATTATAACTAGGAAGTTTAATTTTAATAAGAAAGAAACTCTATTGACTGACTCTATAAATAGGAGGAAGGCATAAGGGAGCTAGTACTCCTATTTTTTCCTCTCAAATAATTTAAGTTAATTTTCTATTTTCCTTGAATATTATTAATGTCTAGACACATTGACAGATTATGGTTGACAGTTTGAGAAGAATTTTTTGTAGAAATTAAAACAAGTTTTTAAAATATAAATCAATTATGATTTAATCTCTTATTTATGATTTATGTTTTTCAATTTGTTCAATTAAAAATATCTGATCAGGAAATTATAAAAATTGATTTTCCGTTGCACCTCTTGTTTGATCATAACTAGTTTCCGAATAGCAGTATTAGAGTCTCATTTAATTGTTTAACTTGACTAAAGTTACCTAATTGTTATTGGTTTAATACTAGTTTATAATTTTAAAAAATGACTTGAAATAAAACTTGATGTTAATTGATAATGGTACTATATCATACTAAAACCAAATCTGATACTGGTATCAGTACAATTACGATATTCATAACATTATATGTCACCCACATGATTTTTTCTTCAATAAATCAAAGGATCCAATTAAATTCAAGATCCCTAATTATTTATCAATTATATCAAAGACTATAAATTTAGGAATCATAAGACCAAAACTACACAAAATCTTTATCATGTGATTGAAGAGTTTGAAGGTGATGTCATGATGACTTTTTCTAAAACGATGTTATATAATTCAAAAGTAAACTATGCTTATAAATATATGAAGCTTAATAAGACTCAAAGCTAAATGGAAACTATTTGAGCTTCTATCATTCGAATGGAAAATTAGGGATTTAATGATTAAATCTCAAAATCTCAACAAAAAAGGTTCTAATAAAAAGGTCAAACTAAATTTATCTCTATTTATTGTAATTTAATGTTTTATACAACGATAATATTATAAATTTTAATTAGATTTAAGTTTTAATTAGTTGTAAATTTGTCTCTATTTATTATTTCCATTTATGTTTTTGGTTCTTGAGTTTTTAGCTTTTAATTTTAGTTTTAAGTTCTTTCCGACACGTTGGATCAAAGGTAGTGTGGAGCTTTGTAAGAAAGTGAGCCATGATGTGAAATAGAAAATTAAAGCCTTGCTTGAAGAGTATCATGACAAGAAAGATAGAAGGCAAATACTGAATTACAAAATTAGTAATGGAAGTATTTTTTTCTAGTGGTTAAGATGATATTGGAGATATTGAAGGTGGTTTTCCTTAATAATAAGAAGGAAATATTGCACCTATTGTGAGAAGACACGTGTTTAACTTTTTTACACCACAAATAACTCCTAGAACTTAGGCTTCAATCTATAGTGGTTTACAATCTAAAGAATTGACTCATAATGTGAACATGACCATGGCTAAATAGTGGTATGATTCAAATATATCAATCAATGTTGCCCAGTTTTATTATTAATAGCCTATGATGGATACTATTACCTCCTATAGTCAAGAATATAAAGCTTCTTCAATTGATGATTATAGAGATAAACTTATGAGTAATTCTATTTATGAAATAAATAGTAATTTGGATGAAATAAATAGTACTTGGGCAACTTATGGGTGTTCATTTATGTGATGGTTGGTAAAATAGAAGATATAAGTCTATTATCATGTTTTTTTGCTAAAAGGACTATATTTTTGAAGTTTATTAAAGCATTTTGCCTTATTAGAAATATTGATACTTTGTTTCAGATATTTAATAAATTTGTGAATGAAGTTGGGCTAAAAAATATTATTTAGTTCATTACTGACAATGATTTTGCTTACATAGTAGATAAGAAAATATTGCAAAATTTTTTTATTGGACTCCTTATATTATATATTTCATTAACCTAATGTTAGAAAATATAGGAGAAAGGACCAACTTAATCTATAATCGTGTATGAATTTGATAAGAAAGAATTTTATTAATAGTAAAAATTTGTATCGTTCTATTATTACAAGATTTGCGACTAATTTTTATCACTTTAGTGTTGTTTTGTTTTAATGAAAAAGGAGTTAAGAAAAACATTTACAATTTAGTTGCATCTTAGTATGCCAAGTATAATATTGGAGTGGAGGTTTATCGAATTATACTTGAAGATTATGAATTTTGTTCTCAATGTCAATTTGTAATCCAAGCTTCTAAGCTTTTAATGAGAGTACTTCGCCTGACTTATAGTGATGAAAACAATGAGTTATTTTTATAATGCTACGGAGAGTGCGAAGGAAGCATATAAGGCCAATATGAAAATAGATCTTCTTTGTACATACCTCATTTTGAAATCATCAATGAGAGACGAGAAAGATAACTTTACTCACCATTGCTTGCATATGAAGCATTTTTGAATCCTAGTGTTTATTTTAGATCAAGTTTACAAAGAAAGTTGAAATCAATATAGGAATATTATTAACCATTATAACAATTGTTGCTATGAGATGATGCAAGATCTCTTGAGCTCACAAATGAAGGTCTATAAAAATGCTTCTAGTGATTTTAGGATACCTATTGTATTCGTCAAAGGGACAAACTTAATACAGATATATATTTTTACTTTTGTTACTTGTTGAAAATTAATCATCACTTTATTTTTTATAAGGTTAATTTTGTTGTCTTAAAATTGCTTAGGGGGTCAATTCGAAAGTGGTATTCTAGAATTACAAACATTTGCACGTCAAATTTGGAGTCAATGTGTGAGTGCTAGAGGGTATGAAAGGAATTAAAACACGTTTGAATTCATCTATTCCAAGAAAAGGAATATATTGGAACTCAAAATATTGAACAATTTGATCTTTGTTTGATATAATTTAAAGCTTTAAAAAAGGTATGTTATTATCATTATTAAATTTAATTTATTTTTTGTAATTTAATTTTATTTGTTTACTAAAACTCTTAATAGAATAACTAGTTTTGTAGATTCAATTTACCTTTATTATATCAATCTTTTACCATATTAAGTTTATGAGAAATCGAATTTGATAGATGAGAGTAACTTAGAAGATAATCTTAAATGAGAAAGTATTCACATATCATTTAGTGCAATAAATTTTAATATTAGTGATGATGAGAATTCTCTTAATGGTGAGAATTTTGTATCAAATAAGAATTAAGGTCAATAAAATTTGAGTGGATGTTTGATTGAATAAAATTCTAGGTTTTTATTTCCTCTTTTCTTTTAATTTCACTTATGTTTGATGCATATGTTAAATTCTATATATGTTATATAAATATAAAATTTTAATTGTAATATTTTTATTTCAGGTTCTGCTTTTAGTTGGTTGTGTTCGTCAACATGAACTCATTATAACAATTATGGTTGCAGAACTTTATTATTCTTTTTATTTAATATTTTGATGTAATTATTCTTTGTTATATAATGAAATTATAACATTTTAAGTACTTTGTATTATCCTTAGTTTTGTATTTGTGTGATTATTAATTACTGTCATTGATTATACGTGAAACATGTAGAAAGTAATATTAATAGAAATAAATATATTGTTTTTATTTTAAATTTCTATCATTATAATTTTTGGAGACAAGGTTGATATAAATTTATAAATTATACAACACAATATTTTGAGGGACTATTTTGTAATTTTTAAAAACTTCAAATACTTTTATAATTTTGAAAAATTACCCAAATTAGAACTGTATAAAAATCAAATTTAGTACGATACAAGTACAATATTCTTAACATTAAGTGCTTATCATATTTTCTAAAAGAATGCATATATTTTTTTTAGATAAAAAGGTTTCTTTGTGATTTATATAAAATTAAAAATTTTGAATTTTTTAGTAAAATTTAATTTTTCAATAAATCTTTTCTCTTAAACTTTTTAAAATAATGATATAACACACGTGATTTAAATATCATACGTGAACCGATTAAAAGTTTTTAATATAACAACAAAATTAAATTCTTAAACTTCACTTGAATTAATTATATATGATAAATTATTGATTTGCATTGAATTAAATTAATCTTAAATTAAATCATATTGTTAACAATATTTGATTACTTCATATGTTGTGTTTATACTACTATTATTTTTAACAGAAATATAAAAAATTATAAAAATTTATAACACACAAATTTGAAAACTTAATTAAACTTCAAAGGAACCTTTAATATGTCTTTTACCATTTAAATGTTTAAATAACATTAAAATAATGTGTAAACTTGAACTTTAAAAGAGTTTTATAATTTTTGCAAAAATATTTGTTTTATGTACTTTTCCTTCAGTTGATTATTTACATATTATAGAATGATTAGTATTTTTTTATATAATTATATTGTTTATATATTGCAATGTTATTAAGGAGATATCCGTGTTAGGTAGTAAGCATGTTGAAAATCCTATTAAGAAAATTGAAGAACTACGTTTTGTGACCAAGGATTCAGCTATTCATTTCCAAACCATACAAGAAAAGTGCAACTGAAGTTCACATTATAACCTATTTCTTTCCACACGTATTCCCAGTGTTCAATAATAACAATAAGAAAAAAGAAAAAGAAAAAAGAAAAAGAGTACAACCAACCAGCATAGTATAAATGAATGACAAACAATTTTAGGTAAATTCTATCAGATACATTCTCCAATCCAGCACCGCATAATAATACACACGGATCCCAAAAGATTAGCTGTCTAACCACGAATGGATGCTCTAGGAACAGTAGGTAAACCTAGTTCATCCTCAGCCTGTCAATCATCACGCTTCATGAGTAAGCAATTGCAATGGAAAGAACAAAATGGCCGGCAACCACAAATTTCAGATGCACAAGCAACACAACGTCAACCCACCGACAGACAATAAGCTCCTAAAAACTAAAACCTTCCTCGGCCGAAAGGTTGAACACATTTCCTCAACAACTATGCAAATTTTAAAGCAGATCTTTATGATAATTGATGTGATTAAGATGAATGGCATCATCTGATTGTCTGAATAACCAACCAAAATATTTTCCACTAATCTGGGAAATCCCTAGGTACCCTTTCCTAACATGGTAGTCTTTTGGAAAATTTCACTGTTCTAACCAACGCCAGATGAATAGAATTAGATACTCTTCAGGTTTTTGAAGTTGAAAAGCAGCTTGGTCTTCATTTCCCAAAAATAAATCTTACAAAGAAGCGACATTGAAGCAACACTACGATGGGAATTCTAGTATGCAGGTCTACGTGAGGTTTTAGGAATAATGCAAAGAAAGATATAACCACAGAAACACAGATTTCTTCATACCTATAGATGCACTTACATGGCTATTGACAGACAATTTTTCATCTGATCACATATTATTAGGTAACTGAACAAATGTAAAACATTTAAACCAGACCTCAGATTTACCTGGACATTGGATCTGCCAGCGGGCTGTGCTGCATGTCCTGTGGGTGCTGTAGGCAAGTTGAGTTCTCCGTCCAAATCAGGTTCTTTATCAGGCTGCAAATAAGAAGGCACACCATCCGCTTCAGTTTCGAAACCCATGTCTGCTTCAAGAGCATCAAGCTCTGCATCAAACATCCATCACAACAATGTTAAGATTTATACTAGCAAAATGCATTTCAATCACTACGGTTTCTCCTATAGTCAGACAGATACTTTCGCTTCAATTCAAACACATTATTGATCATTTATATTCTGAATGCTGTTTCATACATCCCAATTCCAAAATTACTGCATATACCAGCACAAGCAAATTCTTCTCTAGAACTATTCAGGATTAAATGCACAAGTTCAGTACATGCTTATCTAAAGAGTTAAAAAAAGCTGAAGGTAAAACAACAATCAAATTTCTTATATTATCGAAGACAATGATGCCAAGATTGGGCTTTAGTGCATACCACCCATGAGTTCATCCTCATCAATATCATCAGGAACGTTGTAACTTCTGCCTAGGGTCTCTTGAACTTCATTACTCACATCCATTAGGTCCATCATCTCATCTTGCAAGTTCTACAAATCATAGCTTGAAAAGTTTAGCACTGACTTCTTAAGAAATTGTAAAGGCAGGAGGTGTCTCAAACTATCACTTACATCTATATCTTGGATCTTGACTGTTTTCATCATCCCTTTCAACTCTTTGTTGGCAGATTTCAAAGCTGACATCTGAAACAACAAAATAGGACAACCAAAATTATAATTTGCACAATAGCCTCATAATCTTATATCTTCCTTCAGATTAAATTATTAAGAATAAATAGTTATCTAGACACCAATGACAAATTTAATCACACAACTTAAGAACATGTTCCCTAGCAGCCACAAATGCTTCATTCCCTACCTCTTATGAGGTAGGCAGCAGGATCCAATCACAGTACAGAAAAAGCTCCCCGTGGACAACTTTGAACCATGGCCATTTGGGTGCTAACAAAAGAAATGAATACTGCAAGGTAAATATCAAATGGGCCACCATAATCTCATCTGGTAGTTTATATATTGCAATTCCTAAACTACTAACTTCAGTGGCCTCAGATTTAATAATCTCCCCCGCCTCATGGTTAATAATAGCGTCAATTCATACAGATTAATTAGTTAAGAAATACGATCAAATGACTTTTGGGCCTCTCCAAGAGCCTAATTGCAAAATGGTATTGGTTCAAGGTCTGTATAATTGATCATTGGCAGCATATTTAGTCGCATCAGTTCCTAAATGTGATTTGCAGTTTGTATGAAATTCGAAGAGTATAAGTGAATTTGAAGCTGAAGGTCACATATAACAATAATTAAGGACCTTCAAATTCCTCAGGTTTGTTCCCCAGTTTTTGTCTTCTCTTTTTGTGTTTGGTCATCAAATGTGAAAGGAATGCAACAGAAAAATGGTACTGGTGCAGAATCACATGCAAAGGTACCAATACAATTAATACAGAAGAATTCATTCTTCACATAAGAGGACAATGGTGCAGCTTCTAACTCCATTGGTAGTTTTATAATTGATATAATCATACTAAAAGACCCACCATACTTGCTAAATATCTTCATATAAACTGTTACTTCAGTTCTCATTCAAGCACAGATTTATAATTTAAGGTCCTTCCAAACTACTTTTAGGAACTTAACATCCGAAAAGGCTGGAGAGTTTCAGAACATACAGTTTGTTGGGCATCTTTAATGCCCTCAGATGCAAATGCAACTTGATCAAGGTTGAACGTTTGGTTGTAAAGCATGTCACGTTGTCCTTCATACCTGACCAAGAAAATAAGGGTAGGTCTCAGCAAACCAATTCACCCCTATACAAAGACACATACCATCATCCTAGTGAAAACTTCAGTCCACATCACACATCTTAATCTGCCCATTAACATTTAAGCATCATGCTCAAGGCAACAAACAACATATATAAGCATATATATGAATGATCAACCTCAATTAGTTAAACAGATAACAACTTTTGTTCTGATACTACTTTTTAATGAACCCTGGCACAAGAAAGACTATAAGAAAATGTTTATATTGTTTGCTAGTGTTATGCACTCTTGGCGAGGTGATGGTGAATTTTCAATCAGTTGATTGATAATTGATATGTTCTACAAAGGGTTGCAAATAAGCTGTGTAACCGAGTCCTGCTACATTCAAGCTTGATTCATTACATGTTTTAAAACCCAAGTTAATCTCAAGCTTTCTGATCGAGCCTAAATTTTCTATTTGGATGCATGGTTCATTTAAAATTTTCTGAAGCGGAGAAAAGCTCAAGGATTTAACAAATCTAAACTTGATAATGGAAACCAATTTAGCAAAGAAATTATAAAGTCAAAATAGGCTAAAATTTCAGTTTGAATTACCAAGAATAGGCCAGATTATTTATTAAATATAGTTTTTAAAATTCATATATCATAAGGTTCTGCAATGAGACAATAATCAATTCATTCAAGAGTTTTAACTAACAGGCCCATCCTTATTTAGGTTTGATTAATTTATTAACGATCCTTAAATACAGGCTTTGGGATCATTTATTGCAGAAACAAGCATGAAGAAGCCCTCAACAAGTATATTCGTTGGTTTGAAATCTTACTACTTCTGCAGACGACTATGGGTAATCTACAGATTTGTGTGACCCTGAGAAACAAAAAATTGTCACCAATTTCTAGACAAGAAAGCATTACATCTAAAGGTCTGTACTTGGATATTAGGTTTGTTTCCAAAAGGATTTGATGCATCCAACCTTTATTTACACAACTTGATCCAATTTTAATGAATATTAAAAGAAGCAAGAAGCCTTGTGAGCCTTAATGGTACAACAACTCAGCAGATATAAATGAGTAAAGAATTTCCCTTAATTCATTCGGGAAAAGGAAATACAAAAAATGAGTCCCAACAATAAGTCAGTAACTGCTACAGCAGATTCACCCAATAGAATATTTTCAAAAGTACATCTTATTTTACAAAATATAATTAAGGCCTAGAAATCCATCACAAGAGAAGATCCTTTCTGCCTTATAGATTGTCCTAAAATTATGCAATGATCATGTCCAATGATCTATAATATAAAGATGCAAATAGTCACCAAATAAATGGACCAAGTAAAAATGTTACATAAGGTAATATTGAACTCTTACATTCGCTTTTGTTTAAGAACTCTCATGGCTCTCGCCTTAAGGCCCTCTTGAGCAGGTCCAGGACGTGTTTTCTTGATCTGTTCTCTGTATCTGGCGAGCTCAGCATCAAGCTTTTTGATCTTATCATCAACAGATTCTCCTCTCTTATTAATCTGAAAGAAGAGATTAGCTTCAGTCACTAACCGATGATAGTAGGCTTTTCAATTATGGGGAATATGCCAAGTAGTCAAATAAAACTGAAGAAAAGAACAAGTTTTTCATGTGATTAAGCAAAATTTTCCAGTACTCGAAATGGTAGTTTGACAGCAGACAAAAAGTGAAAGGTAATGAAATCCAGATTACGTCAATAGCCTACCGATTACGAGAAATGTAAAGCAGAAGCATTTTTTTTATTTAAGATTTGAAAATGAAAACCGTAGCAGAAACTTGCTAAGCAAATTAATATTCAACGAGTCGATTGAAACCCTAGCTGAAATTATGCAAACTCAAGAAATTGGGGCCTGGATAGAAAAATCAAACCAAACAGATAAGTAAAGAAGACTAGGGAGAGAGACCCTGTCAGAGGCGTCTTGAATGGACGGAGGAGGATCTTTATTTTTCTTAGCGCCAAAGATTCTATTCATCTTGAGGCAGAAAGCTGATTCTCCAAAAACGGCAAACGGTGATTTCTTCGGAGAAAATACACACACACACACACCAATAAGTAATGCCGGATTGTTTGATAAACTGATTAATTAACCAGTCGCTATGTCATGCCGAATCGTTGTTTGTTTAGCATACGAAATGACCAAGTTGACTTTATCTCTCTTTTTTCATGTAAACCTTACAATTTAGGTGCTCTTTGGCGAACGACTGATTGCATTAGTAGATTGCTGATTTTATCAACTATTAGCTGATAGTTGATTTTATTATTTGAATTGATCAGCGAATTGTATTAGCTGTTTGTTATAAATGTTTGGTAAAATTAACTGTTTACTATTAGTTGTTTATGTGTAAAATGATTTATAAAGACATGATTT
>JANZLF010000005.1:33189756-33206911 GCA_026546835.1 Erythroxylum foetidum | reverse complement strand
GTTCAAATCAGTATACTATGTACAATTTCTATCCAAAATTTAAATATCTTAGAACTAAATTAGATTTCAACTTCTTCAAACGATTTGTAGCTCCATATCTCTAGTTTATCTTAAAATAAGAATCATCTTATTCAGAGCTCTACTGATCCAGAAATCATCAAAATATTGAAGCATGTTTAGTAAAATATCAAATTCCTACTCTTCCAATCGATTACTTGATTTAATACATCTTTTTCAAATCAACACCAAAAGTCATGACCTTCAATGGAGACACAAAAAGAAAAATGTTAGGAATCTAAGGGTTCAAGAATCACTTCATTTAGAGGTCGGATAGCAAAATTGGGGCTGAAAGAGTTAGACAAGATTTGGTCCTCAATCATATTGAATTTATCTCGGGACAAATAGCATAACTCTAACTAGAGATATTGGATTAAGATTATCTTAAGATGATTTCAAATATAACTTTGAGATATATAACTTTGAAGACAGATTTTATCTTTTGAAGGGTTTAAAATGAAACAGAAGATAGGTCAGGTGAAAAAACAAAAGAAGCAAAACATAGAAGAAGATGATGTCATCACAGAAGAAACAAAATGACAGAAGAAGCAAAACACAGAAGAAGATGACGTCATCACAGAACAAACACAGAAGAAACAAAACACAGAAAAAGATGATGTCATCACAGAAAAATACAAAAGAAAATGAAGTCATCACAGAAGAAGCAAAACACAGAAGAAGCAAAATACAGAAGAAGATGGTATCATCACATGAAGAAACACAAAAAAAGGATAACGTCATCACAGAAGAAGCAAAAGGGCAAAAGAAGCAAAACACAAAAGAAGCAAAAATTAGAAGAAGCAAAACATAGAAGATACAAAACATAGAAGAAGCGAAAAGACAGAAGATACATCTTCCTTTATAGGGCCACAACTTTCAACCTAGAAGTCTAAAAATTTCTTATTATATATTGTTGGAAAGCTAGAAGAAAAACCTACAACTTTATAGAAGAAACCTTTGCCCAAATCAGCCTAGATTAATCCAGATTTTTCCTCGAATACAGAATATAATTTTTTACATTCATCCAATGTACTGCACTTAGTTCTCTATTTTATGAAAAATTTTGAGATTCTTAAAGATAGAATTTAAATTTAATGTCTTCATAAGAAATGTATCCATAAGTTTCTAGTTTAATCCAAATAAAGAATAATCTTATTTGGATAACAAGGGAAAAAGTTGTGTCTAAAAGACTGAAGCATACTCCATAAATATTTTCCAGATCAACCATCCGTTTTATTTCACAATCTTTCCTTAAAACAAATCATGCTAAGATCACCTTTGTTACTTCATTTACTCATTCTCAATTTCATTTCAAATCAACATCATCTATAAAGAAATTTATAATCCATGATTAATCATGAATACCAATAATAGAACATACACCTATATACCTATTCCTTATCAACTTACTACACAAATGCATCTTCATTTTTGACTTTCATTCTACTTCTAACTTTCACCTTAATTCTTCTTACTTAAAAATCTTTTATCCACCAGAAACACCAAAGCAAAACTTGAATCTATCCACATTTCTCATTTATTACTTCTAGTCTTCTAAGAAAAGTTCGGGGTCCAACATTTATAATGTGTTTTGTATTAGTTTGATTATGTTTTCTATATTTAGTTAATTGTCTTATAAGTGATGAATTTAAGGAGATAATATGATATTTAGTAAAACTTTCTCCCTAGTTACCCTAAAATAGAAGATGAGAAGATAAGAAACAATTTTGTAAGAGACTTTGAGAGCTAATTTTAACTCAAAGATGTCGAAAATAAAGAAGTTGTTGGAGTAAAACACAATATGTGAACTTATTAAGATAATAGATGCCTGTCTTTTGTGAAGGTCTGAGAAGCTGAAAAGTAGAACAAGACCAACACCAAAGTTGAACATAGATCAACGTCAAATTTATTTTAAATTTATAAAGAAACATGTTACAAAATAAATGTTGATTACAACTTAATGTCTAGAATTAGCTATACTTTTATTGACAAAGCTTAAAATGACTAGAATAAGACTAATGATGGTGTTGGTATTGGTCCAACATTGGTTCTCTATACAATTTGTGAAGATTTTTTATTCTCAAGTTCAAGTCGTTTGGAGCTCTATATACACTATTAATTTTCTATGTTTAAATAACAGTTAACCTACAGTATCAATGCCCTTTTTCAAGGCACATAAGTTTATCTAATTAGGTAAATACCACTGGTTAATGCATAATTCAACCTTATCAAACTTATTAAATACATTTATTCTATATAGTCATCATTAAAGTCTAGGATACCATTTTTTTGTAATTCCAAACTGCTTGTTCTTCTAATGCATAGATTTTACTTCACATGTCAGTCCTTCATACAATTCATAAGATTAAATCTATTGTGTCAAATCACAAATCCAACATTAATATTAAAAAGAATAACTTATGTGCCTTGAAAAAGGGCATTGATAGTGTAGGTTAACTGTTATTTAAACATAGAAAATTAATAGTGTATAATGATTGGAATTCCCTATAAGTGAATCCTAAATCCTTAGCATTTGTTTTATTAATCTTTCTTCAAACTTATTTGGCTTTATTTTATTTATTTTAATAAGTAAATTCACTTTAATCAATTCTTCATTTTATTTAATTCGTCTAAGATTAATATATTCAATGACTAGTTCTTTATCTAGTCAATACTTTGGAATCAATCTAATTTTAGTAAGTTATCTAAGGTTGACTATGTATACTTGTCAATTAGACAGTAGATACAAATGTAACCTAAAACTCTCTTTCTGCCTAAACACTTCTTAAAATATGTAATAATTCAAAAGAAATCCTTTAAATTATTATATTCTCTTCTGAAATAGCCCCTCTCGTTGCCTTTCTTCTCTCATTCACATTTTTGGAAACTTATACTTAAAAAATCAATTTTTTAATTATTAAATGTTTTTAAAATTGAAAATCTTGGGTTTAGCTAACTTCCCGATTTGCCTGTCTAGTTGAACACCAATATATGGAAAGTCATGCCAACATTAGCTAGCAAATGGTAAAAGTCTAACTAGTCGATGTTATTTCCCTATATTTTCTTAAAGTTATATAAAACTCTCCTATATTTTTATTTGATAATCTTGATCAAATATTCCTATCAAAATTTATAATCTAAATTCCAAACAATGTTTAATGGTAACAATAAAATGAACCCATGCACTTATCTATCAGCCTTTAATGTCTTCTTATGTAATGTAAATATTCTTAGATTTTGATGAATTCTTAAATCTCCTTGATTGAATTCTTCTTCTTTAGGTCATAACCATGGAAGTGAGATTGAGCTTTCCAACACTTCGTAATCTTGTACCTCCCTCTCTATCTTAATCTTCTTCTTTTTCTTCTCGAGTTTTCTTAGCACTAATTCCTTACTTATCCTCCTTGCTCTCCTTCCTCAACCCAACTAATTCTTTGCTAATATTGCCCTCATGAGGGTATTTTTGTAATTGGTCTATTTTTTATTTCTCACCTTTTAACTTACCATTTTTAGTGCCTGTTTGGTTCAACTTTTGGAGGATGAATAAGCGCTTTTTTTCACTGTAAAAGCTACTTTTAAAAAAACTAAGTGTTTGGATGTAAAATCCAAAAGTAGTTTTGTCACAGAAATGGCTTTTTTGGAAGCTAAAATACAGATTTTTGATGAGCTCAAATTTGGAGCTTTTCAAAAAAAAACTTTTTCAGGTAAATTTTTCAGATCAATTAATGAGTTTATTTTTAGTACCATTTACTCTTATATTTTACACGTAATCCTCACAATTCTCACAAACATATCTTTACGTTTATTTTGAGATTTATATAATATTATTTGATTTTTTTATATATTTTAATATTTACTTTTTATATTAGTTTTACTTATATTATAATCCATATAAAAGATTTGGTTAGATATATTTTTATTTATATTTTATATAGTTTAAAATTATATAATAATTAATATATTATACTTTGTATATTGTTTAATACATTTTAAATAATTTTTTATATGCATAAATAATTTTATTACAAAATAAAATATAGTTAAAATTAAAAGTGATTTTTATTTTTATATTACTAAACAGTCTATTGTATGAAGTTCTTTTAAAAAAGTTCTTTTTTAAATAACAGTCAAACAGGCAACTGACTTATCAGAAAAGCTCTTTTTAGAAAAGTTCTATTGACAAAAGGTCCACTGACAAAAGCTCCACTGACAAAAGCTCTATTCCTTGAAAACAGGCACTTAAAATGATTTAAAAATGTTCCTTCTTTTAGCCTCTACTTCCTTTTCGTCACCAAATTCCTTTTCAAACTTAGACATTGCATAGAAAAATTATAAGGAAAGACAGTCCTCTCCTTATAATGTTGCCCTAAACTTTGCCTTAACAAACTTGATTTATCCCTCCCCATGCTATGTTGTGCTATCCCACACATAAAACTCTAACCTAACAATTGATGCAACCTCCTTACCTAGGAGTTCAATCCCCTTCTCATCTATTTAAGGGAGTAAAACATGCTTTTAGGTTGTTGGTGACAAATCCTCAAATTCAAAGCTACCTTATATACCTCATGCTTATGAGAAATACCAAAACATCATCTCTCCCCCTTATTGAGATGATGAAATAAGGTTCACAAAAATAGATGAGCTCTTTGTTTGCCTATTTTTCGGTAATAGAGACTCCTATAACCATTTATGAAAGCTTGGCATAATAGGAAGCGGTCTAAGTTTGGTCTAAAAAGATTTCCTATTAGGTAAGAGGATTTTTCCCTATTCTCCTTTACCTTAAAGGTAAATGCTATTGGAGTGCTTAAGCTTACTCCTTGGTATTGCAATGGCAAGTCTATTATTCTAACAAAGCTAGAAGTCAAGAATGGAGCTATATAGGAGCAAGCTCAAAATTATTCCAATGTAGGTTCATTTTCTCAATATTCCTTTAGAAAATTATAGCATAATAAAATTAAGTTATTTCGCTAGTTTAATTAGGAAACCATTATTCATGGTTGAAAACACAACTTCTATGAGATGTATTAGTTAAGCAAGGATATGTAGGGAGGATGAAATTAACAAAACCATACCTTATGTGCTTAAGCTTAAAAGATTGGATGCTTATGGGAACCAAATATAAAATTCAATTTCTATCACATACCAATAAAGGCCACAAGCCATAGTCAAACCTAATGGAGACCGATATGAATGATTTTTGAAAAAGGGGATAAAAAGAGTTAATGGAGAAAGGAAGGAGTAAAGCCAAGAACTTGGACAATAAAACAAGTTAGAGCTTATATAAAGAAGTGCAACTGAGCAACTAAAAATGCAAAATTTAGACAATAATCCCTAAAATGATAATGAGGTTGAGCTAGTTAACCTTGAATCTATAAACTATAGCTAGGCTCATATAATAGAAGTACAAAACGGTGACATGGATTTATCTGAAGTCAATCAACACAGTCAATGGAGACATAAAGATAAATGAGAATATGAGCCTGGAATATTCTTCAGGAAAAGATAAAGTAAATTTTGAAACAAATAGGAAAGCTCTAACTGAAGGAACAAATGAAAATGGCATTGATAACTCCACCCTTTAATAAGAAGATCAGGTAGAAAGAAAATAAAAGAAGCAAGGCTTCAACCCCTACCTACTGTCAATCTTAGTCGAAAAGTAAGGGGCTTAAATAACCTCAAAGAAGCAAGATGTTTATGAATATCTCAAAGTAATAAAGCCATTTATATTTGGCCTTTTGGAAACTAAGATCAAAGAGAACAAATGTAAGAATTTATCATTCATCTTAGGTAATTGGACTACTTTAACCAACCATAGAGCTCTATAATGGCATAATAATAGTTGCTTAAAAACATGATATTCTTGGGGTTAGTTCTTATAGATCCAATACATAAGCTATTCACATTTGAATGACACTTAAGCTGACTGCTCAAAACTTATGCTTAAGTGTTATTTATGTTTTTAGACTTGGTTTGCAAAGGAACTCACTATGGCAGGATTTATGTGATGTCTCTTTAAGTTTAAGTGATCCAAATTGATCATAGGGGATTTTAATTGCACCTTATAAAACTCTAAATCTAAACGGGGTATAGAATTTAGAGCCCCTTGTAAATATTTTAAATATGTGTAAAGAAATTAAAGGTTACATATCTAGCTTATGAAGGGAACCATTTCACTTTGTCCAACAAAAAATAATGACATTGGTTCTTAAGAAGGAAATTAGATAGGGTATTGGTTAATCACAAATGGATGATGGTATTTTAGGATAGTAAGGTTATATTCAACTTTCCGCTAATCTCTGATCATTCTCAAATAGAGTTACATAACCTTATCAAAAATTTAGTGTGAATTTCCTTCTTTATGTTATTCAATTTCTTAACTAAGCACTGAGGTTTCTAGGGGGTTATTAAACAAGGAATGAATGCTAAGATATAAGTCTTTGAAAAATTCAAATATGTTAAAAAGTTCAAAATCATCAAGGAAAATATCATGGAATTGCATATGTATATATCTAGCAGTAATATACTAGATGTTAAGGAAACAAAAACAATCCTCGTTGTAGCCTAGACCAATCTATTTAAAGATCTAGGAAATAAAAGGTTGAGAATTAAGGAAAAAAATCTTAAGAGAACTATATCAAAGCCCTAGAGGTAAAATACCTCATTATAAATTAAAATTCTATATTTTTATGGATACAAGAAATGGATAATTACACAAACTTTGTTTTCAAAGCAATTCTTTTAAGAAGAAACTTCAATAGAATCTAGTGTCTTACTAATAAGAGGGAGTAAGGATATAGGGGCAAGAAAAAGTCAAAGAGAAAATCATTAACTTCTTTAATTCCTCTTTAATATCTAAAGTTGAGTATGAATTCTTAATACAAGCTCTGAACTCCTTCATGAGACCTATAATTATCCGTAAGCAAGTAGAAGGTATGGTGAGACCATTTGTTTCAAGTGATGTAGAAGAAGCTCTTAAGGAATTTAACCCCAACAAAGCCCTATGTCCTGATGGATAAATGCACATTTTAAAAACAATATTAACATTAGATTAAGCATTAAGTCCATAGTGCAGTGATGGAGTTTTTCAATAGTGGATTGGTTTTTTAAAAAATCAACCAAACCTATATATGTTTCCTACCTAAAATCCCTAACTCAAATACCGTGAGAGATTTCAGGCCAATATCATACCATAATATATTGTACAAACTAGTCTCCAAAATACTGATGTTAAGATTAAAACCAAATTTAGGATCTTTCATTAGTAAAACACAATGGGTTTACATACAATGTAGGAATATTTAAGGCAATATACTAATTGTACATGATTTTTTCAAAGTCTATATGAAGAAGAGAATTGGTAAGAAGTGTCCATTAAAAATTGATTTTAAGAAGGCCTTTGACTCAGATAGTTGAAAATTCCTATTTCACTTTCTAATAGTTTCTGGAGTGTTTATGAAGATCATTAATTAGATCAAGCAATGTTTTAACTATAGTATCCTTCTATTTCCTTATAAATGGCGAGCACACTCAATGGTTTTGTATCAAAATAGGGGTCAAATAAAGGGATCCACTCTCACTTTATAAATTCTTAATGTGTATGGAAGTACTCCTTAGTCTAACTACCTCTAATAATATTAAGAATAACTCCTCCAAATATCACAAAAGATGCAATAAGATGAAGTTATGCAACCTAGAATTTACAGAAGATTTTTTAATGTTCTGGAAAGCTAATCAATACTTAGTCCCTACCATTCTTAACTCCATCAAACAATTGATTAAGCTATTAGGAACTAAGGTCAACCATTATAAAAGCTTCCTAATGATCTAAAGATGCATATCTCAATAGCAATGATCTTACCTCACTCATAGGTATAATGGCAACTTACCCCCTTTCATAAACATAAAAGTTTCAATTACTATCATGGGGCCTTCCTATAAGTATTGGAAGTTGTTTTTTTTTTGAGTAAGTTGAGAAAAGAATCAACAAATGCAACAAGAGCTTAACTTATAAGGCAAACTCTAATTGGTTAAATCAGTATTGAGAAATTTGTACAATGATTAGATATGCCATCTAGTGCTGCCTAGGAAAATGGCTAAAGATATTGAAGAGATGTGGAGGAACTTCCTATGGAAAGGAGATACTTTGGAGATACTTAAAAATCCTCTAGAGCTAACTTGTCTTAGACTGAAGTTTACATACTAAAGGAATAAGGGGGTTTTGACATTAGATCCATTTATGTCTCTGGTAAAATGCTATTGGTTAAAAGGACTTGAAAGTTATTGATAAATAAGGAGAATTTATGGGTTTAGTAGATTCGCAAACAACATTTAGGAGAACAATGCTTTTGGGAGTTAAAACTCAACCTAATATACTCCTAGACATTGCTCAATATGCTAAAATCCATAGAGAAATTATGTTTTTCATTCAAAGCATAATAAGTAATGGAAGATCTACTGGTTGTGGGTTGACAATTAGTGTGAAAAGGGGCCTCTATATATGATCCTTGGTCTGTTGCACATAAGGTAAATGCTAAAGCCCAATGCAAAAGTCAGTGAGTTGCTAAATGATTGATAGTGGCACATCAGATATAAGGCGTTTGAACGATTGTAGACAACTTTGCTTAATTGTCAACCTAGATAAGGTATTGAGGATAAGATGTTCAGGATAATTCATAAATAAGACTGCTTAAGAACTGTTTAAGTAGCCTCTCACTACGGTATCTTGTCATAAATTGGTTTAGTTTATAGGTAACAATCTAAGATGTGCTTTCGTTATGTGGCTTGCAATTAAAAACATGGTAATGGCTATGGGCATAGTCAAGACTACTACCATCACCAATATCCTTAATGCGTGCTTGTGTTGTACTGCACTAGAGACAAGAGATCATTTCTTTTTTCAACGCTGTTATACTAGGGGGCTTTAGGAGAGGATCCAAATTGCTTGTGACTTTGATGTAAGTGAAGACATAGTTAGTCAGGTCTACAATAGCTCATCTTCTCCTATTTCTTTCCTTCCACGCTTCATATACACCACTAAACAAAGCTAACTTAAGTAGATTAACATTCCCACGGGAATGTTAATCTACTTAAGTTAGCTTTGCGGGAATGTTAATCTACTTAAGTTAGCTTTGTTTAGTGGTGTATATGAAGCGTGGAAGGAAAGAAATAGGAGAAGATTTAAACAAAATCAAACAGATAGGATCAACTTTTATTCAAGCACACTAGCCGAAGATAAAAGAGCATATCTTGTTATGCTTTGAAAAAGAGAAGGTGAGCACTACTGTTGCCTCTAGATGCGGGCTTAATTAACTTCGAATAAGCTTTGATTCTAAACCCAAGTAACCCTAGTGCTTAGAAAGTCATGGCACTTATAGTTGGTTGAATTATAAATTCAATACATTAAATGTAACAATTTTTGAATACATGTTGCTAGCTATAAGCTGATATATTACTCCTTGTAAACCTTGTAAGGCTTTGAGAGATTTTAGAATATATTCTTTTTATTTTCAAAAGGCTTTTAAAGCACAACACTTCAACCATAGATTTATTACTTAAATAAAATTATAAGAAAAGCAAGAAACACAAAGAAGAAAAATAAGAAAAAAAAATCATGATTTCACAATAAGTAAAAAATTTAGTAACCAGGATTTATTAACCATGAAGCATTAATTTAAGGTCATGTACATGCAATTTTAGTTCGATCACATATATTGCTACGTTATAGAATTAAAAGTGAAAAACGTCATCGTCATCATATTTAACTCTCCTATGCGTTTGGGCGACGAAGATGATGCGACAATGATAATTGGACATGTCAATTGGAAGACTTTAAAGTACGATCCTGAAAGCCAAATGTTGTATGTTAGTCTTAATTTGGCTGATATAATGACGCAAAATGGAATAAATTGTACTCAGCATTTTCGACGCACAAGATAGCCAGGTTACCTTACCTAATGGCTTACCTAATGGCTTGTATAATGTCGCTAAGAGACTGTTAGATTAGGGATAAGATCCTTTATCTAATATTACCTTGTCTTATTCTGTCTCATGAAATCTCAACTATTTATTTTGCAAGACTCATGTGAGGTTCCTGCGAGAGCCACATAAATAAATGACTGAGATTCTTTGGACACAATAAAACATCATAATATTAAACAGGAGATCTAGACTCGTTAGTTTATAAGATTAACCCAACGTGTCACTGTCTTGGTATTAGAGATAATATTCTCTACAATTTTGTCTTTTTGTGGAAAACAATATAGAATCTAAACTATACTTTTATGAGAAACGTAAGTTTCCTCACCATGGCAAGATATTTTTGATTGTTGCAAGTTACAGCAGCTTCCCCCAATTTACTCATTTGTGTTCCACTGCTGACCTTCCTCCCTCTCAGGCCTGCATAAAAATATACTTTTATTTCTCTCTCTCTCTTTATATATATATATATATAGATTTGCAAATCAGCAGTGACCCTCTAGCCTTTGTATGGCATCTTTTCCACCCCATCTCGCATTGGTGTTTCTATAAATTTGTTAGAATATTGAAGCCAACTTCATTTTCTATATAGTTCTATTGTACTTTTGTGCTTTTTCCTTTTTGTGTTTAACGTTCCAGTTTTCAGATTCTGGAACTTGGAAAAGGTGTGTTGAGAAAGGGACGGCAAACTAAGCATGGGCTCAGAAGGTCGTCACTTGTCAATGCCTGAACTTGACCAACTTCCCAGAGAGTTTTATTGGGGAACCCTTGATATTCACAAATTTGAAGGGTTCTGGTACCATCCCCAGGTTCTTGATCCTTTAATGGCCATGCGAAGGCACTTCCAAGCCCGAGATGATGACATTATACTGGCATCCTCCATGAAAACAGGCACTACTTGGCTCAAAGCCCTTTGCTACTGCATAATGGAAGACAAAAAAGAGTACTCCACTTCTGATGATCTTCTTGAAAAATACCATCCTCATGATTGTGTTCCTAGCTTGGAGACAAAGATTTACGAAGACAATATGAAGCCTGACCTTACTGGTATGCCGTCTCCGAGACTCTTTCACACTCATTTACCTTACCAGTCCTTGCCGAACACAATAACAAAATCAAGTTGTAAAGTAGTTTACATTACTCGCGACGCCAAGGACACATTTGTTTCGATGTGGCACCACAACAACAAGATTTTTGGAGCCTTCTTTATTCCGCAATTTTCCTTGGAAAATGCCCTTGATAGCTTCTACAGAGGGGTCCATTTTTTCGGGCCTTTTCACGATCATGTTCTGCAGTACTGGAAAGAGAGCAGAGAAAATCCTCAAAGGATACTGTTTCTGAAATATGAAGAGCTCAAAAGAGACCCTAAGGAACAGGTAAAGAAGCTAGCCTCTTTTCTTGGGAAACCATTCAATAACGAAGATGAGATTGACAATGTGCTGTGGAGGTGTAGCTTAGATAGGCTTAAGAACTTGGAAGTCAACAAAAATGGTGAGCCAGTGTATCCATACGTGCCCAACAGCTCGTTTTTCAGGCTTGGCATTGTTGGGGACTGGAAGAACACTCTCACCACAGAAATGGCCGAACGTATTGATGAATTGACAAGAGCCAAATTCGAGGGAACAGGTCTTGATCTTGAGTGATAATGAATTAAAAAATTCACATGGTGAATTAACTGTTAGCTTTTGTCCTTCTGGTTGCTGATCATAAATGGTTTTACCTTTGCCTTTTATGTTTGTTTAATTTGGTTTCTAATTTCAACTTGTTTTGTATGCTGTCTTCTAAAAGTTCTTCCTTGGCGATACTTCCATGCCTTGTATAACAGGCTGTGTTGAATTATTATTTGAAATTTCATTTGCCGTCCTTCACTTTTAATATAACTTTTTTTTTTCTTTATCCACTATCCTTGACCATCTCAGTATTTCGTGGGGGGGTATGTAAACTATGAGTATGGAACTAGAACCAGAGCATCGGATAGACCAAAAATGTCGTCCTTAATTTTGTTTGCTTATGAAGAACCTTTTACTACTAGATAAAATTTAACTCGATTTGCTGTCTTTACGTAATAAATCTAAAACAACTCATCTCTAAGCAAATAGTATTTGTCTCCACCCCTTTCGTACCTACTTGATTGGTATATATGCCGTCGACACAAGCGTACCTTCAATCAAAATATTAATTTAATTTAATAGAATTACTAAATATTTAATTTAAAAGAAGATAGAAACAGCCTAAAAAAATAAAAGATATTAAATTAGAGAATGAATTCAAAGGCCTTCGGATTACAATAGGGGGAAGGAGTTAGGAGCCATATTTTATCAACTTAAACAATTTAGGTTTAAAATATTTTTAAATTTTGAAAAAATAAATTTAAGTGTGAATTTGAAAATATGTTAAAGAATTAAAAGTAAAGTAAAACATATAGTTAAATAGAAACTTGTGACTTTATTAAGAACATAAAATACAATAAGGAAAATACCTAGTACTGTATGTGTCGTAAAACTCTTAAATTTGTTTAGAGTTTAAAATAAAATAATGAAAATATTTAGTATGGTTGACTTAAAAATTTCTTAGAGTTTTTAAAAATTATTTTTAATTAATTTTCATAACAAAGGTTAAAAAAATTTCAAAATTAAATGAACTAAGAGTAGGTGAAAGATAAACAACTATACTCTTTTTTTTAGACGATGTGAGGCGAGGCAACCTTCGAAACGTAACTTCTGAGATTTTGAACAAGCACCCACTCCCCCATCTATGGCTTTTTTTTCTTCTTCTTCCTCTCTTGTCCACACTCGAACCCCTCTCTCCCCCTTACCAACCCTAATTCCTACTTCCATACCCCTAAAAATCGAAAATCCCAAATCGCAACCAAATCCATAACCAAAATACCGATCCAAACATCATCGTTCCTCACCCGACAACAAATCATCCTCAGAAATTGAACCCTTCCCTTAACACTATTCAAACCCCATCCACCAACACCAATCAGGGCTCCAACCTTGCTCTCTCTTCCCAACCCTTAGCTCCTCAAAAATCTGAGACTATCAGGTCATATAAGGCAGTTGTCTCGGAAGGTATAGAGGCATCCATAGAAGACAATGCATTAACTTATTACATCATTCCTCCTCCGGAGTTAGTTCAGAAGGGTGCTGCAAAGTTCAGGTTAGCTTTGATAGGTTTTTTTTATTAGGAAAAGGTCAACTTACCCAGTGGTCCAGTAAGCTCTGGCTAAATCTTGGGTTGAGTTTAGGCTAAAGGAGACATTGATAACTAGCTCGAACAATTTCTTGTTTAAGTTTGATTATGAGAAAGGTTTGAAGTCAGTGCTAGAAAAGGGACATTGGAATATCCAAGGGAAGCCCTTATTTATGAGAAAGTGGAGTCTTAATGGAGGGGAATAGGAAGTGGTAAAGTATGCTCCAGTGTGGGCTAGGTTCTACAACATTCCAGTTGAATACTAGAATATTGAAGGTTTGGGTAGGATAGCAAGTGTGGTGGGACATCCACTCTCAATGGATTTGCAGACAGCAAGGATGTCTAGGATAGTCTATGCTCGTATATGTGTGAATTGGAGCTACAAAGGAAATCGTCCTCTACCTTCTAATTGGCCACGTACAATGAGGAGGGGCAGATTCTTTTTAAGGAAATCAGGATTGAATACGAATGGAGGCCAGAACAGCAAGACCGCAAAAAGGAATGGGCTCCAACAGGGAGAGTCTTTGAGACTGGTCTCCAAAAAGAGTTGGAAAAGAGCAAGGAAATGCTACCAAACACTTCTACTCAACTACACCTGACACCTGAGCTTAACCTTGAGATAACGGGTCAAAGTCAAGAGGACATTCGAATACCAGAGAGTTCATCCGAGCCATGTAAGGAGCAAGGCCCTCCACAGTAGGAACATATTCCTGAGATGACAAAGCATGAAGGTATATATGCAATCTTAGTAGGGAGTCTTTCTACCCTGAACCAGAATCAATAAATACAATAAGAACTTAGTGGAGACATTAAGGACCTCAACACTTCTACAGTAAATAAGGTAGGTATATCTTCCTCTCTAATTTCTGAATTGGTTTCAAATAGTCTTGGTACTAAGGGAGGGGCAGAGGGGGAATTAATAGTAAGGACAAATAGGAAAGCTAGAAGGAAATAGAAGTAGGTTGGTTGTTGGTTTCTGGTTTTTGGATTATGGACTTGGTTTTTTGGAATGTGAGGGGTCTAAACAACCCCAGAAAACAACTAGCTATTCATGCTTGGCTAAAACGAGTCTTAGTTTCTTTTTTTTGTTTAATCGAATCTAGGATTTGATCTCCCTCCTATTTGAATAATGTTTTCACTTCTTTGTTTCCTATATGGAATTATTACAGTAATATAGATCGATCTTCCAATGCTAGGATTGTGATTGCCTGGAATCTTAATTACCTTTTGTACACAATTATAAGTGCTTCTGAACAATTTATTCATATAGAATTGTCCCTTAGGACTTGTTCTGAATCATTCCTAGTTACTTGTGTCTATAGGGCAAATAACCTCAACCATAGGAAGCTTCTCTTGTCTAGTTTGTCCAACAATACCCCTTCAGTAGGTCAATCCCCTTAGGTTATTGCAAGGGATTTTAATGCTAGATTATTTCCTCATGAGGCTGATCCTTCTAGTTCCTCTGCCATGAGTGGGGATGAGTGATTTTTGACAATTTGTAGGGGATAATGGTTTGTTTGATCTAAACTCCAGTGGTCCAAGTTTTACATGGAACAATAAACAAAGTGGAGATTCCTTCATTGCTAGGAAGTTAGATAGAACCCTCCTTAACTCGACATGGAGCCTTAGGTTTCCTAGTTCTTATTGTGTCATTCAAAATCCACACATCTCATACCACTCTCCTTTAGTAGTTAGGTCTGTTGTTCATCAAAAGAAGAGAAATTCACCTTTTAGATTCTCTAATTTTCTCGCTTTTCAATCCAATTTCCTACAAACTGTAGAGGATGTATGGTCCTCTCAAGTTCAGGCTACTCCAATGTATTGTATAGTGTCAAAGCTTAAGATAGTAAAAAAAAGCTCTCAAAATCATGAATTCTAGTCAGTTAGGGGATGTGAACACCAGAGTAGAGAGATGCCAAGTTAATCTTAATCACATTCAGGATCAAATGAGGCTTTTACCTAGATCCTCTAATCTGATTGCTCAGGAATCAACGACTATTAGTGAGTTATTTAGAGCATTAGAGGATCAGGAATCCTTCTATAGACAATCTTCTAGGATCAAATGGCTCCGAGAAGGGGATAGAAATACCAAATTCTTCCATAATTCACTCGTTGCCAAAATAAACAAAAATTCCAAACGTTCCCTAAAAGTGGAAAATGGGAACAGGATAGTAGGTCTCATAGAAATTCAATATCAGTTCCTCGAATACTTTTAAGGTACTAGAGGGGCTCAAAAGGCTTTTTACTCTTCCAAAGAGTTTGTGGGAAATCTTTTTCCTAACCCTTTGTCTGAAAACCTTTCTAGTTCTCTTATTGTTGAAGTTTCAGCTCAAGAGATTAGAGCGGCTTTTAACTCTCTAAATCCCAATAAGACCCCTGGCCCAGATGGGTTTAATGGGTTCTTCTTCAAACAGACCTGGCCTATAATCGGGGAGGAAGTCACTAGATCCATTCAAAAAATTTTCCATAATGGAAAACTCCTCAAAGAGCTCAACTCCGCATTCATCTCACTCATCCCCAAAAAAACTCACCCTTCCACAATTTTAGACTATAGACCTATTTCTTGTTGCAGCATGCTCTATAAGGTGATAGTTAAAATCTTGGCCAATAGGCTTAGAGAAATCCTTCCTCTCATTGTAAACCCTAATCAAAGTGCTTTCATTAAGAATCGTAGAATGGGGGACAATATCTTGTTGGCCCAAGAGATCTTCAAGAACTATCACCATTCTAATAATCAAAAGAGGCATGCTTTTAAAGTGGACCTTTAAAAAGCCCATAACTCAATTCAATGGGATTTCCTTCTTAATGCTTTAGAAGCAGTAGGTCTTCCTTTGAAGTTCCTAGACTGGGTCAAAGAATGCATAACCACTTCCTCATATTCAATCTTAATCAATGGAACCCCTCTAGATTTTTAAAGGTAAGCCGGGCTTAAGACAGAGAGATCCCTTATCACCTTTCCTCTTTAAAATCTGTATGGAATTTTTCTCTAGAAATTTGAAATCTCGGAGAATAACCCTTCATTCAAATACTAATGGAGATGTTAAGGCTTTAAACTCAATCATCTTCTATTTGCTGATGATCTTTTGATGTTTTGTCATATGGATTTATTATCTGCTCAGACCTTGCTTGATTCCTTGTGTACTTTCTCTATGTTTTCTGGCATGGATATGAATACTTCCAAGAGTCAGTTTTTTAATCACCAAATGTGAACTATATGAATCATCGAATGAAACTTGTTTCTGGACTCCAACAAGGTACTCTTCCCATACGATATTTAGGGGTACCCCTCATAACAGGTCGGTTATTTAAGAGGGATTGCCTCCCCCTTTTGGACAAAAATAGATAAGAGCATCAACAGATGGACTCACAAAAGTCTATCTTATGATGATAGAATCCAATTGGTTATTTGAGTCCTTTCTTCTTTCCATGTATACCGGTCTACCTATTTCGTACTTCCTTCTTCCATCCTTAAGAAGATAGAGACTAAGCTTAGGAATCTTTTGTAGGCGGGGAAGGTTCATTCGAAATCTTATGCCAATGATAAGTGGAGTGACATTAGTAGAACAAAGGAGGGAGGTTTAGGAATTAAACATTTTACTACTTGGAACCATGTCCTGTTAGGGAAATGGATCCGGAATTTGTTTGAAGATAAGGAGGCCCTGTGGGTAAAGTGGGTGCACACCATCATCCTAAGAAGGAAAAACTTCTGGAGTGCCCAACCTACTTATAATAGTTCTTATAGTTGGAGAAAAATTGTTGGATCCCGTTACCGGAACCCAACTACATATACTTAAACAAAGGAAACGGAAACGGAAGCAACGAATCGGATCTTATAGCACAACAAAGCGGGGCCAAACACAAAACGAATCGAAATCGTATTATCGAATAGCCGAAATACGAAACAATTACGGATCGAATACGAATCAAC
>JANZLF010000005.1:33146794-33171132 GCA_026546835.1 Erythroxylum foetidum | reverse complement strand
TCTTACTCTAATCCTTCTAATTATTGCTCCATGAAGACAAATGATTGTCAATCTCTAAGAAACAACTCAAATATTGTGCTTTTGAATCAGTTTAGTTTTTTTCTTTCCAAATTGTATCTAAACCAAATATGAACTAAAATAAACATCTTAAGCATTTCATATCATTAATCATTAAGTGTTATGGAATAAATGTATAATCCGTTAAGCACATATCACATTCTATGTCACAATTCACCTAAATTCTTCTTCTTTTAGTCTATAAAGGGAATCATCACCTAAAAACAAACTTGAAGCAAAATAAGTATCACAATTACCATAAGATTATCAAATAACAAACAAAACGCATTAAATATGGGTATATAAATACTGCCAAATAGTAGTTTATCATTGACCACATGATGGATTGCTTATTAACTCAAATTGATGAATAAAAAATGGTAATTTTATACTTAGGACCTAATAAAAAGATAAAGACCCTAATGTGTAATTCTAATATTTGGAGTATAAATAAGAGTCCTTGGGCATAAATTTAATAAGAAGTGAAAGGATTAAGTGCCTAAAATGGATTAAAAACAATTGTGATAAAATTGAGAGCAACATTTTGATTATATCAAATGCTTATTATTACTAGTTTAGTGAGCTAGTTTATAGGGTTTAATTAATTGTTTTTATAAAATTCATTAAATAATTATTAGGTTATTGATTCTTTGTGACTTTATAAGATTCCAACAATGTAAAAGTTGTAATGCTTCTTTTTTACCCTAAAATAAAAGGGAATAATGAAATTCAATACTTAAGACACTTAGGGAGTATACTTATACCCAATAAGGGAGTACACTTTGATTAATTTTTTTGTTTAATTGTAGTTTATATTACTTGATTTCCTGGATTGAATTGTACTTACATCATCATCATATCATTAGAAGTCTTCCCTCATATAAGTCTATAGGTTTTGCAAAATATAATCTTAATTATGTTTAATGTTAAATACACCTAATTCACCCCTTTTTAAATGCTCATTGGGATAATAACTCCAAAAAAAATTTGATATTCCCTTCTATACTTGTCTTATTATTATTTTCAAGGATATTAATAAAGATCTAAAAAATTTGAATTGTTGTTTGAGTTGTCCAGATGTCGGCATTATCATTATCAATATATTATTAATTCTACAATATTTTGATTAAATTTCGATTTTTCTTGTTTATAGTTTTCCTAAATTATTTGTTCTAGTAAAACATTTTAATTAAAATGTTACATATACCTCCATTTTTATGCTCTATCTTGTCTCCTTTTTTTTTAATTTTTTTCTTCTTCTTATACCAAGAAGACAATAGATTATGAATAATGAGAAGATGGCTCAATAAGTTTGCTTTCAAGTCACTTTAGCTCCTTCACTTCCGAAATGTATCTAAAATCAAATATAAGCTAAAGTAAGCATCCTAAGCAATTTAAGGCATCAATCACATAATGTGATGGATTAAATGTATCAACAATTAAGCACCTATCATTGACATTAGTAGATGTTAGATTGAAAAATAAAGCATGCACGATTTGGATAAAATAGTAGATTTCAAAACCTTTTAGAAATCAAAATTGCAGTGGAACTAATATAACCAAATCAATATACATAGCCATACATGATATGGTATAAGGATAAACATTTGCATAAACACAAGATGAAAATTATTACCAACTCCTTCGCTACAGCTTTAACTCCTCGTTATCCTATCCTATCCTAGGTAATATATCCTCTCCTAAGTGATGTATCCTCTTCTCAACATTGTATCCTCGACTAATCCGATCTACCACTTGTTCTTCTTAGACAACTTTGTTAACAAGGTCCTCTAGTGGGAAAGGAGAAGAAAACATGAAGAGATTTTTTTTTAGTGGAAAGAAGCCAATGATGAGACACTTCTCATGCAATTTTCGGCTCATACATGTAAGATAGGAGAGAGAGAGATAAAAATTCAACAACCTTGTCTTTTCTTCTCTCAATTTTGATTTAGTCTCAAAAGGAAGAAGTGAAATGCATCCAACGCATCACTTCCTTCCTTAATCAATCATAAAGAAGCCAATAAATGAGACTCTTCACAATTATTTTAAGATGGCTATATAAAAAGACCATTAACCTAAAAATATATATTAGTTTCGATTTTGTGATGAAAGAAGAAAGATGGTACATCAAATGCACCTCTTTCTTTTTTAATCTAATGAATGCTAATATATTACATGCTATCATTAAAAGACCACCATTAAACCATTAAATGATAATGTTATTACTACATTTAATGATGATAAAGCATGTTAAAAAACCATCTTAAATGTAGCAAACCAATGCTAAATGTGCAACTACACATTTAGCCCATTAAAATCAAATTTCTACCTCCATTTATCTTTAATAACTTTTTCAATTTAATTAATATAATTAATCAAATTAAACCAGAGCATAGCCCATTTGTAAATGTTCACATGGGCTTATAATTAACAATTAATTAAAGTAATCCCAACATTCAATCATAGACTTTAAAACCTCTATTTGTATTTATTACTTTGCTTGATAACCTTCCTAGAAGCCAAATGGAGAATCTAATTAGACTTATATAATTCAAGTTCCAATAAGCCCGGAATTAATTTAATCTCATTAGAATTAACTCCATCTTATTAACTAAATGTCAATCCACTAAAGACAATTAGTTGAACTCTTGAATTACTAAATATTATGAGAACACATGTTTTAAATAAGTTGTTCAATTGCAAACTCTAATATGAATCATAATATAACCATGAACACAATAAAGGGTAAAATTACTATTTTGCCCTTATGTTAGTTTTTCCTTCTAAATCTCCTGTTTTAGTCTATATGGTGATCAACACACAAGATCTCATCTTGTTGTTAAGACTTGATGGGTAACTAGTCTATTAAACTACCGGTGCTAATTTAATCACCAATCTCCATAAAACATCTAGAAGTGATGATATCACTATAAACTCTTTATTTAAGTAAATATTCCCTGATACATATTTCAATTAATAATTTCAACATGCAGACACTAGATTGATACTTTGTAAAAATCAATTCCGATCATATCAAGAATTATAATGAAACACATATAAGTTCAACCCTCATTAAGATTATGGTCCATAATAAACGAATGCTTAAGTTGTATGTTTTAAGATTAAAGTAATGGCTCACTTTATTCTTTAAAAGATACTTGATTCTATATTCATTTAATAATGCCATTATCGATAGTCAACTACTATCATGATATGAAACTCATTATTCCCTTGAAGGAAACTCTTTTACTTGCATGGAGATAAATCGCAACACTATAGTCTAAACCATAATCAAACGATTAACTTGATTATTCAACTGTGAATCCATTATTTTAAATTCTTATAATACATATTTCTCATACATCTCTATGTATATGTATATTTCTTACAAAAGAATCTCCATACCTTATGACTAGATATATAATTCTCATAAAAGCCAAACTCTCTTGTTTTATTAATAATAAATATTTTCATTACAAAAGTAACTGGAAGAAAATTAAGTTATAAGTAAATACACTTGCTTTCCAAGGCACTATATTTACATAACTCTAACAAATTTTTCATTTGGAAATTTTCCAAAAAGCTAATCATAAGTTCTTCTCTCCATCGGAATAATAGGGTCGTTACACTCATTACTAAACTTGTCGAAGAGATGAAATATAACCAAGGTATATCTTTTTTATTAGAGGTTGAGCCCATCATCAGAAGAAGAATTAGGCTAAAAATTAGGATACGTTCTAGGAAAATTTGCTATTCTATCCAAGACTCTCTCAGTCATAAGTCTAAGTTAAGTGGAATTTTTGAATTCCTTTTCAGTTGCCTGTTGCAAATTCAAATTTGAGTATAAAATTATCTTGATTCTGCCGTTCATACCTATTTATACATTCCATATCCATATATGGAGTTAGATACAAATTTGTGTGATTCTGTAACCTGTAAACATAATATAAAAAAATTCCATAATTGTTAGATCAATCCATATAATTGGATGAAGAACAATCCAATGTACCTTGCAGCTCGTATAGTTTGTTAATCATACTTCATGAGATCAATTAGAATAGGGAACATATCGTAAATAATTATGAAAAATTTTTATATTTGGTTCTTTCTCTTGGTTAAGATGTTGGGCAGTGACACGCAATGCACGTCACGATGGAATTTTGGGAAGACTCCCCCAGTCAGTGATTGGGGGAATCACACCTTGACTCCTAAGATTGTCAATTTATGATAAAAGTAACTTAATATTAATCAATAACATAATCAAACAATAACTTTAATAGTGTAGGAGTAAAAGAAAGGAAAACTAATTTATGATAAAAGTAACTTAATATTAATCAATAACATAATTAAACAATAATTTGAAGAGTGTAGGAGTAAATTCAAAAACCAATCTTGCCTACATCCATTCTTCAAGAAATTTCTTAAAAAATTAAGTCTCTTTTTTCAATAAGGTGAAGAGGAACCTTCTTGTAATATTTTATTTTTTATAAGTAAAAAGTACCTCATTTATAATCTTTCTCTAAGAAGAAGAGCAACCATACTCACAAAAGAATTTACAAATTCAGAAGACCTTATTGGGTTTGGGGGTCAAACTAGCTGTTAAAAATAAGAACTCTTCATTATCAATTACTAGTTACTATGTATTGATTGATCAATATGTGGTTGAACAATGTAGTAACTATTGGAACATTAATGTTACTCTTAAGAAAGATTATATTAGTTAATCAATGTGCGATTGACAGATGTACTAACTGTTGGAACATTGGTTAATTGTAACGCATTGGTTGACCATTGCACAATCAATATTGCTACAAACTCTTGATACATATGTTTTGATAACTTTAACTTATATTTTTCTACCATTAACCTATATAAGTCGACCAATACACCTAAAATCATTATTCTAACATCTTTAAATGCGTAAACTTAATCTTTTTTAAAGCAAAATTGAGTTAAAGCACTTCTTTAAATGTACCCAAATGTATGTTTTAAAGATCTTCCTTTTTTTTTAAATCAAAACCTTAATTTCTTTTAGTGACTAAAAAGACTCATGCAATGAACTATAATAATGATGTGCATATGTATAAAAAGCCTTTAAAATATCAAAGTGATTAACTAGGAAGAATAATAAACATTATATATTCATCTATAACTTTGTTATGCTTGTTCTTTCTTAGTCTTGATTTTGTTCTTCAATTGAATAAGTTGAACTTCAATTTTTTCTAGTGACTTCATGAGATGTATCTTGATTTAGGCATAACCATTATTGCTTTCATAAGAATTAAATTCGTTAATGATACTTATGTTTTGTTATCATCAAAATATAGATTGTAATCTCCATTAATTTAACACTTATAATGCTTGGTAGAATTATTCAGTCTGATTTAATGTCTTGGCTTCCAATTGACAATTAGTTGTGAAATAAATAGTTTAACTTTGGAGGTTATTCCAACAAAATAACTAGGAGGACAGAAAAGATATGCAGAAAAAAACAAACAAAAATCATCCCTATTCACTAAATGCATTGCAAAATTATTTGCATTACTAAGTGTTTGTACATAAGATGTAGACATTATTAGGTATTTATTGATTTCTTAAAATGCAACAAAAGGAGGATGGATGTGAAAAGAACCTTTCTAAATTAATTAAAAAATAATTAATTAAAACAAATATCAAATTCTACACAGGGGAAATTGTAGAAATATGCCTCTATTAGCTTGGAAAATAATAATATCAAACATTCACTTTTCTTGTTGAACTGAACCGCTACAATTTCCTTCAATCACATAGTGAACTTGTAAAATAGATATGACCACACATTTAACCCATCAACATTTCTGAAGCTACAACTAATGGGGCAAAGTTGTATTACACCATCTTGAAGATTAAGTAGATGCCCATATAAAAGATATACATCCTTCACCTGCCCATTTAACCCTTTCAAATTGTAACATTCTAGTTCTTCTCTTCTAACATATTAATTTCGTAACATATTATATTTTAGGCAAAGAAAAGTCACGACTGTGACTTAAGTTGTACGACTGTGTAAGAAAGTCACGGCTGTGACTTAAGTTGCATGACCGTGCAAATGTAAGAAATTTGTTACCTAATATTTATCTAATTGAAAATCAAGAGATTAAAATTACTTGCCAAAGTAAACATCCACGTCGCTAGAATAATTTTACTTAGGTTGTTATATCCTCCAAAATCTAGGGAATATTTCTCTCATTCACGACCTTGAGAACACCTATAAATTTATAATATCAACTTTTTTTAAATCACTGTCATTGCTTTATCATCATTCACACTCCGTCGTCATCCCTATTTTTTGATAAAATTACAAAAGGCAATATTAGATAATGTATTCATCACTCAATTTGTTTAGCTAAATAATGTAATCGACTGAAAATGTCGAATAATTTGATGTAGATGAGATTAGGTAATTTGGATATTAGTAGGTGTAGGAAGGTGGCGAAGAAAGACAAGACGATGAGAGGGTTACTTCTTTAACGTTGAAAAGAAGATGACAGAGGACGTAAACTGGGATTAGCTTGACTCATAAGCCACGAATTTTGGAAGAGTAACAAATTGTTTACAATTTAAGAAGAAACAACATATTTCAATTAGACAAAGTAATATTAGACATAGGATCTGGACTCATGTTCACAATGCCTCAAAAGTGAGAGTGAGACTCACTGTCTAAGTGTGAAGGATAATAAACAAAGCAATGTTAGTATTGATATGTCCTTTAACTAACAAAACGTTAATCATATCAAAATTTTCATCTATTTTTGTTACACATTTTACAAGCATTATGGTTCAAATTGAATGTTTTGAAATGTTAGAGTTCAACTTATATTCTGCTACAAATATTAAGGTTCAAAATATATTTGTAGACTTTTACTTTATTATATCTGTGACCACGAACCTGTGCCCTTAATATATGATACTTTATTGCTAAAAATTGTAATATTATTTTATATTATTATTAATTTTGTAACTATATGAGAATTAAACAAACTTATTCTCACATTAATTATAGCTTTTCTTGGTATTTAATATGAGTTTTATTTATCTATATGAATAATACGTGAAAGAATAATTAACTTTTATGAGGAGCATTTCTTTGATTAATATAAATAAAATATTGTTATGCCAAATTTATATTAAAATGATTCTTTTATATAAAACCTAGAATTAATAAACTAAAATATTTTATTTTTAATTATTTTAATTATTATTAATTTTAATGTTCTAAAATAAATTTATAAAATTTGTACCATTTAAAAGATAAATATTATAATAAGTGATTAAATATGCGAATTTCGTGCTATATCGGCTACTAGCCGGAACGTATCGTGCTGATCGAAAAATTGTATAAAATTATTGTTTTTGGTACCGACTGTTAATTCCGACTAATACTGAATTTTTCGTGAAGTTGTCGACTGGTATCGTAAACTTTTAAATTTATAGGGATTAAATTGTAAAAAAAAAAACAAGTCACTGCAAATTTCACGCAATTTTCTTCTCTCTCTCCTCTCTACTCATTTTCAAAGGTCTCTCTCTCTTCAGCGTTCACCGTTCCCCGCCATGCCACTACCTGCAGCCGCCGCCCTCTCACCACGTCATCGTTGAACTTGCCAACAAAAAAGATGAAGGTCGAGCTCATGAGATAGATTAAAGGCGGAAAGTGTTCAATGGATGTGAGTTTTAAAAGTGTCGACTACTTGGCTTCCTCTCAAATAGTAGTCTTCCTCTCAAAAACAAAGTTTAGGGTTTTGTTGTTATAATATCTCACATTTCTTTTAAGTTAGGGATGCTCTCAGTGGGGAGTAAAAAAATGGACGCTCACAAGAGTTGGGTTTAGTTTTCTGATGGATTATTGAGGGCAGTCTACCTGGAATTTATAGCTTTTTGGTTTCTCCTGAAAGTTTGGTTACAAAGCACCCTATTTCACTTGATATTTCTTCAAGTCATCCATTGCTAAAGAGGTAAAATATTTTTTGCCTTCCTCTGTTTCTGCACCATCTCGGAAGCATGCACAAAGCAAGTATCGATTTGTGCTTCTCTGGTTTCAAAGAAGGTTTAAAACAGGGTTCCACGGATTGCAAGAATTCGTCCTTTTTGCTTAATTTCCCGTTTCTTTCAGTCTCTTCCAGGTTACATGCGGGTTTCATCCTTCAAGTTTATTTCTTTGAGGAAATATATTAAACAAGTTAACTTATTTCGGTTTTATTCTACTGCAACTATTGTTCATCTGGATTCCACCTTGGCAGACCCCATCTCAGTGGAGCAAAGTCAGAACCCCTATAACGACAATCATTTGATTAATGGCTTCACTAAACTAGACACTCCTAAGGCTGCCGAAATTTTATACTCTTTGATTAAACAGCCCAATCTTGCCATTTCATTCTTTTATCAACTAAAAGAAGGTGGATTTTCTCATGACTGTAATACTTATGCGGCAATCATTAGAATCTTGTGTTATTGGCGTTTGGACAGGAAATTGGATTATGTGTTGTTGGAACTTATTGGAAAACAAAGAAATTCAGGATTTCAGATTGAATTGTTGTTTGAAGCTTTGGCAGAGGGAGTTCACAGTGAGTTTTCTAGTGTGCTTGCTCATGTGTCTGATGTATTGGTTAAGCTTTATGTCAATTACGGAATGTTTGATGAGGCAATTGATGTTCTTTCCCAAATTATGCTGCGTGGGGTAATTCCACATATATTCTCATGTAATTTTCTCATGAACCGGTTGATTTTGTGCGGGGAAGTGGAGTTAGCTCTGACCATTTATCGGCAGTTGGAGGTCATTGGGGTAACACCTAATGATTACACATACACTATTGCCATCAAGGCATTTTGTGTAAAAGGTAGTTTGGAGGAAGCATTAGATGTGTTTCAAAAGATGGAGCAAGATGGGATTGCTCCACGTTTGTTTGCTTACACAACTTATATCGAAGGACTCTGCATGAATAAACAACCAGATTTAGGGTTTAAAGTTCTTCAGGCACTGATAAGCGCAAAGGGTCCGGTAGATGTCTTTGCTTTTTCAGTTGTCATTCGTGGGTTCTGCAATGAGAGGAAACTGAAAGAGGCTGAGAATGTTTTGCACGAGATGGAGAATCAAGGTCTTGCTCCAGATGTGTATGTATATGGTGCCTTGATTTGTGGGTTTTGCAGGATTGGAAGGTTAGATAAAGCTATAGCTTTCCACGAAGAAATGGTAGCAAAAAATATCAAGACTAATTGTGTTATTCTCAGCTCTATTCTTCAAGGCTTGGTTCAGGCTGGCATGACATCAGAAGTTGCATATCAGTTTAGGGAATTTAAGAAGATGGGAGTTTTCCTTGATCGGGCTTGTTATAATGTAGTGATACATGCATTGTGCCAGTTGGGGAAAGTGGAAGAAGCGTCAATTTTTTTCCTTGAGATGAAAGAGAAGCAAATGGCTCCAGATGTTATCAATTACACCACTTTGATTCGGGGTTATTGTCTTATGGGTAAACTGGATGATGCTTTAAATTTATTTGAGGAAATGAAGAGAAATGGCTCCAAACCAGATATTGTTACTTATAATGTACTTGCTAGTGGGTTGTGTAGAAATGGCCTTCTGCGAGAGGCGCTTAACTTGTTAGATGAAATGGAAGCTCAGGGTTATAAAACTAACACTGTCGTACAAAATGCAATCATCGAAGGTTTGTGTATAGCGGGTAATGTGGAGGATGCTGAAACTTTTTTCAACAAACTGGATGAGAAGTGCTTGGAAAATTATAGTTCCATGGTAAATGGTTATTGTGATGCAAATTATACAAATAACGCCTTTAAATTATTCATTAAGCTCTCTAAGCAGGGATGTATACTCACAAAAGGTTCTTGCTCAAAGCTGCTCTCTAATCTCTGTGTGGAAGGTGATGACCAGAAAGCTTTGTTTTTGCTTGAGAAGATGCTAGCTCTTAATGTGAAGCCTACCAAAATCATGTACAGTAATGTCATAGGTGTGCTTTGCAATGGTGGAGAAATGAAAAAGGCTCAGTATGCTTTTGATACTTTTATCCGCTCAGGACTGGTCCCTGATCTGATTACCTACACAATGATGATAAATGGATATTGTAGAATAAACTGCTTAAAGGAGGCCTGCAAACTCTTGGGTGATATGATGAGCAGAGGGATTGAGCCTGACGTTGTCACTTACACTGTTTTACTTGATGGTTTCTCAAAACAGAATCTAAGGTCTCATTCCCTGTCGCGCGCCCATAAAAACAAGGATAAAATGTTTGATCCCTCAGCATTTTGGAGAGAAATAATAGATAGGGACATGCAACCTGATGTAATTTGTTACACTGTTCTCATCGACAGTCACTGTAAAATGAATAAAATTATTGATGCTAGAAGTCTTTTTGATGAAATGATTGATAGAGGACTACAACCTGATATTGTAACATACACAGCTCTATTATCTGGTTTCTTCAAAGCAAGAGACATTGATAGGGTTGAAGTACTTGTCAAAGAAATGCAAGTTAATGGGATAGAGCAAGATGGCCATTATGAATCGACATTTCGTCATGGTATTTTGAAGGCCAGGAATGTGCAGTTCAGTTGATAAGTCTTTTGTTGATTCCCAGTGGCACATATGCCTGGAACCGTACCTAATCTGTTGTTTGTTGCATAGCCTATGTTAAGCCACTGACTCTAGAGTTTATTGCTGTTCATACGTTGAGGAATTCTTGAGCAAGACATGGTAATATATCATCTCACTGAGGGCTGTTATGCAATGGCAGGACTGAAGGCAGATGATAATGCTTTTCTAAGGAAGATGAACCAGTTTTACACCGTTCAAAAATTGTGTGGTCAGCTTCTTTTTGCTTTCTCTTGATTTCTCCTATCTTTTGAAATCAAGCATTATTTTCTTTTAATTGAAGTTGTTCAGCACATGAGTTGTTTATTGAAGATGTGTGTTATCCAATTCCTGGTTTTGCAATTTCCCTGTTTTACGATGCTATTTCATCTCGGCCCTCCACCAAAAGTTTCAGGAATTGGGTGGTCCCCTCCCTTGCCCCGCACAAGGTGAATTCTTTTGGTCCTTGTTTCTTTCCTTCGCTGTGTTGGAAAACATGTTTGTAGCGTTTTTATAATTTTCTTTTTGTTGTTGATAATCATCTCGTGAGTGCAGACACATCTTCAAATTGGTTTGTATCCGGCAACATTGAAGAAGTTTCCTTCATTATTCCAAGTCAGTATTATTAGCCAGGTGCTCATATTTTTCACATGCTGTCAAAGTTGGTGATTGTAGAGCTCCTAGAGTACTCTTGATGGGTTCTTTTCTGGGTTCTCAACTGGTAAAGATTTGTCACGGTGGATCTCTTCTGGAGGAATTCACTTCATCAATTTTCCTCAAATTTTCCCATGTTTGTCACTTGAAGTGCATACTGAACATTTCCTAAGACCAAAAAGAAAGGAAAACAGACACAGCAGATTTTTAAACTATTGCTACGATGGTTATGGTGGCTACGTTGATTGCTGTCTAAGCACATACTAGCTTTGCTCTATTGCCTGGGGATGGGCTGGTGTAATATACTGAGAGTTTCATCTTTTACATACCACTGGATATTAAGTGGGAAGAATGGAACATTTTCTCTTATCGAAAAATGAAGTAATTGTATTGACTAAGCTTTAAGCTTTCAACAATGAAGTGTACAAAGATAAACCCTCAATAAGGATCGCAGCAACTTGCTACACAGTTAGACAACCGAGAAGGGAGGTGTGAAAAATTAGGTCTATAGTCAAGTTCCCAATTAATCTTCATTTGGGCGGTGACTCCAAGGTGAGCTTTGTTTGCTATAAAAAGCCTTTCCAATCCAAAAGATTATATTTGCTGACAATGTATATTTATTTGTGGCTAGGCTTTTGTGAAGCCTGCCGTTCCTTTCCCTCCAAAGAATATAGATGGAGCAAATGAAGGATGTTTGGAAAATGCAAGCATCCTGTTTCATAAGTTTGGCCTTCTCTACAGCCCAACCAACAATAAGAGGCTATTCCCTCTCATTGTATCAGATGTAAGGCCATTGAAAAAAAGATGAGCATTTAATTCAAGAGCCATTTGACATAATAAACATAAATTTGTCTAAATACCATATTACCTATCCCTTGAAATCTGTCTTGTAGCCAGTCAACTAATAAAAGAAGACTTGGTGGAAAAGAGTTTGGACCAAAGAAGATGAAACAAGGGAACTCTTAACAAATGTGGTCTAAATAAGTTATAATAGAAACTATTTGTAAATTTCTAGGTGGGATCTTGTAGTCAAATCAGCCTATTCATCTGGTTGGGGTTAGGTTGAGTAGGTAGGTTATTAAGAAGACTACTAGCACATTTGAAGCTACATCTCCAATTTCTTTTCGAAGTTATGTCACCTTGGCCTGAGGATGGAATCTTATAATAAGTGCATGCATATTATGCCTTAGGCGTAAAGGTATTCGGTTGGACCTGTTATCTAACCAGAATCAAGTTTGTTCCCTGTTTCCTATCAAACTCTTGAAGGAGAACTGGAGTTTCTAAGTCTGAGCATCTGTATTAAGGACTATGAATGTTTGTTGCTCACTTTGAGCTATTAGAAACTAGTCGTAGACAATTAGTATCCATGAACCCATTTATATCAAAGAACCTTCCTATTATTAAAATGTTTCCATATTCTTTTTGTAATCGAAGTTGAATTCATGGCTTGCAAGGACATCAACCATAGTCCATCTTCCTGCTTGGAAGGCATAAGACTTCCCATTTGATCCTAGCCCCTTTTGAATTATTAGACTTTCCTGGGCATAGAAAATTTCTCATAATTGGTGAGAATTGGCATCATTGTCCAATAGTCTGTTGATGACTGTTCACTTTTTAAGTAATTTACTTTCTGTCCTCTTTGTTTTGGTCTCCTAAACAGGCTGCTTCGATATCTAAAAAGGGTTATGGAATGAAGCATGGAGCAACTAAGTGGGTTATGTCCCATGAACAGCATTTGTAAAGTAGGTCTTACCACTCCTGGTATTTAGTAAATAGGAGAGTGAGCCAAGTTTAAAATGTAATTGGTTGCTGTGACATGTTTCTACATTTCTCAAGTCTTTAAGTTGTATTTTTCTTATTATTGTCAACCTTTTCTCTATTTCACTTCTTCTAACTTCTTGTTCCTTTAAAAAAAAACAGCCTTGAGTCTATATTTTTAGCTTATTTTCTTCTATCTATTGAACCCTACTTTCCTTAGTCCATTGTTTGTTCTTGGTTCCTTTTTCTTGTCTCTTCTTTCATAGTCCCTGGTTGCTTTTCCTACTTTGCCATTTTTCTCTTATTCTTCTTCTCCTTGTCCTTAGGTCTAAGCTCCAAGATTCCTTTATTGATATAAGGTTTTTTTAATGCCTTTTTCCTCTTTCCCTTTTGAGGAATGATTTACTTTAAACTTTTTTGTTAGCTAACAAGATATCCAACAAGTTATCTCCTGCTAACTACCCTATTAGCTTGGATCATAAAGCTTCGTTTCTCTTGTCCTAAACCTTCCCCTAGTCCCCCCTTTCTCTTAATAACCTTATCTCTTCAGTTCTTACTCCTTCCCACACTACATTAGTCCCACCTAGCTATCCTAGTCCCACAACGACGTCTCCTTCTCAACTTAATAACTTTGCTGCCTTTGATCCCTTAATATCCAAGCTTTTCATTGACAAGTGCTAAAGGGTTTGTATGCTTTAAATAAAATTTATTTTTTATTACCTAAACTTATATAAGGAAGCAATATTGTGGCTCCTCCATTGGAAGTTCTTAGAGAAGGAGCATCTAAGCGAGAATCAACTTAGTTTTTTCTTAGATAAGAGATCACCTTACCCTATAATGACCAATTGGGCATAATAACACTAGAGGAAGTAGGTGCTAAAGGAAGTTCTGGTTAATAAGGAGAATATTTTTTATTCAAATTTGACTTTAAATCTAATGCACAAAGAATTTAGAAAGTTGGTTTGTGGCACGACAACAATAAGCCTATCTTCTTTGAAAAATGGAAACCAAACATTGAACTGAAAAAATAGAAATAAAAGCAAGTTCCTTTATTGATTAATATGTATAATGTGCCATTAGAATACTAGACTAGCAAGGGTGAATCACTTGGAAAGTTATATTGAGAATCAGTTTGCATGGTTGAAGCCATTGCTAAGATATAACAAGTGAGTTATACAAGGATTTGTGTAATATTTGATATTCATTTAAACTTACCAGAACTAATCCTATTAATGAGGCTTGGAGGAGATGACAAGAAAGTTTAAGATTATGGTACAATCTCTTATCAATGGAGACTAAATTTATCTCACCAAGGCAAAAAAGTGGATACCGGTAGGTAAGAAGTTTGTGAGAGGATATCACTAAGAACTAATGGAATTTGATCCATCAAAAGGAAAGGATATCTCTACTACAAAGGAGCAATAATCCTAACTACGATAATTTGATGGGAAACATTGAAATTATAACCATAATAATGAAAAATGAAGCTGGAACTTAACTATAAAGAGTTATAGAGAGCTTGAGATTAATATAATAATTGGTTCTTAGATTGAGAACAATAAGGTCACGAATAAGGTAGCTGACTCTCCATCAACTTCTACTAATTAGACTAGAGATCTAACTCTTTCCATTAAGTATAGCAGTAATCCTACTAGATCTTTAAATGATCAATAAGAAAATCCTATTTAGGTAATAAGGTCAAGGTTTCTACTAGGAGGAAATTAAAAAGGAAAAATAAGGGAAGTAGCTCTTATACCTTATCCTTCCATGTCAATTCTCTCATGAAATGTTAGATGGCTTAATAGCCCTAAAAAGTAGCAAGTATTATGTAATTAATTATATAATATCAATCCTTTTTTAATAGAACTTCTAAAAACTAAGCTCAAAGTGGATAACTATAAGAAGTTAGATTTCTTAAGGAAGCATTGGTTAATCATTTCCAACCATCAATCTCACTCCTTTGGCAGAATATTCATTTCTTTTAACCTTGACATATTATAGATTCTATAGTCTATAATCATTGATCAACTCATTTATTTATCAATAAGAGTCTTATAGGAGAAAATTAATATGGGTCACTTTTTTTAATGAGTGCATTCTTACTTTTCAAAGGAACTCCTTATAAAACAAGTTAAAGGAAATTCATACTAACATGAACACTCTTTGGCTAATCCTTGGGGACTTTAACAATGTTATTCATCCCTAAAAAAAAGAAAATGTTTGTCTAAGGAAATGTTTTGATGAATTTAGTAATTATATGATCTATATAAAGGTCATTAATCTTAAGATATAAAGGCAATTCTTTAATTAGAGCAATAAGAAAAGTAGGAGATGGTTTTTAAAGGAAAAAATAATAAAACACTTTTTAATGGCCACTAGTTAACCACATTCCTAGAAAACTATGTCTTACTTAGTAACTCTCTATTCTCCAATCACATCTCTATTGAAATACACAACATAAAATTGAAGCATTATTGAAAAACTCCTTTTTAGTTTAACAACTTATTGGTAGAAGATAAGGGGTTTAAAGAAGCCCTCGTAAGAGGCTTAAGCCATTACTTTTAGGGGCATAAATCCTTCTTTTGTATGAGAAAACTATAAATTGTCAAGAAGTAGGGATGCCAACGGGTCGAGCCAGGTCAGGTCCGCTTTTGGCCCAGCTGATCAGCCTGTGGCTAGGCCCATAGTCAGATGGGCCACGAGCGGCCCGAGTCAACGGCCCAACCTTATATATTTTTAAAAAAGATTAAAAATAATGTCATTTTTTATGTTTTGATTGGGCCACGAGCCAGGTTAGGCCGCCTTAAGTTCGGCCTATGGCCTAATCGAGCTAAACAATTTTAAATTGTGACCTACTCATGACCCATTCGTGACTCGATCAACCCGGGTCAAAATTAGGCAAAGTCGGGCTGAGCCAAAATTAATAATCTTATCAAGGAGAGGCTTAAGGAAATCAATGTCAATTGTTACAACAATACTTAGTAGGTTGTTATTGAAACAAAAATCAAGTTGATCAAGGCTTAATACAATCTTTACCAAACACCTGTAAATGAAGCCACATAATAACATGAAGCAAAGGTATAAATTACACTGGTGTGATATAAATGAATCATTTTCTCCTTAAGCAAAGATCAAGAATCCATTGGTTAACAAATAAAGATGAAAATACTACCTTCGTCCGTAAATCAATTCTCTCAAGGTAAAACATCAATAGGATTGCTTCTCTATAGAAAGTAAATGGACATATGGCACATTTTCAAGCTACAATCTTGATGGAAGCACACAATTATTGTTAAAGCTCTTGGAGCTAAGTATAATAGTTGCTTTTTTGTGTAGGCATTTAAGTCTTTTATCTAATAGCAAATTACTAGCATTAAAGAGCAATTCTTTCTCAGGCCTTTAATGCTTGAGATGTAAAGAAAGCTCTATTTATTTTCAAACTAAATAAAGGTCCTGGCCTTGCTGAACTTGATGCCTATTTCTTTCAAAAGAATTGGAATCACATTAAACGCATAGTCATTGAAGCTATTTTTATAATTCTTCAACCAAGGTACAATGTTGAAGGAACTTAACAAGACTTTCGTAAGCCTTATCGAAAATTTACCTAATCCATTTTTTAAATGGAATTCATGCCTATCTCTTATTGCAGTATAATTTACAACATCATTGTAAACTCCTAGCCTTAAGACTCAAGGCAGTATTAGAATCTCATCTTAATCCATCAGAGGGAGGCAAATTATGGATAATATTCTATTAGTTCTGGTTCAACCTGGTTCTGGCGAGGCTGCACGTTGTCGTTTGGATCCATGAAATCGACTGCTGAACACGAGAATTCCAGCTTGAAGGTTCCTACAAAACAAAGAAGGCACGTCGGGGGTTGTTTTCCGATAAGCCCCTTCGACGCTCAAGTCAGTCTTTTGTGTAGGTGAGATCGCCGTATGCAGAGAAAGCTAGGGTTATGATTACGTACCTCTATTATGACAGAATTATACCTTATATATGGAGCAAATGCTAGGTTTAAGTCTTTACGTATGTATGGGAGACTTCCACCTGTGAATGGGTCACGGATTCGTGGACTGGGTCTGGGCCTGATATAACCGACCCGACCAAGTTCAATAAATATTCAAGAATTATAATAGGAAAAAATCTATCAAAAAGATATGTAATCAATATTTACTTTTACGATGCTTTCAACTCCATCCCTTGGAACTTCTTATTGAGTATCTTAGGAACCTTAGGTTTTCCACCATAATTCATCGATTGGATTGAGTGATAAGGTTCCTAAGATTATTATCTTTTTAACTACTCTTTATATGTTACATATTTGATCCTTATAAATTACTTTCAAATTAATTTAAATTAAAATTTCTTTTTTTACTACTCTTTACATGTGACATATTTAGTTCTTAATATGTTGACAATAATTATAAATTATAATTCATAAATATAATTAGATAAATTAAAACTCATTTTAATTTATCTTTAATTATGCAATTAAACAATTTATAATTACAAATCAATATTAATGTTTGGTAATGTATTATGACTTTTCAAATATTATGAATGTTAAAATAATTTAACTTAATTTGTTCATGTCATGTTTGTTATTACTCAATAATTAATTTATAATTAATATTTGAAAGCAACATTTTCAGATATTAATTCACTACGCTTAGGAAATGCTATAAATCCCTACTAATCAAGAAAGTAAAATTTTTTTTAATTATTTTAGGATGATAAATCCTTTATTAACTTACTCAATAATCTTTGTTTTGTTTATGATATATCTAAGTACTACTAGCTTTGCTATCTTAAATATAAATCATTATGATATATCTAAGTACTACCAGCTATGCTATCTTAAATAGAAATCATTTTATGACATTAATTAATTTCTTTATAAAAATATATAATTTGTAATAGTTTTTTTACATCAATATCCTATCTTAATATAATTATAATTAGGCTAAAAGTATATTTTAAATCATAATGTTAACAGTATAATACAAGTTAGAACTCTAATATTGTGATGCGTAAAATTTGAAACCTAATTTTTACAAAATGTTTACGATGGACCTACGAAGACATAAAGTCTAATGAGGTTTTCTTTCTGGATTTAGATGATGCGACGTTTTTTTAACTTTTTACACTTAGTTTGACTTTGCATTTTTAACTTAATAATAAAAGTGGGTCCCATCAACCTAAAACTACATTTATTTCTCTTACGAAATCCCTACCTGCCTGAACTCTTTGTTCCCAAAACGGACACTCCACATGAGGTATGGCGGGCCATTTGGCAATGGCAGGGTCCCCAGTAGAGGCGCTCCTTTTTGTGGTTATTGACGAAAGATCGCTTACTTAGTAATCAACAACGGATGTGCTGTCATCTTACCGCCGACAGTTTCTGTCCCCTTTTCTTCGGCGAAGAATCCTCTCTTCATATTGTTTGTGACTGTTCACTCGCTTGGCGTATGTGGGCCATTTTTTCGTCGGACATCGTTACTTCGTCGGCCTTTACTCACCCCACTTGTGACTGGTTGCATACCAACCTTCTCCAATGTCGGCGCATGCACGGCTAAGAGTGGGCCCTGCTTTTTGGTTAACATGCTGGTTCCTTTAGACCTGGAGGAATAAAACTATTTTTTATTCTACTTTTGTTCGTCCCGCCTCACCCTTGTTTCTTATCTTGTCTTTTGCAGCTCAGATTCAGCAGGCAGAGGACCGGCACAGACTGAGCCCCATTGGCTCTCGTCCACATCAGGTTCAACGGGTTGGTTGGAGTCGTCCACAGGCTGGTTGGGTCAAGCTCAACACGGATGGGGCCTGTAATACTACTCATCTCACGGCTTCAGCAGGCGGTCTTCTACACGACAGTGATGGCAGTTGGCGAGGTGGGTTCTCCCAGCTCATTGGTTGGTGTTCAGCACAGGCAGCGGAACTCTGGGCAGTCTTCACATGTCTCTTCTTCGCTTAGAGATTGGGCTTCCGTCGGATCGAGCTGGAAGTGGAATCGTTGGAGGTGCACCAGCTCTTGTCCTCTGTGTCCTCCCGTTCTCAATCGAGCATCCCTCTCGTCAGGGGTATACGGGAGCTCCTCTGCCGGAACTGGTCTGTTGTTCATCGCCATATCTTCCGAGAGAGAAACAAATGTGCGGACTGGCTCGCCGCCCAGGCCGATATGAACGACATTGGAGTCACTTATTTTGATGTACCACCTTTAGGGTGTCATAGATTCTTCGTTGAGGATCTGTCGGGAATCTATTTTCCCCTACTCATTTAGCTTCGTTGTTTCCTTTTCCCTTTATGTAAAAAAAATTCCTTAAAAGGAGAGAATTTTACCAACTCAATATCAATTACATCTCGCCTTTGGCACATCCTGAGCTACTGCGCAACAAGGAATCCACGAATTCGGCCAATACTCTTTCACTAATTCAATGCATTTGTTTTTCAATATGTCACACAATTGAGAGTGGAATTGAGGTAACAAATGCGAGGGTCTGAGAGACAAAAAGAGGATATTGTTGTCACCTTATTGTAGAAAAAGTCAAGGCCAAGGCTCTTTCTTAGAAGCAAAATTTTTGATGACTAATTCAAACTTCATGGGCTTAACATAGAGCAGAGCTGTTGTGATAAAACTACCGGGTTGTAGAGTAGGATTCCAGACCATCAGTTCTCGCCTGAGGACATTATGGAAACCAAGCGGACCCCCTGAAAATCATGGATTTAGAGCAAGACTTTTACCTTGTCAGGTTTATAGAAGATACCGACTACCTTCACGTTTTAATAGGCAGCTCGTGGCTGATCTATGGACAAGCCCTTTTCGTGCAGCGGTGGACGCCTTCTTTCAGGCCAAAGTAAGGACAGCTCACTCGAGCAATCACTTGGATACATTTTCGGATCTTCCTATCTCCAGATATCATCCGAGTATCCTCACGAAGTTGGGAACTTGGTGGGTACTACGGTTAGAATTGATGAAACGACGCTACAAGCCCATAAGGGACTCTATGCCTGCGTCGCAGTAGACATTGATTTTAAACCTCCCATTGAAAACAGAAGTGGAGCTCGATGAAGAACTCCTACAAGTCACCAACGAGGGTCTCCCTTAAATCTGTTATAACTGCAGGAAGGTGAGACACTCGACGACAACATGCCCCGAGCGCAAGAGTGCTGATGAGGAGCGCCCACCCCACGCGGACAGTCGGACTGCATAAATTACGTCGATGATGACGAGACCAAGAGTAGTGGAAGGCAGCGCAGACGTAGGCGAACCGCCTCAAGTCGGAACTGATAATGGCTATGGCCTGTGGCTACAAAGTTAGCACAGATCCCAACCTTCCTTGCAATAGCTACAACAACAAACTCAGTCCGGATCCTCTGTCGAAGCTACCCTGTCTTATTCTGTCGAATAACAATAACGACGTCGTTTTTGTTTGAAATTGGACAGCGCTGTTAATTGTTGACAAACAGTCTGGGTCCCACATGCTAGAGCCAATATTGACAGATCCAAAGCCAACTTTTTGTTAGACAAAGCCATTTTGGATATCTGTCAACGTTTTTTGAAAGCCAAATCCAAACAAAAAAACATTGGGATTTATTGTTTACCGTTATTCTAAGAACAAAATTAATGATAAACAAGATTTATTAGATATGATTATTATTAAGAACAAAATTTATTATTATTATTATTATATTAGATATGATTATTAAATTTATTAATTATATTAATTTCTATTATTATTATGAAATTTGTTATAATAATTTCTATTATTATTATGAAATTTGTTATAATTACCAATTTTCTTCTTATTATTATTAACTTTAAAAAATAAATTGTGTCACGAAAAATCATATTTTAAAAATAATCTTTTATCTTAAAACTTTTATTTAAAAAATAAGATTAAAATAATAAAAAGTCAAAATATGTGTCACAAATAAAATTAATTTTTAATTTTTAATATTTATCTTAAAATTTTATTTAAAAAATTAAAATTTAAATAATAATAAAAATTAAAATATGTGTGTGACACAAATGAAAGCAATTTTTAAAATTTAATTTTTATCTTAAAATTTTATTTAAAATGTGACACATTTTAATTTTGTACACATTATGATTATGATTTTTATTTATTTTCAAGATTAAAATTAAATTTAAAATAATAATATACAAAATATGTCACATTTAAAATTTTAAGATAAAAAATTAAAAAAATAAAAATTGTTTTAATTTGTGTCACACACATATTTTAATTTTTTAAACAAATAAGATAAAAATTAAAAATTCATTTGCATGACATAATTTGATTTTGTTTTACTTACTATTTTAATTTTAATTTTTTAAATTAAAATTTTAAGATAAAATTTTTAAATTTTAAATTTTAAAATTGAGTTTATTTGTGTCCACTCCTACCCTATCTTATTAATAAATAAATAATTTATTAAAAATAGTTATTATTATTAACTTTATTGCAGAATTATTATTACATTTATTGTCATTGTCATAAAATTCCTTTTTAATAAATTTAGTAATCTTTTTGTTATCTTTATTCTTTTAATTATTATTAGTATTAGTATTATTATGATAATTACAATATTCGTTATGATTATTAAATTTATTAATTATTATTATTACGATTATTATTTCTATTCTTATTCTATGCTTACTATTATTATTATTATGATTATTGTTATTATTATTTATTTCTATTCTTATTATTATTATTACTAATAATATTTATCTTATTATTATTAGTATTAGTATTATTATTATTATTGTTATTAATATTATGATTATTTCTATTATTATAATTACTGTTTAATCATTATAAGGAATTTTATAATAATAATAATAATAATAATAATACTAATACTAATATTGATAATAAATATAATTAAATAATTAGAGGAGTTTTTTAGGTGCTGTCTAGACAAGCTAAGGAAAAGCTTAGATACCCGGTTCAAGCTAAAGAAGTGGCAGTTGCTATCTTTGTAATGGATCCTAACAAGGCCCCTGGATTTGATGGTTTCCATGCTCTTTTCTTCCATAAACAGTGGGATATTGTTGGGATTTCAATGGCGAATTTTATTCAGAGGGTTTTTAGAGATGAAGTTTGGGAACTAGCATTTAATCAGACTATCTTAGTATTGATTCCCAAGACTCCTGCTCCTATCTCCCTTCAACAATTTCGTCCTATTAGTCTTTACTCGGTGGTTTATAAGGTGATCACTAAGATTATAATCAAAAGGCTTAAGCCTTATTTACATGATCTTGTTGCTCCAACCCAATGCAGCTTCATCCCTTGCCGGTTGATAACGGATAATATTATCATCGTCCAGGAAGTGCTTCATTCAATGAAAAAGAAGAAGGGTAAAACGAGATTCATTGCTATTAAGGTGGGCTTGGACAAGGCTTATGATTGGCTAAGTTGGGAGCTTATCAATGACACTCTCGTTGACATCGGCCTACCTGTGGATCTTATTAATCTTATCATGAAATATATCTCGATAGTTTCTATACAAGTGAATTGGGGTGGTGCACTTTCAAAAGCATTTTCTTTGACTCGTGGCATTCGATAAGGGGACCCATTATCACCTTACATCTTTGTCTTGTGTATGGAGACATTGGGACATTTAATAGATAGCGCAGTGGCTCAGGGCAACTGGAAACCGTTGAAGCTCAATCAGAATGGGCCTGGTTTATCCCATTTATTCTTTATCGACGATCTCATTCTTTTTGCTGAGAATAAAGATGAGCAAATCGGTTTAATCCAGGAGACGTTGGATACCTTCTATATGGCTTCAGGGCAGAAAGTCAGCAAGGCTAAAACCTGACATTTTTGTTCTAACAATGTTTGTCGTCCCCTGGCTCGCTCCATTAGTAGGAAACTGGGTTTTCAACTCGCAACTAATCTCGACAAGTATCTGGGTGTGCCACTCATTCATGAGCGTACCTCTAGGAAAACATACCAGTATATTATTGATAAAGTCTAGCAGTGGCTTGAAGGTTGGAGAGTTAAACATCTTTCTTTAGCTGGCAGAGTCACCTTAATTCAATTAGTACTTTTCGCATTGCCTATTTATACCATGCAAACGGTAAGACTTCCCCAGTAGTTGTGTGATGATTTAGAAAAGATCGCGCGATCTTTCTTATGGGGTTCCAATATCGAGCAAAAGAAATCTAGCTTGGTTAGTTGGGATAATATTTGTGAACCTAAGAAACTAGGGGGTCTTGGACTGAGAAGAATTCAGACTAATAATGATGCACTCCTTTCAAGACTTGGTTGGTTTTTGATTACTAAACATGATTCGTTATGAGTTCGGATTCTTAAAGCCAAGTACACATTTGATATGAATAGCTTGCCTCCTACACTTGACTTAACAGGGGGATTGATGGTTTGGGGAAGCATTACCTCTATGTGGCATTATGTCTTAAATGGCATTAAATGGTCACTTAGGAATGGGGGTACAACTAAGTTTCGGTTGGATGCTTTGGTTCATGATTTGGGACCTCTTATTGCGATTGTCACATCAATTATTCCAGAGGAGTTGCTCAACCTTCCAGTGCAACATTTTGTGATCGACACACGTTTTAACTTGTTTAGCTTGGATGGGTTGAAATATAAGAGATGGAAAAGAGAAGCAAGGTTTTGATTCTAACTTTTGAAGCTTTCAAATTTCAAAAACCAGTCTCTGAACATTAGGTGGAGCTTATTGGTTGAAGATTTTAGCAGTTTTGGACTTGAGTTACTCTCCAATTTTGAAATATGAATTATCTCTGAATCTTTATATCTTATGATCGGACCACAAGAGGGACGTGAGCTTCTTGACAAGCCTACCAGGAGTGTCTAAGAAGCTCCAAATTTTTTAGGCAGATCTTAGCGACCCTGAAAGTCTCGGTAAGGCTGTGAAGGGCTGCATCGGCGTTTTCCACGTAGCTACTCCAATGGATTTTGAAAACAGAGAACCCGAGGAATTGGTTACCAAAAGAGCAATTGATGGGATGTTAGGTGTATTAAAAGCATGCTTGAAATCCAAGATTGTGAAACGAGTTGTGTACACTTCTAGTTCCACAGCTGTTGTTTTGACTGACAAAGATGTGGACTTAATGGACGAAGTTTCCTGGACCGACGTCGAGTACGTTAGAGCTAAGATGACTGTTGGACCTCGAACTTTTCTTAAAATTTTTGAAGTATACATTGACGTTAGATGAGGAATAATGTGAATTGTTATACGAGATTAAGATAGGTGAATTTAG
>JANZLF010000005.1:33117082-33140544 GCA_026546835.1 Erythroxylum foetidum | reverse complement strand
AACAAACCAAACAACATTATTGGTATTAATACAGAAACCCAAGTTACAAATCAAACATCATTTTTTATTTTTCATACTTATTCTCATTCCTTTATACTATTATACCCATATCCATACCCAACCTTGTGCTCAAACCAAACGTCCCTTTAATATAAAATTTTATATATTAAAATTTTGAAGTTACGATACACGTGTCAAAAACACCTGTATTCCCCTATGATGCACCACCAATCCTACCAAACCTATCATCCAATCTGCACCGTCCATTCTATGCATTAAGTACTCAGGTCTGACACAAGCTGCAAACCCTCTCTCTTGCTTACTTCTCTCTTGGCCGTGTCGCGTTAGCTTTTTGTGGCTCTCTGAAACCAAACCCAAAATAGTATTGTACGGCCTCTGATTTTTATATTTTTCTGAGAAAGTTTGGATTTTCCTTTTTAGGTATTTCGAGTTTGTGGTTTCTGATCTTGATTTTGGTTTTGGGTCTTTTGTTTTGGGATCTAAAAGCAGTAATATTAGTCAGGGAAGATGTTTGGCAGAGCACCGAAGAAGAGCGATAACACAAAGTACTACGAGATTCTTGGGGTCTCAAAGAACGCTTCTCAGGACGATCTTAAGAAGGCTTACAGGAAAGCCGCCATCAAGAACCATCCTGACAAGGGTGGTGACCCTGAAAAGGTATATACTATTGTTTTCATAGATCAACTTTTGGAATTGAGTGTTCTGTTGATCTTGGTTTAAATAGCATACTTTTAAGACTCTTCGTTCTTTTCTTTTTTTTTTTTGTTCTTTTTGAGGATTGATTTGGTCAATTGAGAGAACAGATCTGGTCCGTCAGTGATAAGTTGTAGATTGGTTGTTCGATTGTACAGTTACCTGCTCTTGTAAATTTTGTTAGGAGATTAATCTTTATTGCAGTTTGCGTTTGATCTAATATGGATTGGAAGTAGAATGGTTGGTATTCAAGGGTTCTAACTGGAACTAATTTCTGGATTCAGTGTATCGTTTTTATTTCGATTAATTGATAATGTAATTCTACACACGAGTGGTTGTTTTAGGCTGCATCAGATTAGTGCTAAATGACTACGTCAAGGACTGTGTTTACTTTGTCTGTCTATTTAGCTGTTAATTTCATTCTCTGTCCAAACGTTATGGTACCTGAAGCTTAATTTTGCTATGATTATGGGCAGTGCTCCTCGGACCAAACTACCCAGTTTTTCCTTGATTATTGTATTTCTTTTGGCTTAATTGTACTGAAAAAATTTATTGTGAGATTAGCTATCATATTGACTAGTAAAATTTTGTGTTTGATTCAGTTCAAAGAATTGGCCCAAGCATATGAGGTTCTGAGTGACCCAGAGAAACGTGACATATATGATCAGTATGGCGAGGATGCCCTTAAGGAAGGAATGGGTGGTGGTGGTGGTGGTCATGACCCGTTTGATATTTTCCAATCTTTTTTTGGTGGCAACCCATTTGGTGGTAAGAATATTTAGATCTTAACTTTACAATTTTTTGAAGTGAATGACATTATCTTGACATGAAAATTCATTTTCATTAGGTGGTGGTAGCAGTAGAGGCCGAAGGCAGAGACGAGGTGAGGATGTCATCCATCCTCTGAAGGTTTCTTTGGAAGATCTGTACAATGGTACATCCAAGAAGTTGTCTCTTTCACGCAACATGATCTGCTCCAAGTGCAAAGGGTAAATATCTTTTTCTTACTGAAGTAGCCTACTTTGGCTTGTTCAATTTCATATTCTATTTCGGCTAACTTGGGTTTACTTATGTTGAAATTGACAGCAAAGGGTCAAAGTCAGGTGCATCAATGAAGTGTTCTGGTTGCCAAGGTTCTGGAATGAAGGTCTCCATTCGACAGCTTGGACCTTCTATGATCCAGCAAATGCAGCATCCTTGCAATGAGTGCAAGGGTACTGGTGAAACAATTAATGACAAGGACCGATGCACCCAATGCAAGGGTGAAAAGGTTGTTCAGGAAAAGAAAGTATTGGAAGTTATTGTTGAGAAGGGTATGCAAAATGGGCAAAAGATTACATTTCCTGGAGAAGCTGACGAAGCTGTAAGTCAGAATGCTCATATGAGATTTTTTTTGTTTAAACTCAAGATTGGTTAGAGAAAGTGACTCAAATGCATGAAATTTTTAGTTTATGTGCCTAATGATTTCTGTTTCTGCTGTTTTTCAGCCTGACACGGTAACAGGGGACATTGTTTTTGTTCTACAACAAAAGGAGCATCCCAAATTTACTCGGAGGGGTGATGACCTTTTTGTTGAGCATACACTGTCCCTTACAGAGGCACTTTGTGGCTTCCAGTTTATATTGACCCATTTGGATGGAAGGCAACTGCTTATTAAATCCCATCCTGGGGAAGTTGTCAAGCCTGGTAAGATACACTGAAACTGTTTTGGTTCTTTTGAGCCTCTTAATTCTTATGTAAAGAGGTTAATTTATCTTATTTGTTATGGTTTGTTTCCTTGAAGTGAGTTCAGATTAGTGATACAAATGTGCCTTTCTAAATGGAACAAGTTCTGGTTCTGATTCCTCTTCGTTTTCTTGCTCTGTTTCCTTTATTTTGCTTCTGCATTTTTCCAGATGCTTTTTTAGGTGTCAATGTTTTCTTGATCTATTTTTTCCTTCCGGATTCTGAATTTTCTGGACGGTCTTAATAACTTGTTTCCCAAATCAAAGGCACATTCTGATCTTATGTTCCCTAGTCTACATGCATGAGCTATTGCCCCTGTCCGTTCCCCTGATTATGAGTGACTACTTGGTTTGGTATAAATACAGGCTATCCGTCTTTTGTTCCTATATCAGTGACAGACTGCAACGTTTTGTCAAATAGATGTCTGTCAACTTCCGATGTTTATGTCTTGCTGTTAGCTGGTCCTCTGTATATGTGACATGGATTTATTTTTCCACTACAGATCAGTACAAGGCCATAAATGATGAGGGAATGCCTATGTATCAAAGGCCATTCATGAAGGGCAAGCTATATATTCATTTTACTGTTGATTTCCCAGACAACCTGAGCCCTGATCAGTGCAAGTCCCTGGAGGCAATACTTCCACCCAGAACTTCAGTCCAGCTGACAGATATGGAGCTGGATGAGTGTGAGGAGACAACTTTACATGATGTGAATATCGAGGAAGAAATGCGGAGGAAGCAACAGCAGAGGGCCCAAGAGGCATACGATGAGGATGACGATATGCACGGTGGTGCACAGAGGGTGCAGTGTGCTCAACAGTAAATTGACGGTGGGATTCTACTAGGTTGAATGACGGAGGCGAAGGAAGCAGTGTGGTTTGACAGATTATTTTTGAGAATCAAACTTATCTTATACAAAATTGTAGACTCAGTAGTACGATGTGGTGGTTTCATTTGTGCTTGCAAACTGATAATATGTAAGAGTTAGTGCCTAGACCATTTATTACCCTTTTGAGCAAAATTGTGAGGGGGCAAATGAGCCTTTGTAGGCTAATTTGACTAATCTATAAAGTTTGTAGCTTTTGGCAATTGTTTCTTATTAATGGCCTCTCTCCAAGCTCCTCCAATTGTTTTGATCACTTGATACTTGTTGGGAAAATACTATCCTCAGTCCTTTTTTATTTAATTGGCTCTTAAGTTAGTAACTATTTAATCAAGTGTAATCTTATGGGATGTTGGAGTCACATTTATCCTGCGAAGTCGTACTCATACGAGAAACGTTGATATGTCATGTTACGTTAGGATATAGTGCCACAAGGCGTTAATGGAAGGGGTCTTTTGTCCTCCTTATTCTGGTCTTATTTTGACCTTCTTTTATTTGAGTCATCCACTCAAATAGGATTTATCTAAGTGGATGACTAAGATAAGAGAGGGCCAGGATAAGGGGCCAGAGGATCTGCCCCAGTGTTAATAGTACACCAATATTTATTTTAAGTTCAACATTTGTGGTATACTAATATTTATTTTAAGTTTAAAACCACTTTGTGAGTTTTACGCGTCTTTTAACGAAGTTTTTAAAGTAGAATATATATATTTTACACAATGGGTTTTCTGGAGTGAGAAAGGTGCCTGTTTTCTAGTGTTATTTTGAGTAATTCTGTCGTTCTTAAAAGTAAATTTGAACATTTCGTACTTTTTTATTGCTTCAATTTGTAATGTAATTGTTGAAAAAATAATTATCAATTTTTTTGATTGACTTTTTTGAAAGCCAATATTACGTGAGTTCTAGAATATGATCAATACATCAAAAATAATAAATGATAATTCATATTTTATTTTAAAGGTTAATTATTTTATCCTATCTCTCCAACAATTTTTAAAAATGGTTCATTTCCACAACTATAGTTCAATTAATGACATTTAAAAACTAATTATATAGTGTCATTTTACCTTAGTTAAAGAAATTTTAAATTAATATCAGTTGAGAACAATAGAATATTTTCTCTAATCGCTTTAGGATGATGAATCTTATATTGATCACTCAACTACTCCTATATAGTGAATGTTATATCCAATAATTACCGACTGAGCTACTTTAATTAGAATATATCATAATAGTATCAAAATATAGCAATATCTATATAAGATACTTTAACGATCTCAAGATAAATGATCACTTACATAATTATCTCAAAGAGGATTTTCATAGAAATATAAGAATTGCTCCAAATAGATTATTCATATAGGATCAGTTCAGTGAATTCATTAGGGGAGGAACTGGAGGGAAGAATTCATTCATTTATCCTCAATTTATATCACTTAATGATGCTACATTTCTTTTATATTGCTACAATTCATTGGTTATATAGCATTGAAAGAGTTTATATAAAAATCTCTCACCTTGGCAACGAGCTGAGCAGATGATCATCTCGGGAACTCTATGATTGCCCAACCCTAATTGGGAAAGAATAGTATCATTTTTGCTGCCTTTGGGGGTTTGTAACATCGTCGTTTTGGCTCTCTTTGATGGATTTCATTGCGTTGTCATGTGTTTTGTAGGAGAATTCATATTCTCCTAAAGTTTTATGTCTTTCACTATTATTTATATCAATTCAATTTTATTTTTTCAAAAAAACTTTTGAAGATGTACTTTACGTAAAAGTTATGTTTAAGGAGCTGGGAGTGCAATATGAAGTTGAGTTTCTGCCTTCACCCCTTATATGTTGATAAATTTTTATATATGTCATGTTTTAAAAAATTTTCAAATAGCCCTTTGTGATTTGTAACACTTACATATGCACCCTTTAATGTTTAAATTTTCGTCAAATAACTCAAACACTTTAATTTTCATAACCCAAATCTACTTTTTGATATAATATGTACATACATTCCAAGAAAATGTAATTAAAAAGAAAAGGCCTAATCTTATTTGAACTTAATAACATCAGATAACTCCATTTCTTGAATTTAAGTTAATACATTTATAGTAAACTAATCTTTATTTTAAGTTTATAAACTAATAACTGATGTTGTGAGTTTTACTTGTCTTTTTTAATAAGTTTTTAAAGTAAAAAAAATATGATGTTAATGTTCTTTACACAATGGGGTTTCCGTATTAGTGGGAAAGGTGCCTATTCTCTAGTGTTCTTTTTGGGTAATTCTATTGTGCTTAAAGTAAATATGAACATTTGGTACTTTTTATTGCTTCAATGTGTGATGTAATTGTTGAAAAATTAAAGTGGATTCCAATCTATAGGCAACAAAATAATTGTCAATTTTTTTGTTTGGTTTTTTAAAAACTAAGATTACTTAAGTTCTATAATATGATTGACACATAAAAAAATAAAGTATAAATTATAATTCGTATTTTATTCTAAAGTTTAATTTTTTTTATCATGTCTCTGGAACTATTTTTAAAAACAGTTCATGTCATCCATCTTAGTCACACAAGCATCTATCTATGACAATATTTACAAAACATATTGATAGGTGCCCTTATCCTGAAATGACTAGGCAGCCCGCCTAACACCCTACAGTGGCCCTCCATTTGATATCTGATCCAGCTTAAAAGTTCTCGCGGAGCTAAGGCTATTGTCTTTTTTAACCAAAAAGCTTTAACTTAACATTAAAAAGATACAAGCAGTGGAGTTTTTTTTAGTAATCATTTTTATTAAAAATTTTAACAGCACAACGACTATATTTTGACTTACCTAAAATTTTCAAAAGCCTTGTAAAAGAGCAAAACAATTATATAATTATGTCAAAATCTCCGCTACAAATTTTGAACTTTAAGTCCATTCATAAGAAATCTCAACAATCACTTCAATAATCTTAAAAATAAACTCAGTCATATTCATCCATTTAACTTTAAAACATTCATATACATGTGTTCTTTACAAAAAAAAAAATAGTCTAAAACATATTCATAAATATGCAAATGTTCCTAAAAATGTTTACAAGACAAAAATGCTTGCATAGTAACACATTACGAAGTTGACTAGTCATGAGGTGGACTCCCTACTATTGAAGCCCCTGAGCGTGCATCTGAGAGGTTTCATTAAAAAAAAAAGAGAGTGTGAGTTAAACAAGCTCAGTGAGTGCTAGAATTTCTATTCAAATCATATTTAACTCAATCCTATGTGTCGTTTATGCAAAAAGAAAGAGTACATAAAGAAGGGCTGTGCCAAATTTAAGGCTTGCCTTATAAAAAAGGATATTTCAATCTCACTTATTTGTTATAAATCTAAAATGATTGATGATTGTCATAGCACTTGGTAGATTGATTCTGGTTCTATAATCTATATTTCCAATAACTTGTAGAGTTTTCTAAACCATAGGAAGCTAGTAGGCAATGAACAGTGCATCTATTCAGGTAACAAGATGCATTTACTTGTAGAAGTTGTTGGGACATACAAATTGGTTTTTAATTCTGACTTTTTTTTGAATTTGGAAAGAACATTTTATATTCCAAGTTTTTTTAGAAATTTGATTTCAGTTTCAAGACTTCTAACTTTGGAATATTCCTTCAACGTTTCAAATACATCATTTGGTTTATATCATGGATCTAGTCTTATTGGAAATGGTACAAAGATTGATGGTCTTTTCCAAATTAATTTGCAAGAAAATATTTTTCACAATACAATATATGTCTATAATAATGTTGGTATTAAAAGATGTGTTATGAATGAACAATTCTCTATATTATGGCATTGAAGATTGGGATACATTTCCCTTTAAAGAATTAAAAAATTAATGAATATAGCATACTTAATACTCTAGATTTTACTAACTTTAATGTTTATATGGATGGCATAAAGAGAAAGCAGACCAACATGACAAAGAAAGATGCCAAAAGGAGTTCATACATATTAGAGATCATATATACAGACATTTGTAGTCCAGAAATGGACTCGTATGGCCAAAAATACTTCATCTTATTTATAGATGATAACTTGCGATATATGTACCTTTACTTGCTTCATAACAAGAATGAAGCATTAGATAACTTTAAGCATTTCTCTAGTTTGCAGCATATATGCATTTGGGGATGCCATTCTGAAGTAAGAGTTTATAATTCAAAAGAAAAGAAAGTAAATTCGAGTACTATAAGTGACTATTTCAATGGATATGACAAAAGGTCCAAAGGGTACATATTTTATTATCCATCTTATAGTACTAGGTTTGTGGAATTAAGAAATGCAAAGTTTCTTGAGAATGACTTGATCAGTGGGAGTGAACAATCTTTTGACTTAAGTTCTTGAGAATGATCATTTTGAAATACAAACTCCTATTTCAAGTAATAGATTGATTGTCATTCATAGCATCCCTCAAAATCAAAAGGGTGTTGAACAACCAATCATTGAAGTTCCATAAGTTGCTGATGACAATCTAGTAGATTGGATTGTTCAGCAACCAGTTGAGGTTATTGAGCAGTTGTACAAGCTCCCTCACAGGAGGGCGCTAATAGAATATTTAAAAGATTAACTAGAGAGAAGAAATCAACAATACCTTGTGATTACGTTGTGTATTTACAAGAAGTTAACTATAATACTAGAGCCAAAAATGACCCTGAAACTTTTCACAAGCCATGAGTTGCAATGAATCTTAATTGTGGTACAATGTCATGGTAGATGAGATGAATGTTATGGCATCTAACAAAGTTTGAGATCTTGTCGAGTTGCCTAATGGTGCAAAGGTCATTGGATGTAAATGAATCTTAAAAGAGACTCATTAGGCAATATTGGAAGATATAAAGCTAGATTTGTTACTAAAGGATTTTCTTAATAAGAAGGAATTGACTACACAGAGACCTTTTCTCTTGTATCTAAGAAGGATTCCTTATAAGTTATTAAGACATTGATTGCCCATTTTGATTTGGAACTACATCAAATGGATGTGAAAACAACGTTCCTAAATAGAGATCTAAAGGAAGAAGTTTATATGAAACAATTGGAAGGATTCTCCTATAGTGACGGTAAGCGTTTGGTGTGTAAGTTTAAGAAATCCATATATGGATTAAAACAAGTCTCCTATCAATGGTATTTAAAATTCTATGATATCATCTCTTTATATGATTTTGTAGAGAATGTCATTGATCAATGCATATATCAGAAAGTTAGTAGGTGTAAAATATGTTTCCTTGTTCTATATGTGAATGAAGGTTTGCTATATGAGATGAAACAATTTCTTTATAAGAATTTTGATATGAAGGATATAGGTAAGGCTTATGTCATTGGCATTAAATCTATTCTCAATATATTTTGAGTCTATCTTAAGAAACCTATATCAATAAGGTATTAGAAAGATTTCTAATGAAAGATTGTTCACTGAATATAACACCTATTATAAAGGGTGATAGGTTCAATTTGAACTAGGACCCGAAAAATGAGTTTGAAATGGAACAAATGAAATATATCCCATGTACATCTGTAGTAGGGGGCCTAAAGCATGCTTAGGTTTATAGAAGACCTGACATTGCATTTGTTGTTGGAATGTTGGAAAGATATCATACTAACCCAGGTATGGACCATTAAAGAGCTACCAAAAAGGTGGTGAGGTACCTTTAAGGGACCAAGGATTAGATGCTTATGTATAGACAAACTAACAATCTTAAACTAGTTTGCTATTTATATTCAGACTTCATTAGTTATATTGATTCACGAAAGTCAACATCTAGATATGTGTTTATGTTTGCCACTGGAGCGATATCCTAGAGGAGTTCAAAGCAAACTTTGACTACTATTTCTACCATGGAGACCGAGTTTGCTTCTTATTTTAAGGCTACCTTACATGGTGTATGGTTGAAGAGTTTCATATCTAGGCTTAGAATTGTGAATTTCATTTCTAAGCCATTGAGAATATACTGTGACAATTTAACTATAGTTTTCTTGGCCAAAAATAACAAAAGTGGTAGTTAAAGTAAGCACATCGACATAAAATATTTGGCCATTAGGGAATGTGTCAAAGAGAACAAAGTAGTCATTCAACACATTAGCACTGAATTAATGATTGTTGATCCTTTAATAAAAGACATGCCACCAAAAAGTTTTAAGGATTATGTTTTTAGAATGGGACTCAGTTCCATTATGTGATTTATTGTATGTACTTTCACAAAACTCTTATTAATTTTTTTTTCAGTCTGGTGTACACATTTTTATTTTGAGAATAACAATTACTGTGGACCTAGAATAAACATAAAGGTTTATTCATCCAGTTAAAGTGGAATAAGAAATATGATGCATTGTGATATATGGAAGATAATAGTTATATTTAGAAGACTAATTGCCATGATTCATACATTTTGTTTCTTTCATTGGATGGAGGTTTTATGATTTTTAGCTTACATCTACTGTTGGCCCCTGAAAATTTTTTCTTTAGTTAAGCATAATTTAATAATTATAAGATTTTGATAGGTGAACTTTTGGGAGTTTAATTATTATGTCTAAGTTAGTAGGATTTATTTCATTGAATTGTTGAATTAAAAGTGGTAAGAATACATGAGAGTATTTTTGGTATAACAATTATGCATTAAAGACATAAAGCTTTAAAGAAAGGGTAAAGGAGACTTTTAGCACTCATTAAGGGTAGAATGGGAAGAGTAAAAATGTAGTCATGTTATTAGAAGAAGAAGAAACGTGAACTAAAGAGAGAGAAGAGTGAAAAAAGAAAATAAGAGAAGAGAGAAAGAGAGGTTTCGGTTTTAGAGAAAAAAAAAGAAGCAGGTTGAGTTAGGTTTCGTCATTCTTAGTTTTAAGGAGGGAATTTGAAGTTGTTCAAGAAGATAAAAAGAAAAAGGAAGAGAAGCTAATATTCTTGTTATTTGGTGAAGATTTAAGGTAAATTCGATTTATAATCTTTTGGATTTTTAGAAGGCTTTTTGTTCATGAAACTTAGGAAATGCATGTGTTTAATTATTCTAGCATCATTTTTAGTGAATGTGTGTTCTTTAGGTTTTCAATTTGAATTCCTATTGAATGAGATTTTTTTCATTGTTGAAGAAAATCAAGAAAGGCAAGAGGAGTAAAAGGAGAGGCATCCTTAAGCAAATTCTTAAGCAAGGAATTCAATGTGGGTTTCATGTTTATAATTGAGTAAATAAGACATTAATATTTCTTTCAGATAAATGGAATTTAATGTTTTCAACTACTTTATAAATGTGAATTTATTGCTCTTTAAATGCTTTAAGAAAGTGTTACATGTTTATGGTAGAAATTTATCAACCATGAACATTTTTAAAATCAAGAAAGTTAAATGTTCTCAAGTGTGTTATAAATGTTACATTTATTGCTTCTTGGAATGATTGAGAAATTGCTACATGTTTAGTATGTGAATTGTGTTGATGATTTATGGAATGAATGTGAAAATGGTTTTTGAAAAGATATTGTGGATATGAAATCATGATTTAAAAATATGTCATTTTGGCAACATGTTTATAAGATGTGCAATGATTATATAGGTTTGTGGTGGTCCATTCTATTATGTGCAATTGGACTTATTAAAGGCTTCTCCTACCTGACCGCTAATGGCACAAAGCTCTTTCATAGACTCTCTCATGTTTACGACTATGCAAAACCACTATATGAGATTGCAATAGTACGTTCCGTTTATGACTACACAAGACTATTTTGTGAGAATGTGTCAGTACGTTCTATTTACAGATCTACCCAAACCATTTCTGATGTAATTATGTGTCTAGAATGTGTTGACAAGTTTGATGATGCATGACTTATGTTGCTCCTAAATTACTTGACAATGTGAGAATTTGGGAATTATGTGTTTTTTGGATTTTGATTCAAAGTTATCATGATATTGAGTATTTCAATGGTTTTATTTGTTTCTGATTATAAACTTATTACCTACGAGCTTTTAAGCTCACTTCTATTCTCCTTCCCATATTCAGATGATGAACAATAGATCGAGTAGTCAAGAGTCACGGCATCACTCCGAATTTGCATACTTTTGTATTTTAAGCTAGATTTTGTAAACACAAGGCTTTACTCGCATTTCAAGTATCTTTTGTATTTTGGATTTTGCGAAACGATGTATTGTGGCTCGAAATGCCCATTAAAGCTTTGAAAACTCTTATCTTTTGATGATAATGAAATAAGATTGTGTTTTTGCTCATGACTCTCAAAGTTTGTGCATTGCATTTCAAGCTTCCATAAGGGTAAAATTTGTGTTCTGACCTCAGGAAAAAAATTGTATTAATCTAGACTGATTTAGACAAAGTTGTCTTTTGAAAGTTGCAGTTTATCCTCCTAGCTTTCTAATGATATAGAGTATGAAATTTTTAAATATCAAAGTTGAGAGACATGTTCTTTATAAGTTAGTATTGCTGCATAGGATATATACGGGATAGCTATAGTAAATGATGAGAATTAGTTGTATTTGATAAATCAATTAAGTTGAGATTTAGGAGGTTAATGAAATAAACTTGATAGTTAAATTGATATGAGATGATATTGCACTAGAAGAGTTGAATTTGAGAAGATTATGAGTGAACGTGACGTTAGAATGGATGTAGGAACCATTGCAAATGCTTTGGAAGGGCTTAAGTTTCACCTATGTCCGTTAGACAGACTTTAGGTCTATTAAATGGATCTTTTCGAGTCTAAAAATTTCCCCAACATAATCAATGTTCATTAAACCGACCTTCACAGCATTGAAAATCAACCCAGAGCCCGTCCATGTCCATTAGGGGGAGATGTATGTCTATTTAGTAAATATACACGGGATAGCTACATTAAATTGTGATTTGGACCCTTTTTTAGGAAACATGTCTCTTCGAGTTTTTTCCACAAAATTGTAGATTTAAAAGTCCTCTTAAAAATTGTTCTAGAATGAAATTAATTTGACATCTCTAGTGAAAGTTATGCCTATTGTCCCAAAACAGGTACGGTTATAAGTTGTGGGCTCATCAATGCTTTTCTATAAGACATTTAGACTTGTATGGAACTTGAAATGTACTTAGTAGAGAAAACACAAATGATTGATATGTTAGGGTGATGATTGAGGACATAAATATAAGAATGGATTGTCATATATTCATTGATCAAATAGGAAATTTTTGGGATGTTATGAGAATAAAGATGAACTGATGATGGTTTTTGAGATTTCATAGAAATAAACCTACAGAATAATACGCTCACGTTTTATGACTCCGAAGTTGAACTCTAGAAACGGGGTCCAACATTTACTACTCAAGTGAGAGATTGTTCTTTGCTGGTTACCCAACGGTTTCACCATTTGTGATGGGTTATGTAGTTGCTTTCTTTCTGAAGCCTCACCTCTGTCTACTACCAACCATCTCTTTCTGTTATTTTGATGGAAGACAATAGCAAGTATAAATATGTAGTAAACAGTATTGGATCCTTAAGCTTGACATTTTTTTTTGCACACACCATTTGTTTACATTTGCTAAAAGCTTACAAGAGCCGTCACACTCATTCGAATTTCAACATCAATTGCAGGAGTTATGTAATCAAAATTTCACATTTTTATGTAATCAAAATTTCACATTTCTGTTTCTTTTTCTATCGCGACAGACATGTGTATCGTTTCTTTTCATGTCTTATATTAAGTGTATAAAAAAATTTTCTACGTGAAATTAGTCCCTTTTTGGTTGATAAGATTAATGTAAGGTATGATATGATGATTTATGAAATGAATTCTTCATGCCACATTCTTGCATTATCAAGATTGGTCAAGCTTCCTGCATACAATTTTTGAGTCGAAAAGCTGGTTGATTCGGTGACATGTTTATTGGTGTTTGAAGGAAACATATTTTCATGCAACAGAATAGCAACAAGAGTTAATACTCCTCAAACCTCAAGAAAAGCCACTGCTGCCTTGAAGGAGTCCACTAAAGTTGGAATATTGGAAAATGTAAACAGTGAATACAGGGTGACTTGCACCTTATTTGCGAGCCCCTTCAAGCGATTCTCTATTGACTTTTCTTTCTTTTGCCATTTTGTTTCATTTTGTTTTGGGTTATGTGAATCAGGGTTTTGATGTTGTCATTGTAAAGCCCACAGAACACAATGAAGCTTCACCAAAGGAGAAACATATCATGGGCCGAAACTTTGTCTCCGTACCTCTCTGCAGTGTTTGTGCGTAACATAACATACAATTTCTTGTTTGGTTATCAAGGCAAACGAAGCCTATTATGCGAAATTATGACCGTTATACAGATTCTCTTGGAAATCATCACATGGTAATCACTCACCGTTGAACCTTCCTCGCTGTTTTCTATCATCCACTTGACATGATGAATTCACCTATATTACATGATGACGATAATATTTTCATTGCTACCAGTTTCATAGGATTCCCAACCGGTCCCCACACAAACATAGTTTAAATTATAAAATAAGAAACAGCTTTATAGCCGTTGAATCACTTCCCTCTGTTCTCTTATCTGTTATTGTGAAAAGTGAAGACCAGAAAGGATCAATCTTTAGTGTAAATATCTGCTGTAAGTCCTCTCGCTTTGAAGATTCTCCTTCGAGATCGGTATCGATCGTTGTTTGTATACAAAACTTGGATACCCATTTTCACAGGAAGTGGAAAAATGAAGGGAGTGAAAGGAAAATTAATGAAGAAGATCAAGTCCATGAGGCCCATAGATTACTTGAAGCAAGATCGAGTTTTTCATCTGACTGGTGCAGATGGGGTTGTCAAAGGAACTTTTCCGATGAATACGAGATTGAAAGTTCAGGACACTAAATTGAATTGGAAAGAAGCCGATGAGAACGTCAAGAAAAGCTGTTTTGACGATGAAGAAACTCGTGATGCTATTGATGTAAAACAGCTCATCAGAGATTTTGAAGAAGAGGATTTGGAGTCAGATAATGAAATTGATAGTAATAAAGAAAATATTGGGCCATTTATGAAAGGTATAGAGTCACCACTCCGGGTGAAAGAAAGTTTGGAGAATTCGAGGACGAAGGAATCTAGCTCCTTTAAGCAAGCACCTCTGTCGGATATTGACATCTTGTCTTTCCGGCGACCTGATTTGAATTCCAGTAGCCTTTTTGATCCCAACTTACTAGCTGCATTTGAACAAGCTGTAAAAGAGCATTTTAGGATGAGAGAAGAGGAGAGACAAATAAGAGTTGAGAGGCAGAATCTGGAAAGAACGAAACAAGAAATAGAGAGACAAGCAAGAATTGAGCAAGAGACTGTTGAAAAGAGGCGAGCAATAAATGAACAAGAAAACAATTTTGTAGACTGCAGGGAGGAACATCCATTGAAAACTCCTGGAATGGAGGATGATGATCTATTATTAAGCATGGAAGCGAGATGCCCTCCTGGAGGTAACGAGTCCGTAATTTTCTACACAACAACACTTGGAGGGATACGAAAAACGTTGGAGGATTGTAACAGGATTCGGTTTCTTTTGGAGAGTTTTCGGGTGGTATTCCTGGAGAGAGACGTCTCAATGCACATGGAGTATAAGGAGGAGTTACGGAGAGTTTTAGATGGCAAGGCAGTCCCTCCTAAGCTTTTCATTAAGGGAAGGTACATAGGTGGAGCTGAGGAAGTTTTGATGTTACATGAACAAGGGAAGTTTAGGCCACTCTTTGAAGGTATACCGATTGATTATTCAGCAGGCCTATGTGAATCCTGTTCAGGTTTTAGATTTGTGATTTGTTTCAATTGCGGTGGCAGTCATAGGACCAGAAGTGATGATGGGTCGTCGAGTGAATGCCTAAATTGCAATGAGAATGGTCTGATTATTTGTCCCTCATGCTGCTGAATACAAAATGGTTTTACAGTTTATGCTTTCTGTAATACTTGTTCCGAGTCAGTCTCATTCGTCTGTGGTTGTATAATTGTATAACAGTATGACCATTCTTCCGATTCTTTATAAAATGCTTTGGATAAGGCAGATTCCGAGTATAGTGTTGCCTTTGGTTTTTCTATATTCACCATATGATGCATAGACAAAATACAGTTTCTTTTTTGTTTTGGTTGAAACTTTGCCTTCTAATTTTCTTGGGATAAGGTTTTCGCTTCTTAATGCAGAAGGAAACTTGTGGTTCAGTTTAGATGTTAGAGATCAATAGGAAGGACTGAATGTAGGAGCAATCCTTCTTCAGCTTCTTGGTTCAATGTTCTCATGGATGTGTTGTTTGGCTACTAAGTTCTCATGTATCCAACAAATAAAGATCAGCAAGTACATGTACAACTTGGCTGGTGACCTATTCATCTGTTTTGAAAAGCCTAAGGCTATCTTTTAAGTGTGTGGGTTAGATTCCATGGTTTTTCAGGGAAAACTAATTAATTATAGTAAATTGAAGACTCGATTGACAAGAGATAAGATTGAAGATTTGGTTATATAAAATATTCATTCAAGTGAAATTTGTATATTATTACTTCCAGCTCAATCTCATATTAGTTGTATATTAGTCTTAGATCTACACATTCTTTTGTCGCATCGCATCTGACATTTAGGTTGCATTGTGATAGAGTGTTATGACAACATGGATTAAAGATAAGTACACCGATAGACAGTATCATAGTTATGGGAGAGGCCTGCAAGAGATGCTTAATTTGAATTGATCAGACATAATTGGAGGTAGACTTGATCATATTATAGTTGAGGGAGATAGATATTATCCTAAGTATGGATTGGTTCACTGCTTATAGGGCTATCACGAATTGTTATACTAAGGAAGTGGTATTAGAATCTCCTAATCAGCCGAGAGCAGGTTTTAGATGTTGGACCCCGATTTTTAAGTAAAATTTAGAAATAATAATTGAAAAGAAATGAGTGTTTTTGTGTATATGTTATGGTATAGATGTATTTATACTTAAAGGAAAGTGATGAGAAAAAGACTTGATGGATTTTGATAATTTTGGGATTTGATGGATTTTGATAATTCTTGATGTTGGACCACTAAAACGAAACGAAAAATAAAGCGGCCTAACGAAATCAAATGGAAGCGAAAACGAAAAAACGGAATACTAAATCGAATAAACGATCGAAATCAAAGGCAAAATACAAATCGAATCGGAAACATAAGACGAAAGAATCGAAAGCGAAGCGAATACAAATCGAATTATCGAATAACAAAAATGCAAAACAAATATGGATCGAATTCAAAGCATACAAACAGAGCAACTAAACTGAACAAATATCCGACATCCAAAATCTTAAACTTATGAAACAAAACCAAAGGCTCGCGTTGGAAACCTATGACTAAGACTTTTAACTAATGTCCGAAACCGGTATAATTTTTTTTCTTTCTTTCTTTTCTTAATCCTTTTTCATTCCTTTCATCATTATTCAATCTCATACGAATCGAACAATATAATTTCCCCTTTTTGGAAATTCATCCTTAAACAAAAACTCAATTTATTCGATTCTTCTTAATCAAGCAATATCTCAATCTCATCTTTAAAGCAAAACATCTATCTTATTCTTATTTTTCTTTTTCTTTTGCCAACAACACTTATCCATATACTACCATACAAAAAAAATCGAACAGCATAACGATTGTATTTTACACACCCAAAAACCTGAAAAAAGGTCATAAACACATTTCTGTATATCAGACTAATCCACATAATTCTTCGGACCTCCTGTCCGGAATCCATATCTCAAATCACATCCATATCCAAATCACAATCATATCTCAATTTAATATCCAAATTCATCATTCAATCCAAACACAAGCCCAATCATATCCATATACAATCACAACTCATATACCATAAGCATACCATATCATCCACATACATAATTCACTATACTATTTCATATAAAAATCTATACTTCAATTTCATACTCTAATAGCAAACAAAAGTGGCACTTTCAAGCCACGGTACAAAACCAATTACCAAAATCCAAATTATACATATTACAAAAACATGCAAAAGTTGAACTGATGTCTTGATCGTCTTTCATCCGATCTCCTACTCGAATACCTGGATATGGGGATGAAAGGGGGGTGAGCTTGATAGCTCGTGGATAACATGTTTATAAATTGAACAATAAGCAAAAGCCATTTCTCAAAACTTTTTCCATCTTATAAGGATTTCACAGAAGAAATTTCATTGAATGCTTATTTCATAAACTTTTCAATTTTTCAAAACATTTATAAACAATTCCCAAAATTTTCGTAATTCAAAACCTCACTTTCTCATTTCTTGGAAATCTCAAATTTTCTTTTCGTAAATCATGAACAATTTCAAAGACATGAATGCATCACATTATAAACAAAGTCAAAAACACATAACACATCATAATGGTTTGGTTCGGTCCAAAATGGAACGTACTGCACATTCCTGCATAGCGGTCCTGTGCAGCCGTGAACGGAACATACTACATTTTCCCGTATAGTGGTCCAGTGTAGCCGTGACTTATGGGAGTCCGAAATCGAAACTCTAGTGACATTAGCGGGCAGGCGGGAGAAGCCTTTAAAAACGAGAATGTGCACTGACTCAAAATTATGGGACCTAACCAAACCTACATAACACATATCACACTTGAAAATCGAATTGCCCTAAGGCACATTTTGAAAACTTAATTTTTCATATATTCATATCGTGTCGCACTTGACACATTGAAATTCACATATTCACATGAATTCATATAGCAGTTTAAATGCAATCTCACATCATTAAACAATCACATAACAATTAAAATCATATTCGATTCACAACCACTCATAAACAAAGAATGCAACACTTTTGATAATTCTTCAAAATAGAAAAAATAATAGTTGTAACAAATGTATCAATTTCGTAATTAAGAAAATCCTTCAAGCATAAAGAAATTTTAGAAATTTTAGCAATTTATTCAAAATCATTAGAGACAATAAATCTAACTTTTATAACAATTTTCATAATTTCATAAATTTCCTTAATTTATCAAAATCATTTAAAACTTACAATTTTTTTCAAAGCATTCTGAAAACAATACAATTCAATATTTGCTTTTTTTATTTTTCGAAAACACATACGTAGCTTATAATTCAAAATGTAAACACATTACCCACCTCATATCCTTGCTAGAAACTTGTCCCACACTTCAATTCTCCAAACCCTTTCTTCTTTCCTCCAATTTAAAATTCCCTAGACCAAATTCACCGAAATTCAACATCATAAAAGCATAATTACTCAAATCAAGCTTAGAAAACACTAATCCCTCATATTTTCAAGCTATCTAAATCAAAAACTTCTAAATTTCCCAAATCACAAAATTTAGGCATAAACCCTAATTAATTCCCATCCAAAATTACACATAATCTAAGGCATAAACATCAAAATTGAGCTTGGAATTAACAAATCCATACCATTATTAAAGTATCTATACCAAAACTTCATTAAAAATTCAAAGCTCAAGAGTTTTCTCTTACCTCATTTCTTCTCTATTTTCAAAATTTCCAAGCTCCATAGGAAGCTTTCACCTTCTTCTACATTTTTTAATCTTGAATCTACTCAAAAACTTGCTTGAAGGCCCCTAAAATTGAAATCCTAGCTAGCTTTCCTCTTACTTCTTCTCCTAGCTGAAAATGCTCTCTTCCTTTCTTTCTTCCCTTTGTTTCTTTTTTTTCCTCTAAGGGTCGACTCTTTATCCTCTTAAACGACCACAACCATGCCATGTAATTAAATGGATTAAAATTGACCACATTGCCCTTCCATTTAAGATTAAAACCTTAAGTCCTTTTGTGTTCTTCCAAAATTGCCCCTAACATTCATTTTAATTCATGCTACTTTAGGAAAAATTTCTAATCATCAATTTGAAGGAATTTGTCAAAACTTCCTTCTAGAGAATTATTTCTTATTATCGTAATTTCATAACGCCACCAAAATCATTTAGTTTGGTGGACTACACCAAAAGTTATTCTCCAAACAGTTCGGACATGTCTTATGCTAAATCATTTTCCAGTACGTTATTTCCATCCAAAAATTGACATTCTTAAACACAAAATTGAAACTTGATGTCTTCATAACAATTGTAGCCCTATTTCTCTATTTGAATCCAAATCAAGAATAGCCTCATTTGGATTACTAGAGCAAAAGTTATGGCCAAAATACTTTCAGATCTTACAGATCCAAGACTGAACACTAAAACCCGACTTAAATTCAGAACTTGAAAGTCTTAGAAGCTAAATTGAAATTCAACTCCTTCATATGACTTGTAGCCCCATGTATCTATTTTAATTTTCCTTAAAATCCAATTCATGTATCTATTTTAATTTGCCTTAAAATCCAATTCAATCGGATTACCACAGAGTAATAATTTCTCAAAATACTAAAGTAGATTCAGAAAATTTCCCGACTCACTTTAATTAAATCAATCATCCTCAATTTAACTCTCAAAAATTCACAAATTTCATATTCTGATATAGATAAATGTCTTAGGAATCCAACGCTTTAAAAACTAAATCAATCAGATGTCGGACGAAAAAGATATAAGAAAAAGATTGAACAAAGGTCAGAAGTGGAAGAAAATTACCCAAAATCAGAAGGAACAAAACGGTGTCGTAGCACGTAAGGGAGAAAAACAGAAGAAAAACGACGTCGCATAAGGAAAAGGAGCAGATGAAACAGCGTCGCACAGAGGGAGACAGCTACGACAGCGCGCTGGACCCCATCTGCAGAGCCCAACTTCAGAAGTCTTAATCCTTGTGCTTAAAACCCTATAGGTCATTTGCCGACATTCCACAATAGTGGTGAGCGCACACTAATCAAACATCAAAATCACATCTTGACTATTTCATAGAAATCATAGATCTAAGTCTCTATTTCGTTTTGAAGTAAGAATCACCTCAATCGGAGCTCTATAGATCAAGATATGCTTAAAATTCCAAAGTGTGCTTATACCTCAATCATGCTCTCTAAACTGACCTCTCACTTTCTTACAATCAAACTTTTTCATTTCAAAACCAAAAGCTACCAAATTTTATGAAAAGCTAAATTCATGTCTTAGTAATCTATCTCCTCAAGAATCACTTCATTTAGAGATCAAATGAGGGAATTATGCCCAAAAGAGTAAACCATGTTTACACCCGAAATCAATTTAAACCTCTCTTGGCGCGATTGTCATAAATTTCACAAAAATGTCTGATTTCATGTAACTGATCCGAGGCTGTCTGTTTAACGGATACATACGGGTTAAAAACTCAATTTTTATCTGAGAATGTCCGTCAAATGGACATCCATGTCCGTTTAACTGACATATATTGGGCTGAGGGTCCTTTTTGCCCGAGAAGGTCCGTTAAACGGACATTCATGTTCGTTTAACGTACATGCGTGACCCAAACCCTCTCCAATGCTTTTTACCTCCATCTAACATCATATACTCTTATAACCTTCACAAATTCACTTATTCAAATGCACTTATTCAAATCTCAATCCATTTGATTCATCAAAACTCCCATTTCTTATTATTTACCATAGCTGTCATCATAGACAATTCCTATACAACATCATAACTTGTAGAAATCATATCTTTTCACTCTGATATCCTAAATTTTCCATACTATATAGCGTCGGAAAGCTAAGAGGATCATCTATAACTTTTATTAAGACATCTGGGTCAAAATAATCATAGATTTACACAGAATTTCTTCTGAACTCAGAACACCCAATTTCCCTTTAAGAACACAATATAGTATGCAAATCTATAACACAATATATATATACAAAAACATTCATTTCATACATTGGATATTTCTAAATTTCACTAAAAGATTGGGGTCTAACAAAACCGATTACGCATAAATGTCTCCAGTCCCCTAACATCAAGTTTGGTTTCCAATAAACACATAAATCGACAATTGTGTTGCCTAGTTAATAGGCAAACAATGTGCTGTCTTGAGGTTTTATTCAGCCCTCGGACATTCCAACTGAGGAAGGTCATTTCAGAAGTGAGGAAGGGCCTCCCCTTCCTTTATTCCTATGGTCAGCAGTAGCACCATCAATACTCTCTACATACTTCGATTAAAGCAGTTTCTGTCTTGTATTCTATGTGTAGCCACAGTTGTACCCTTGGTGGTAGGATGATCCGAATGCCCTTTTTGAAGATCAGCACCCTTATTCCCCTTAGCAGGTTTTCGGATTAAAGGATCAGCCGGTTCCCCTATTTTCTCCCCTGAACTATTGGCAAGATCAGTGGCAAGAGAGCCCGGCAAAGGGGTTGCCTTCAAAGAGGATGGATCTATGGAAGGGGGGACAAGAATGTCTATTGGTTGCTGCCTAGTACTCAAAACATCACCCTTGGAAGGCTGCCCATCCTTACGGACCAAAGTTGTAGTCATTTTCTCCTCTGCCCTTTCTTGACTAGGAGTATTTTCCTTGGACGCCTGATTATGTGTTATATCAGGGGCCTGCTGAGTGGATGGGTTAGCCCTCTTATGGATAGGATAAAGACCAGTGGTTTGGCATTCATGAATCTATGGTTGGTTAGGTTCCCCTGTAGTGTGGCCATTAGCAGATTGACTGTCATGTTCCATATGTGCATCCGCAGACTTCTTCTCTACTCGACTACCATGGAGTTTACAATCCGAAGGTAGATGATCAAGTCGATTGCAAGTACCACAAAAGGGGGATAGGATTCATAAATCACCAATTGGGTATAGCCAAGTCCCTCCGGTAATTGAACGTGAAAGCTGGTCAAAGGCGGTTTAGAAACATCCACCTCTACCAATAAACGGACATAACCAATTCTTGAGCGTTGGCCCGTAATTTGATCAGTGCAAATTGGTTTGCCTACCCGAGAGCCAAGCTTTGAAAGCGCTTCCTCATGCCAGAAATCCAAGGGAACGTTAGGTAATTTTATCCAGAGGGGAATTTTTGTAAACTCATCATTGTTGAAAGAAAAACCTTTATTCAGCAACTTGAGCAGCAAGGTTTTGCCGTAGAGAAGATAAGGGCCACCCATAAGAATACTAGTGCGATCTTCCTCACTATCAAAGTGAAAGACAAGCCACCCCTGATCATGAGGGAGGAGTCGACATTTCACACCCCACTGCACAATCATCCCCTCCACTGCTTTCATTCCCAGAAACCATCTAATAAACCGACCAACCAAACAAAAGCCCCAAGCTTCCTCAATGGGGTGATAATCAGCAGGAGTCATGTGGACAACCTCATCTACCTGTTTATGAGCCAGCTGAAGTCCTTTGGTAAGCATTCGGTTGGACCTAAAAAGACTTACGTAAGTTGGCTTGGAGGTTTTCTTAGCTGTAGGTTTTGGGTATGGTTTTTTGTTAGGCACCTGGTATAGGGTTTCTTATTGGGAGCTGCTAGAGCTACCTGAAGAGGAATAAGCCTCACTCTCCTCACTCCCCTCACTTTTAGCATCAGAAATTTCATTTTCCGTGGATGCTACATCATCCCCCTAGTCTTCAGAAGTAGGAGGAATTAAAGGCCCCTTAGGTTTAGCAGAAGTCACATTCCCTGCATCAGCTATGGATTTGAAAGGGGATTGAAGCCCCAAAATAACTTCAGCAGTTATGTCCTCACCACGATATTTTTTCTTACCCATTGAGTTCCAAGAAGGTTGATGGTAGGCCCTAACCAGGGTGAACCAATGCTGGTCATTTCCGGTGGCGCTACAGTCACGCACCTACCGCACTTTTCAGACTACCAACAAGAGGAGCCTGTTAAGTCATTTAAATTGCATATATTTTGGGCGTAATTATTGTTAAGGTGTTAAAATTATTATCTAAAATTGATGGAATTGCTTTATAATTGTTTACAGATGGTGTTCAACACCTTAGGGACAAAAATTGATCAAAAAGATGCAAAAGAAGGAAAGAAATCCGAAATTTCCAATTTAACATAAATTCAGTGACTAGGCGTAGACACGCCTAATAATGGAATCTGGAATCTACAGATAAAATTCCAGAAGTTGATTTCAAGTAAAACAAAATCTTTAAAGATTCCCTTGCCATCTTTCTAAGAAGTCACCTACCAAAATTAGAAGACCACCTAATCTGGACAAAATCAAGAGAAGATAATGAAGAAATTAACATCAAGAAGGAGAGGGAGATGATTGCCACATAT
>JANZLF010000005.1:33100756-33116982 GCA_026546835.1 Erythroxylum foetidum | reverse complement strand
TGGTAAGAGGCGTGCAGTTAGATGCAACAAAACCTTGAGGTCTCGAGTTCGAGTACCAAAGAGGACAATACCGATTACGGTTGTGGTCGCGTGCAAACTTGAGGTACGCGGGGCCTGTACGCCCCGGTACGCAAAACACGGACCCAACATTAGAGATATTAGTCAAGCAGCGCCAGCCATATTGAGCTCATTTATGAGTGCTTTGAGGTTAATGCAAGGGAAATGTGAGATTTATCTGACCCACGTCATAGATACTTTAGCTTGAAGTTTAGTTTTGACTTAGGTTGCAGCACTAATCGTGACAAAAATCATATCCTATTGTTATCGAATAAACTGTATTGAGGTAGGCTTAATCAAACAAAGTTTCCTCTCTAAATTTGTAGTTTATTCTCTTAGCTTTCAATTGGTATAAAGTTTGTAATTTTTGGATATTAGAATTAAGAGATATGAGTTGTATAACTTTGAGTGAATGATCATGCACTAGCCAAAATTTCGAACGTACTCAGTCCTAATTATTTTGAGTATAACTTTCGAAATACTGAACTAAATTGTATAATCTTGGTATCATTAGAAACTTAAGACATAGAAGAACAATTTTCTAGAAGGAAGTGTGGCTAAATTACTCCATTGTCCTTGTTAGAATGATCATGCAAAATGGACCCGAAAGTTTGTTTTGAGAAAAATCTGGAATGATCAAATGAGTTATGAAATTAGATTCAAATTGTTTTATGGAGTTGCCAACCCTAAGTAAAAATTATACTTATGTGAGTGTTGATATATGAATAATTATGTGACGAGAATAATGGAAAGATACCCGGAATTGTCATTGAATATGCCTTGTACACAATCCATATGTATACATATGTGTATAGATAAGTACGTATGTAATTGTGCAAATTTGTGATATGTTTACACGTATATCGCATAATATAGAGGAGTATTTAGAACGTCAACATCCAGATGTTGCCGGAACTTCAAGGCAATAGCTTTTAGAGCGAGCTTTGAGTAACCTAGACAATCTCACTTAATTATTTGATTGTTATAAATTATGTTCTGAGTTATCTTTGAATGTGGATTTGATTGTGCTGATTCCGACATTGAAGGTTCGAGGCTTCTGATGCATGAATGTGATATTTGAAGTGCTCCTTGCATGTAAATGTAAAGAAATAAGTGTTACTCAACATGATTGTTGAATGTCGAACCAAGGTCCGATGATAAATGTGAAGGAGACTGTGAATCTGATTAATTGAAACAATGATTGATTGAATACTTGTGAAGCATTTCATTACATGAATGTATGATTAGATAATGAGAATTGTGACTTGAGTAGCCACAAAAAATGAGCTTAAAGCTTGGAATGTGATTAAAAGCGGAAGACTCGCTATGCATACTGAGCCCTATATCCCTAATGAATAAGGAACGATATCAATGAGCCCGGTATCTATAGTAGATAGGGATAATTTAGGCACTCAGTCACAGCAATATAATAATCGAAAGTGAGTCTTACGAGCACTGTATGTACATTTAATACGTGTGTTTGACTGATTGAAATATATTATGGACATATATTTAAATAAGAGTGGATATGTGAAGTAAATGATATGTGATGCTATATGCTAAATGAAAAGACGTGAAATATGTGTTTACATGTGTTGATGTGTTGTATAAATTGAGTGAACCACCGAGGATGATTACCTCACTGAGTTCACAAAACTCATCAAAATTGCAGCGTTGATTTTTCAGGACCTAACGAGGACATTAGTGATAGAGAGAATCTACAAGAAACACAATTCTTGTACTTTTGGGAAGAGAAAATGACTCAAAGGTCGATCAGCTAAGATTGAAGGACTAGATAGAAATTTTTGTATAATTCCTCTTTCTTATAATGTGTTTTGTATTAGGTTTTGGGATGATGTACATATTTGGATGGTTTGTAAAGCTACAATATACATATTTGGTTTTTATTAAATGAAAGGAGGAATTCAGTTGGTTTTTAAATGTTGTGTCTTTTCTTTATGATATATTATAAATGATGATGCCATGACTGAGTGATTATAGTGTCTGCTCTAACATCCCATTATTATAGGTTATGTCCTAGAATGTCCTCAGGGTGTTCCGATATATATTATATAGTAGTGGGGTGTTACATTCTTCTTATTCGTCATGGCTAGTAAAATGGTCTAACTTTTCTGGATTAGTGATATGCTCAATATTACAGCCAGTAATTGTATCTGGTAAACATACAAATCTATTTGATGGGTTATAAGCCACGGAGATGCTAAGAGGTAGCTCAGTATTGGTCTCTATTGGAGTAGTGAGGATTGCTAGCTTATCACGGTTCCTTGTTTATCCTATGCAGGTTTCTAGAACTTTTAGTTAGTTTTTAGACAAAGCAATAATGTTGGAAGCTTTGAAGTAGGTTTTATTCAGCTTGTCAAAGTGGGAGGTCTCCTTCCCTATCTATTCCCTAAGGGGAGGAGGGGCAGTCTGGTTCAATTCCTGAGTAAGGGGTTGCTTCAAGTAGTTCGTCAGAACATTTAGTTTTGAAAAGCCTCCCTGTAGCTCTCCATTTTTGGCAATAACAGAAGGTTTCCATAAATAAGATAAGGAAATTTCCATAGGTTATAACTCACTTGCTTGAGCTAGCTTTAATATTGGGAATTTGTCAGGAAATTCAACATATCTATTGACCTCAACGCATATCTTAGCATAACATATCCTCTCCATATGAGTAGTTTAAGAGTCCATACGAATACGTTTCCAGAAAGAGTGATACAATCTTATTTTGACATATTAATTGATATTATCTCCTTTGTTTTGAACTTATTTTGTTACTTAAATATTAAAATTAATACTTGTTTTGTTTTAGGAGATGAAAAGTGGAGATGCATCAAATTAGGACTTTAATGATGATAATTACGAATTTTGGATGAAGTAAAGAGATTGTTGCGATGAATAAGGTTGATCACTTGAAGATTTGAAGTTTAAATGAGAAACTTCCTTCTATCCTTGTCATGTAGGAATTTGAATTTGAATTTAGATAGACATCTTTGAAAGTTAGAATTAAATTAGGATTAGATCAGAAAACTCTATAAAAAGGACATTCCTCACAATAGATCTTAAGCTTTTCGTAATTCTTTATCTTTCTTCTATTTTTGTTATTAGATTAAAATTCATGTGTGGATAAACTCAATCTTTTTGATTCAAGAAGATTTGATATTCTAATTGTAACTTTGTGAGGTTTTGTGTTCTAAACCTATTATTCATGTTTTAATTCAAGTATTTCATATTTTGAGTTATTATATTTCATGAATGATTAATATTGATTAATTTAACAATTTAATTTAATATTGATTATTGTATCGCTATCCATGCATTTAATGATCCTTAATTGTCATGAAGGATTGCTATAAGTAGCAAATAAGTTATTTATGAAATTGCATATTTAATTTATGATAAACAAGAAAACTAAGTTGAATAATTACAACTATCTCGATTATTTAATTTAGGGATAGTCTTTTTTTCACTAAGCTAATTGCTATCATTTATTGGATATGGAATGCTGTCACACTGAGTCAAATGGATGATAAGTTTTGGTTTGGACATTGGGTTTGAACTAATTAATTTAGAAGAATTTGAGACTTATAACGGCTATCCTAATATGCTTCAGACTAATTGCTTAAATTGTTAAAATATTCTTTTTAAACCAATGATCAATGTTACAATTAAATGAGATTTTTTCCTTGAATCAGAATTTGGTAATCTTGAATTTCTCACTTTTATATTCAGTTGATTTAATTTGATTTCTTATTAATTTAGTTAATCAATTACTTAAACAAGCCCCTCCCCTTTTTTTAATTTTATTGCTTGAAATTAAGAAATTGGTGCTTAGTTCTCTAGAGATTCGACATGTTTTTATGAGTACTATAAGAAATTTATAGAATAAGAAAAATTTTGGGGCTTCGACAACTTGACCAAAATTTGATGCCATTGTTGGAGAACTATTTCAAGTTTATTTAGTTTTTTATTTTACAGTTACTGCTAACCTCTTGTCTTGTATGACTCGTGCTTCTTAGATAGGTAAATAAAATTATAACCCAGAAATAGAGAAGACAATATGTTGTTTAAGAAAAGAGACTAAGCGAGGAAGAAGTCATTCACCTTCAAATGTGAAAGTTGAAGTAGATCTAGCAATTAGTAAAGACTCTAATTTTCAAGAAGTGGAAGAAAAGATGGAAAATCTCAACCCTAGAACATTGCGGGAGTTAGCAACATCGAATTTGAATCAACAACCTTTATGTATACAATATCCAAATGTTGAGGTAGATTTTAAATTGAAATTAGGTTTGATTCACTTACTATCTATTTTTCGTGGTCTTGCAAATAAAGACCTGTATAAAGACCTAAAGGAATTTTAAGTTGTCTGCTCTGAAATGAAGTCACAAGGGGTGCCAGAAAAACAAATTAATCTTAGGGCCTTCTTGTTCTTGTTGAAAGATAAGGCAAAATATTGGCTATATTATCTTCCCCCTGGTTCAGTAACAACATGGAATGAGATGAAAATAATGTTTCTAGAGAAGTTTTTTCTTTGTCACAAACAACGAATATCAGAAAGGAGATATGCGGGATAAGACAAATTACAGGAGAAACATTATATAAATATTGGAAAGGTTTAAGGAGTTATGTGTCAGCTGCCCACATCACTAAATTCCCGATCAACTTCTAATTCAATACTTTTATGAAGGACTATTGTTAATAGATCGAAGTATGGTTGATGCAGTTAATGAAGAAGCTTTGGTAAACAAAACACCTAAGGCGGCCAGACAATTGATATCAATTATGGCCAAAAATTATCTACAATTTGGGACAAGGATGGATGGAGTTGTTAAATATGTGAATGAGCTAAGTAACATATACCTTGAAGATCAAATTTCAGATTTAACTGTTCTAGTTCGTCAATTGTAGGTCAATTGCAATCGGCAAGAGTTTGCAGAATATGCTCATTTTATGGACATCCTATGGATATATGCCCTACACTGCAATAAGACTCTCTTCAAGAAGCTAACGCAATAAGGGGCTTTTCAGGTCAGCCTCAATGAAAATATGACTCATATTTTAATCACTACAATCTATGATGGAGGGATCATCCAAACTTGAGCTATAGAAATCAAGGAGGCCAACAATGATATCAACCTCACAATTTTAAATAACCTCAAGTCCCTACATATGTTCAACCTCAATCTTCAAATTCAAGTATGTTTTAAATGAAATTATTAAGGCACTTGTTAATAATACTCAAAAATTTCAACAGGAAACAAGGGCAAGCCTTCAAAACCTAAGAAATCATATCACTCAATTAGCCACCTTGTTAAGTAAATTAGAAGCATAAGCATTAGGAAAATTACCTTCCCAAACAGTGATGAATCCTAAGGAGAATGTGAATGCAATGACTTTGAGAAGTGATAAGGAAATTCAATCTGGGACTTCTTTACCAATGGAGGAAGAAAAGAACGTTGATGGACGAAAAAAGGAAGAACTTCCAACTCAATAGGCAAGAGAGGTAAAAAATAATCTATCTTCATCAATACAAATTAATCCACGTGTACGTCCTTTTCCTAGTAGGTTGGCTAAACCAAAAGAATATGGGCATGAAAGAGAGATCTTAGAAACTTTCAAAAAGTTGGAAATAAATATACCACTTCTGGAAACCATCAAACAAGTTCCGAAATATGCCAAATTCTTGAAGAAGTTGTACATAAATAAAAAGAAGCTGAAGGACAAGGAGAGAATATTTTTGGATAAGAATGTATTAGTCATGATAAATAGGAAATTATAAAAAAAAAAATGCAAAGATCCAAGTATGTTTACACTTCTATGTTGACCATGCTATGTTAGACTTAGGTGCATCTATTAATGTCATGTCATACTCAATTTATTGACCTTTAGATCCGAATTCTATACAAGAAACTAATGTTATTATTTAACTAGCTAATCGTTCGTATGTGCGTCCTATTGGTGTTATAAAAGATATTTTAGTCTAAGTTAACGGTTTGGTATTTTTAGTGAATTTTTATATCTTGAAAATGGATGGAAATTGTGTTGAACATTCAGCTCAACACAATTTTGTTAGGTAGGTCATTTATGAAGACAACCAAGAAGAACATCTTTATGGAAAAGGGTACTCTTTCCATTAAATTTAATGGATAAAAAGTGAACTTCAATATTTTTGAAGCAATGAAGCACCTGAATGATTTCCAATTCGTCTATCATTTGGATATTATTGATTCGTTTATGCAGGATATGTTTAAAGAAGCAAGTGATGAAGATGAACTAGAACTTAAAGCTAAATTGAAAGTGAACGAACAAGTTGATGAAACTTGTGAAGTTGTAGAACCATTGTCAGCAATGCTAATAGATTCAAAAACTTTGAATGATGAACTTATTATAACTCACAAAAAAAGCCTAAAGTATGTCTATTTAGGTATTGAAAAGTCATTACCTACAATCATTTCAAATAGGTTGACTAAAGAGCAAGAGGAAGAGCTAATGACACTACTTAAGGAGTACAAAACTACAATTACGTGGAAGTTGGAGAGGAAAAAGCTACATCGAGCATAAAGACTTTAAAATTTTGCGCTTTTCAAGAGGCAACCTGGAATTTGATAGTTTTTATTAATTTTGTTTTACTTATATATAGTTTGCATTTGCTTGTTTTTTAAATGTAAATTTATTGGCTTAAAGGATAAAAGGGTCTTAAAATTCTAGACTACTAATCTTAATTTAGTGTTCTAAAATAAAGACCTTATATTTCATACTAAATCTCATAAGATGAGATCTTACCTTATGTAATTAAGTGTTCTGAAATTCCATATGACTAAATCCCATAAAGTGAGATTTCGCCTTATGTAATTTAGTGTTTTGAATTGAGACCTTAAAGTTTTCTTGTAAATTATTTTTTATTTTTATTTATGTAAAAAAGAAAAAATAAATGTTTTTTTATTTATTTGTTTACTTTCTTAAACATACATTTTTTTATTTACTTTCTTTATGTTTGTTCTTAAACATAATTTTTTTATTAATTTTTTAAATCCCAAAAAAAAGAAACAAACACTAATTCATGTGTGCGTGTTTCTCCTTTGGCAAGTAATGTTTGGAAAACAAATAGAATAACATAGTTCTTCACCATTCACCAAGTGCCTGCGACCTTCACATAGAAAAATCTGTTGTAGACTTTGAAATCATTACTAAAAAGAAGCATGTGAGGATAACTTTCAAATGCTCAAAATTTGAAACACAAGCCAAATTAGCGGCTTGGGTAACATGGTGCATCACGCTCGTTAATCAGCGAATTAATAATGTACACATGAACACAAAGTGTTACTCCCCAAAGGAACCACACCTAAGAATCCAAACTGAAGCTCCACTTTATTTTTTTTTTTTGGGTACAAAGGAAAGAAACACAACGACTACACTAAGACATCACTAGAATTGCACTGCAACGAGCCAAGAAGGTCCCGTTGCATGTGGGCCCAGACCAAAGTCGGAGGCTCCGCTTTTGAACCTTATCTATCATACATGCATTCACCGTGCATTGACACCATGATTTTCCCAAACTTCTGCGCAAAGCTCCATGCAGTTAAGCCACTGATTAGAAATTTACTTCCCATCAACACGATATTTGAGAACTTAGCTGCTGCTGAAGTCCCAAGGAGTATCCATCCTCCGCATTCAGCGACAATTACTGGATCTTCATAAGTTTCCGACAATAACTTTGACCATTCCTTGGCCCTCTGATGTCGTGTTTGGTACCCATTCCTTGACCTTGTGTCTACTAACCAACAAATAATATCAAGTTCGAAGGGATTTATGAAACATTACAACAGTGGTCAGACGTAAATAATGGGCAAGATCACAGAGAGAGAGAGAGAGAGAGAGCATGTGCAACCGTAGAACATAGACATGAAAGTGAGATAATGATTGGATTCGATTAAAAATTTTGCAGTTCCTTGAGCTAAAAACAAGTGAACTAATGAAGCCCCCTCGCTCTTCCTTGAAGGTGAAAGAGGTATCTGAGCTAAACATTGAACTGTTGAGGCTTGGCTCTATTTGCATAGGAAGCTTTAGTCCAACTTTAGCAAGCAAGCTTGAGCTTTAGACTCTCAAATGAAGCCAATTCAAGTTAAAAGTACAAGACAACAGAGAATTAAGTTCATAAGGTGAGAAAACATTCCTAAAGCTCCAAGAAATGAAACATGAATCATACAGTTCACAATATTTAGATGTCAGCAATCTAAAACTGTTACAACTATTCATAGTTTAATTTCACATAAACCTCAAACAAATAAGAAAGCCTGATCAATTCTTTTATTCAGAATATTGCAATTCCCATGAATCTCCCTTTTATTAAAAGCAGTTCCCAACTACTTTCTTAAGAATCATATACTAATAAATGGCCCATTTCTCGTTTATCTCTGTTACTCGTCTATAATTAAGGCCTATATTAACTGATGATAAGAAGTGAGACAAGTGTTATCACTTCAAGCAAATCATATACAGACTAAATGAAGCCAGTCCTTTAGGTACTTCAAGCAGCTTTTGTCAGATTAATATCTAAAACCAGAAAATCTGCCCAGCTGTACTGAAACATTGTGGCAAAGAATCTTTTCGCCTGAATTTTCCTGCGAATAGAATTAAAAATTTAATGCTTCATTTTGTACAAGGTTATATTTCCTGTTTTTATTTTTTTAAAATCATTTTAGTTTTCTATTTTTTTATTTACTGAGACTAGGCTTGATGGAATAAAAAATATGTTCTTCAATATAATTAATATAGTAATTTTTTAAGGAAGTACATTAAAAGAGCATATTTGATATAAAAAATTAAAAGACAACTAAAACAGTTTCCTCAAGAGTAATACAAAGGGATTTTTTTTGTAAGAACACATTCTGTTTTAAATCACCAAATAACTTCTCATTATTTCTTTCTATTTCCTATCAAAATAAAAATTGAAAATGGAAATGTTTTCTAATGTTGAATAGTATATATTCCCTTTTGTGCTGTATTGAGTTCTCATGGGTCAGAATTTGTACCTGTATAACTCATTACGCACCAAATTATATATTCATGGACTGGTGTTGTTCTGTTTCCTGCCAGCTAAAGCATGGTTGAAACTAAAACTTAAGCATATAGGATGGAGTAAGAGCTACTTTAAGGAGAGATGGGTGCTGTTGACTGTGGTAAGAGAATGGAAATAAGGAACTAACTAAACACAAAAGTAATAATCTAACAAAATCTAAGGGGGAGGGAAAACCGAGAATTATCTACTTGGACAATTTTTCAGACTGCCTAAGCCAGAAGAGGAGGAAGCCAACTGCAGTTGCCTCAATTCTTCTGACACTGAGTTCTTCCGAAGGCTCTAGATGGAAGACTATCTGAGTCAGCAACTATGAAAACATATTGATACAGCTTACTAATGCCACTACTTTAAGCGCTACCTAAATCACATATAACCACAGATATTGTCACAGGCCATGAAGAGAAGAAATATACACATAGTGGAATATAAATGTTGTGTATTTGCATGTGTATGGATACAAACTATCACCTTTTCTACTATTCAGAATGTTTATGATGAAACTAAAACAAAGTGGTCACAAAATACCATTAGTGTTCAATAAGAGGGATTACTCCAGCAAACAAAAAACTAGGCATAGTGACAAATTAAGACAAAGATACAATGCAAGGAAGGTATTCAGAATGTTTACCTCAACAATCTACACTACACAAATTGAGATAAAGAATCAATGCAATGAAGGTATTCAGAATGCGTCAGCAATCTACAATCGTGCATTCATCCTGTTCCGATCTGAATGACCTCCAAGAGATGACAACGTAAAAGTTTTCTTACTTCCATTTGCTTTGAACATTGCACTTCCGCTTGCCGCCATAGAACAAAGGTAAGCTAGCGACTGCAGCCATGAGACTAGGGTTGGCTTGCGTGTGACGTCCTCTGATTCAGCAACCAATGTATATAATTCATTCAGAACTACATTCTGACCCTCTTTTGGCAACTCAACAATCAGCTGTGCCAACAATTTCATCAATTGTGGTAGTACCTAAAGAATAAACAAAGTGAGCATCATATATCTCGAATACCACTATTGAAGAGAACAGTTTTTTTCTCTTCCTGTACAAATCTCAGCAGAATTGTAAAAGCTGCTAGCGCTATTAAACAGCTTCACATTCTTAATATAACTCTTAGGAAGATGACAAATATTGTATAATTTTTAATTAACAGGTGGACCATGAACATACAACATACCAGCAGCAACTACAAACAAGTAGAGAATGGATGGAAATGTTATTGTCAGATCTTCTGGTGGAAAGGATGATAAGCATAAATGTAAATACCTGAATATCAACCAGAGAAATAAGCCGTAAAATCAACTCCACAATTTTCCTACAAGGCCCTGTCTCGCCTTGCCAGTTCTTCCATATATCAACCTTTTCAGTGGAAGTTTCCCTGCAGAGCCTGTTCGCCTTTTCCACAACACTGTGGATACAAAAAAATATGGCTGGACTTCCAGCAGGAAGATTTCGCACCAAGGCTACAACCCCAGAAGCCATACCCTCAAAAGGAGTACAACCAGGATATCCCTACAGCCACATGAAAACAAGGCCAGCACTTAGATTTTGAGGATTAAAGCATATTAGATATGAATCTCAGCTACTTTAGATACCGCCAGTGATCTCTGCATGTAGTAGAAAGCAAGTTTCTCTTTCAACAATGCTTTTTCATTGTCATCAGAATCCTTCCCAGCAGAGAGAAATGCCACATAGATAGAATGTGCAGTTCTAGAAACTTTTCCATTTGGATGCTCCATATATCTATGAGACTCATGTAAGGACCATAACTTATAAACACTGCATGAAATCTGTATTTCTCAAAGAACCCATTTAGTAGTCTAATACAGGATACAAGAACATGGTTGGAGCTATTGCTCCGCTGAATAGAGAGGTAGGCACAAGATCAATAAAAGTTGGAATTACCCGCAAGTAAAATAAGATACGCGAAGTTTGCACTTCATCCTTAAACCACAGATACTGCAATTTCTGCAGTAATTCTGCAAGGAAACATTTATCTTCCAACAACTAAAGCAATAAAAACATATGGAACATACTTGTATGAAACATAATTGAAATGCATACCAACAGGAGAAACAAGTAAGATCTCAAGAAGCCTTACCTGGTGGTTTTGTTAAATTGGTGTAAGAGGGCATGGACTCCACAAAAGAGATGCATGCAGTCTTATTCTCTTGTATGCTTACAACAACACCTCGAATTGTATCCATATATTCAGGTAAATGCATGCGTCGGAAATACTCCATGCAGGAGAATGCAACCAGTATAGAGATGGATGTCTCCATCTGTGACTCAGCCAACAATTTTAAAGTTAGCTTGTGCTTAGAAACAGTCAAGGAAAAAACTACAACCATAAGGAATGCAGACTCTGCAATTTTCTCAATATCTCCAAGTAACTCATCCTCTTTCCCACGAAGCAACAAAGCTACTTGCCTATGCCCTAAGTAAAGCTCCTGGCAGAAACGCCATATCATACTTTCAACAATAACTCTATTCTCTCCATCAACTGCTACATACTGATTGCATAAAATGCCACTAATGGCCCCAGCTTCTTTAAAGGGTATGCTGTTAATATGTTCTTTAGTATCATATCGCGCCAGCCCAGAAACAGTATCTGATGACCCAAGAATAGTTTTATACAGTCGCCGCAATGGAAATATTTCTGTTAACAATGCTGAAGTCAGACATATGAGCAAAGAGGACCGGGAAGACACAGAACCAGCTCGTGCCAAAGCTAAAGATGTACAGAGTAGCAGATGACTGGTTGTGTGATCATTATCTGAACCAGAAACGCCTCTAGTTTTAGAAATCAAACCCTGTGCAATCAATTCTATTCGATTTTCTGCAGAAATTCTTACTATTGAAAGAATCTGCATTCCCTGAATATCTGCTGCGGTTCTATTCAAAGCTCTGAGAGTGCCTGCAGCAGTCATGACCAGAGCAAAAGGAACATAGTTTGCTACAGAGGTTTCTAAAGTTACCTTCACAAAAGTTTGCAATTTTTCCGGAGTACGTGATCTAATAATACCAGATACGATCCATTCAACCAAATGCAAAATCATAAGTCCATGGGAAACACTGCCACGAGGCCCACCTTCCTTCCCCCAAATCTCCAAGAACGCATTCAAAATTCTAATAAAATGAACATTTGCAGAACACAAAGCATAACCAACTCCCGCAAGAACATATGAAACAAGTATATCAGATGAGCTAATCAATCTGTACTCTTCCTCCATGAGTCTACACAGCAACTCCAAGCAGACCGTTCTAGATTTTTCTGATAAAGTAGGCACAAAAGAAAACGCACCCAGAAGGAGAACACCTTCAGAGAACAACTCATGGGTCTTCTCAGAGCTAAATTGAGGAGCAAAAATGGTAGAGAGAACCTCAAGTACGGAATCAACGAGAGCTAAAGACGGTCTAAAGGATTTCCTTACCCAGATGTAAAGAAGACGCAACAAGAGAGGATATGCCTCACCAGGGAGAAAAAGTGCTTGAGATGACAAAATGGAGATTAAGAGCTTTGCTTGAGGGTCCGCAACATGAAGTGAAAATCGAGAGTCAACAAGGGTCTTCAGGGATTGAAGGTGATGGAGCTGAAATGACTGATGTTGAAGAGAGTCTCTGAGCTCAGCCCACGCATTGATGATGGCACGGGCCGACGACGAAGACGAATTACTTGTGCTAATGCCCATATTCACGCCGCTGTTGCTCCTCAGCCATTCTTCTAAGAAAACGGTATCAGGTTGCGTAGTCATCTTTCTATAGGGAACTGCGAAAGATTCAATCTTTGGCTCAGATAACCAACTAAAATAACCTATACCAAAAATACCATATCAGAGCAGCAGCTCGTCCTCCAGTATCTTCTTTATCTAAAACTAGTCAGACTTAACAGATAGAAACCATGACTTGTGCAGAGTCATTAAGACAATTAAAACCACAACACTCAGGTACAATTAGAATTCAAGCATAAAAGAGTACCTCGCTGATGAACTCAAAGTAATCAAATTCTAGAGCACAGAGGAAAACAGAGATGACACTAGGACCTTTTTCGTTTTCTTTTTTTGATAACAAGACACCGAGAACTTGAGCCATCGCAACTCCCAAGTCCCAATAAAATAAAACGCACATGTCCAGTCTAGCCACGCACTTTCCCCTTCCGGAATAAGACATCAAGGCTTTTTTTCCCCGAAAAATTAGTGAATTGCATTAACTGATGGTGAAAGTAGTACATATTACGATGAGTAAGGTCATGTTTAAGGAAGGCACCAAAATATTAAATTTATGGGAAAAATTTATGTTGTTTCATTGCTTCCATAGTCTATAGATGGTAGTAGTAGCTTTAAGGATGGTACCATTGGGCATATTCTTTTTTGAATGACAAATGATCCAGTTCAATATTGCTCCCAGTCATGCATGAAGTTTCCCATTAAAATTAGGTGAAGAATCCTACCCAAATAGCTTTAAAGTGTCTACATAGAAAAAAGAAGTGGTCTCGATCTTCCTCTTCCAGCTTACATAAAACACAAGTAGTATCAACATTGCCATGCCATTGACTTTTTTGTCTTGAGCTTGTTTCTAATCGCCAACCAAGTGATAATAGAGCCTTTGGGTTCAAGGAATTTCTCTAGAGAATATCAAATTAAGGAACATAGGGAAGACCATTAGTAAAAAGTTGATGGCAAGATTTGGTAGAAAATTGACCAATTGGATCAAAACCCCAGATATGTCCATTCCATTCACCATTGCAAATCAGAGATGAGACTTTGAAATTCAAAGGAATTTGATTTCTTAAGTGATTCAAGTATGGAGAGTAAATAATAGGGCTAAAACTCTACCAATTATCAAATCGGAACCATGTTTTCTCACCATTACCTATCTTGTGTTTGATCAATAGGTAGATAGTATCTTGTAATTTCATCATTTGGATAAGAATCCAAGAGGTTTCCCTTGAAAATGAGGCTTTTTAGAAGTTAGAATCCTGAATGTGGTACTCATGTATCTATTTGATCCAAAGTGCTTTTTACTCTCTGTAGAGTCTCCAAATCCTTTTGCACATTAGGACCTTTTATATAGTAAAAACAAAAATGATACCCAGTTCACTATTTTTTTCCGATTTGGTAACCTCACAACATTTGATTTTAGCATTCTTGGCTTTATCTGTCTTACCAGTCCAAAGATTTCATTATTCTGTCAATTTCCTTCATAGCCTTCTTAGGAAGGGTAATGTGAGCTGTCCAGTGTAGATGTAAATTGTTGAGTACTGAGATGATAAGAGTGGTTCTAGATATATAAGAAAGGAATTTGTTCTACCAAGCATTAACTCTAACTTTTATCCTCTCAATAAGAGGAAGACAATCCTAGAATTTAGGCTTTGAAGAAGTGATTGGAACGCCAAGATAACAAAAGGAGTAGAGTGTATATGCATCCCAATGATCCTCCTCACTTCAGAAAGATTCCTAACATCAATAGAAAGATATAAGCAACTCTTCTCAAAGTTGGGCTTTAACCTAGACCAAGCAGAAAACCATCAGAGAATTTGAATCATGATGTTGATAGAATAAGAATAAGCGGCATATAAGAGAATTAGATCATCTGCGCACATAAGGTGAGTGATATTCACTATGTTGCATTTGTAATGATATCTTAATCAACCATTGCAAGATAACAACTTGCTTAACAATCTAGATAGTCCTTCCATCATTAGTGTAAATAAGTAGGAAGATAGAGGATCTCCTTGTCTGATACCCTTAGCAGTCTTGATAGGTTTTGCAAGGAAACCATTTACTAACACACTTAGTGTAGGTGATTAAATACAAATCATTATCTAATTAACAAATTTGTAAGGTAGTTGTAGAGCTTCCAGGCATATACGAATATTTCCAGCTGATAATATCAAAAGCTTTAAAGAAGTCAATTTTGATTATGCAGCTACTAAGGAATTTACCTTAATTGTATTCCTTCATCAACTCCTGAAGTAGAAGAATATTATACCAATATTCCAATTAGGTAAAAAAGCTCCCTGTTCAGAATTAATGATACTTGAGATCACTAGTTTCAATCTTTCAACTAACAGCTTGGAAATCACCTTATAGATGGTGTTACAGCAGATATAGGTCTAAACTCTTGCATTCTCTAAGGACTATGCTTTTTGGGAACTAAACAAATAAAGGTATGATTGAGTTATTGAACCATTTTTGAAGATGCAAAAAAATTCCAGCACTACATCAGTAAACAATTGCCCCATAATATCCCAAGTCTTTTGAAAGAATCGAGGAGGAAAACCATCAGGACTAGGTGATTTGGAAGGGTCCAAACTAAAGAGGATCCGCTTGACCTCCATTTTAGTAATTAGGGACACTATGTGGTCCTTGATTTCTTAATCAATTATGCAATCAAAGAGATGCAAAATGTTATTGCTTGGCATTGAAGTAGTATCAGCTCCCATAAAAAGCTAGTTATAGCAAATCATTCTGCTCAGTATATTCCTAGCTATTAGAATCTTGTTAGGCTCTGATACCACTTGTTGGGCGCAGCGGGTGTATTTTGTGAAATGGAAAAATAAAATGAGCAAAATGGACACAGAATATTTAACGTGGTTCACCCTTAACTTTGGACTACGTCCACAGACAAAACTCAGAATATTTCTTCCACTATTACAAATAATGGGTATATAGAGATAAATCAAAATAGTAGCTCACAAGGTGTTTCCCAACCTAAAAATACTAACCTCACTATTTTGTCACTCACCAACCCTTTAGGAATATGTTTCCTAGCTTCAGGGCAAGAATAGTGCTCTGGTTTTCTCTCTGTTTTCTCTCTGTATTTCTGTATGTTGTTTTGTTATTGTGATTCTGTTCTTCATCTCCTGCCTATTTATAGACAAGAGGGGTGGGATACTTGGCGAACTTCTCTTCAATTGCGGCTTGGACTGCCGCAATGTTGGAATGGAGTCCCTCCATGTAAGAGGGACCCATCTCCAACAAATCTCCCCCTCCCGATTACATAGAGGGCTCTATCAAGCCTGCTACTGATCGACAATACTCGAACTTCCCTTTTGGTAGAATCTTGGTTAACATGTCTGA
>JANZLF010000005.1:33079983-33093638 GCA_026546835.1 Erythroxylum foetidum | reverse complement strand
AAACACAACAAAATCATTAAACCTAGACCACCGATCAACCACAACTCACTTCACACATTTCACTTCATTTTTCACTTCTATCAAACACTAAACATGATTCATTCAACAAATCAAGGAGGGATGATGCTTATACTTACTTGGTTTGGCATCAAAATCGTCAAACTCCTTGAGGATCTCCGAACCCTAGCTTTTTATCTTCTTTTTCTCTTCTTTTCTTCTCTTCTTCCACGACTTCTTCTCTCTTTCACAATTCTTATTCTTCTTCTAATTTCTATTCTTAATAAAAGTAAAATGTCCGTTGTGCCCTTTCTTTTAAGCCTTAAGTCTTATAACCTTAAGTGTCATGCCTAAAATGCCCTTATGCATTCTTACCACTTTTAATACAACCAAACCATAAAATAGATTCTACCAACATTTACATAGCAAGTAGATCCAAAACTTTATCCATCAAACCTCATAATTTATTTAAATCATGCTTAATTCAATACGAAAAAAAATCGGGGGCCAACAAGAATTGATGGATTACTATGGTAAAATTATTGAGATACTTGAAATTGAGTACCCTGCATTACCAATAAAGCGAAGTGTGATATTTAAGTATGGCTGGTTTGATTTGACTTCAACTGTTGGTACAAAAGTACATAGTCGTTACAATCTAGTTAAAATCAACAACCAAAGAATATTGAGATAATTTGAACCTTTTGTGTTGGCAATGCAAGCGATTTAGGTGTATTATGTTCCTTTTCCTAGCTTACAACGAGATAAGTCAGATTGGTTGGTCGTTTGCAAAGTTAAACCTAGAGGTGCTTTTGAATTACCTGTAAAAGGAGAACAGAGAATTGAAAGTGAAGCATTTCAATAAGAAGTTTATGAAATAGATGCATCTATCACATATGACAATAATGAACCTTTGAACGATCCATCTAATGAATATATTGAAATTTTACATAGAGAGGATGACGAGGGCCAGAGATCTGAAGAGCAACCTGAGTTTGATTCTTATTCTTCAAAAAAAGAAGATGATTGTAATTTACAATTAAATGATGATATCGATTATTTTGTGGTTGTAATTGAATATTATATTCAAAAAATCAATTATTTCCTTTTCAATATATTGTGTAAAATATTGAATTCAAACTCATATATTTCTAGAAAATTCAATCAAATATGAATTTTAGGTTGAAATATGCCACCAAAGAGATAATGTGATATAATGTGACCTAGGTTCAGACAACGATTCAGAGATACTTATTGTCAAGGTGAACCATCACACTCTGCAGTTGCAATTGAATCACCCCTCCCCCTCTAGCTACTACACTTGTAGATGAGGCGTCACCTTCCGTACCTAATGCTACATCCACTACCTTTACATCATCTACTACCCTTATAGCGACAGAGATATCAGGTTTAAATATATGAAACACTATATGTTTATAATTAAGTTATAGGTTTAAATTTTTAAAATGATATAAAACTATTTGTTTTTATACTAGGTTATTTTCATCGTGTTCTAGAAACATGACATCCAAATTTAAGCAGAAAATTGATCTTGAAGGTTATGTATGGAAGAATATCTCTCAGGACACAAAGGAATTTTATTATCAGGAGATTGAGGTACCATAAAAAATATTATTTTCTTTTTTAATTGATTTGTATACATTAATTAAATAAAAATTATTACATTATAAGTATTTATCGATTTTCTCCTTTTATTTCAAAAAGAATTTTTTTTGGAATTCTAAATTTGAAGCGATCATTAATAAAGTATGGGAGAGATGAGTACGTACATGTTATCGAGACTTTGTTAGTGCGATACACAAGACTGGTGTACGACCACCTTATATTTTTGAACAAATATGAAGTCGTTGGCAGTAGTATTGAACATCAGTTAAGGCAATGTCTATTTGAGAGCGTAATTCTACTAACAGACAAGAAAGAGCAAGGGAAGAGTCTTTCCGTACATACAGGAGGATCAATTACTCACCACGAGCATACAGAGAGACTTGTAAGTATTTACATTTTACATTTATATTCTAATTTTTTTACTTTGCTGTATATCAATTTAAATCGATGTGTGAATTTTGGAATGAAAATATGTATTATGGAGAATGATAATGTTATAAATGTCTAGTGTCATATATGGCTCTCTGTTAAGTAAATTTCTTTGTTCAACAGGGGGTAAATATCATAAAAATAGAGGAAACTCTGCTGAAATTTTTATAAATTCTAGTTGACTTATAACATTTTATTCCTATGTAGCAAAAGTCTATGGGCATGAGGCCTACACCTCGTCTACTCTTTTTGCACAATCCTAAGAAGCATGACGCTGTGATATTCGTCAACACCTGATGTAGAGAACTCAATGTATGCGAAATTTATGCTTTAATATTAATTCTTAATAATCATCAGTTAATAATATAAATATTGCCTCCTAATAGGGCCAAATACAAAAAAAATATTCAGTGACAATCTCAGCACGAACAATCTGTTAATGAGAGTCAGACATATCTTGATGAAGTAGGTGGTAGGGACCATCATAGAAAGATCTTCAGGTTAGGTTCATTTGCGAACATATGTTATTCGTAATCCTCCACATTCAGTACAGCAATATCTAGTAGACGGTCGATAACCAATGAAGTCAATGAGCGTCGGAGCACAGTGCATACATTGGCAACTCAGTTTCAACAATTGATGGAATAGATAGCTCAGCCCCGTAATAAAGTAGATGAGTTGAAAGGGAGGGGTAGCACCTCAGAGCATCCACAGTCACCAGGACAATAGTGCATTTGTAGTCATTTCATTTGAATTACAAATACTTGTTATGTACAATTTAATGTTTTTATTATCAATTAAGATATTTTTAAATTTATATCATCAATCAACTTTCTGTTTAACAAATTAAATATATAAACAAATCAAAATATTATGCATTGATAATTCATAACTATTGAAATTATGCATTAAACATAAAAACATAAAATAAAATTTAATGTTAGGATTTTTTAAAAATTTTAAAAATATTTATCGAAGAAAAATACAAGTGCGTCAGTAAAATTCATTATATTTACCAACAGAACACTACAAACCATCTATAAAATCTATGATATTTACCGAATAAATAAAGAATCATCGTCAGTAATATTGATAGCCCGTTGCTAGCTTTACCTTCAGGATTTGCTGAACCATCGATATATTCACTGACAATATAGTCATCACCATTGGTAACATTACCGACGGAATAACCACTACTGTCTGCAAATATTCCGATAGAAAGAAAGAGATTGTAGGTAAGTTTACCAACGGTTATAGCCAACTATTTACATATTTACCGACGATTATATAAAATGCCTGTCGGTAAATTTACCTACGGCTATTTTTACGACGCCTTTGTCTGTTGATTAATTCTATCGCTAATTTCTATTACCGACAGAATCCAAAGGTTTTCCATCGATAATATTCATCGCTAAATGACATTTTTATTGTAGTGTGTATATATGTATGTGCTCCTAATTTTAATAACTTTGCCTATCTTTCTCTAAATTCAATTGTCCCCTTTGAATCACATAAGCTTTTTTTACATAAACACAAAAGAATGACATGCATCACGCACATATTATGACCTTGCTTAAATTTACACCTTTATTTTTATTCTATCATTTCCATGCAATTGTATGCAATTTAACATTTAATATCACTGTCGCATGTTTATTTTGAACCATGTTTAGAATTTAATACTTTGTATAAATTGTTGTGATTGATGTCATTTATATATGATTACATTTAATGATCGAAGTTTTGAACAATATAAACGATTCCAATTATTGTATGGAAATAAATGAAAAAATGGGGCATAAAATGATACTACAGAGATGTATTTAATCTCCTTAATGGTTGAAGAAATGAAATCGAACAACTACTACCTTTTCTAAATCTGGTTGGAAGAATATTAAGACAGGGCTTCAAATGAAATTTGATAAGGAGTATACTGATATTCAATTGAAGAATAAGTATAATGGATTAAGGGCTAAATTGAAAAATTTTAAACACTTAAAGAAGCAGGAATCGGGTACAACTCTTTCACTGGTGAAGTTAATGCCACAAATGAATGTTAGAAAAATTTATTTAAGGTAAAAATATGTCTTTTTTTTATTAATATATCATATTGTATAATATTCATTCTCATATTCCTTTTTCATCATTATAAGTGCATAAAATGGCTCACAAATTCAAGAAAAAAAGAATGTAAGGAATTTTTAGGCTTGTATCATATCTTTGGAGATACTAATATAACTGGTATGCATGCACATCCATCAACTAAATCTCCATCGAATAATATAGAAGAGGAATATGGAGATGATGTTGATGAAGTTTACCCATATAATAAAAAAGAAGATCAAGATATAAATTCTCTATCTAAGAGAAAGAAAGCTCTTAAGAATAAAAAGGCAAAGAAGACACATTCTAACATTGTAGAAGATGTTTTGCTTATACTTGGTGAACAATCAAAAAGGAAGAGTTGTGAAAGCTTTACATGATTCTCCATTTTATAGGGACATTTTTATGAAGATGACTGATACAATGATGCTGGATTGGATTATGTCGCTTTAGTTATATTTTCATGTTATTGCATATGATATTCTCATTAATTTGACACTTTTATATTAAACATTATTCTATACTTTGAACATTTTAAGTTTGTGTTTTGTATGAATATTTGACTTAAGTATATATTTAGTATGAATATTTTGTCTATATTTGATTAAATTTACTTGATTGAATATTTTATTAATTATCTAACGTTGAAATTGTAGATACATGAATTTCTTATCAAATTTCGAATCAGATTTTGATGATGAACGGAAAAAGGTAATCATTATTTCTGTAGCTAGGGGTGAGAACAAATATTTTCATTTACAAAAATAACCGTGTAAAACTTCTGTTCTATTAGGTCATGATTGAATATTAGAACTTTTGAATGAGAATCCTACAAGGATTTATGAAAACTTAAGAATGAGAAAGATAATCTTCTTGAGTGTATGTGATGAGCTGAAGAGTTTAGAAGGCTTAAAGGTAACAAGTCATTTAACTATGGAGGAACCCGTAGCAATTTTCTTGATGACTATAAGGCATAGTGAGATAACTAAAGTCAATGTAGAATGCTTTCAACATTCGACTTGGACAATTTTAAAGTACTTTCGTAAAGTCTTATATGCAGTTAATTGTCTTACAAAAAGAGTCATTATTCTATTATCTTTTACTAATACACCTCCTGAGATTCAACATAATTCAAAATTCTTTCCACATTTTCAGGTACATTCATATATTTAATTACTATTTTAATTATGTCCTTATGATTAATAATTATTTTAATATATTTTTTAATTTTTAGGATTGTATAGGAGCAATGGATGATACATATATTGATGCGCATATTCCAATTGATGAAAAAATATTATACAAGGGCAAAAGAATCAAGCCAACCTAAAATACTATGTGTTGTTGCTCATTTAATATGCATTTTACATATATAATAGCTGGATGAGAAGATATTGCAAATGATTCTGGAGTTATTTTAGAAACAGTAACAAATCCAGCGAATTAATTTCCTATGTCTTCACAAGGTATTATAATATTTGAAATAAACATAGTAATTATGACTATTTTTAATATCTTTTTGTTAATATTATGTTCTTTTTATGTTAGGTAAGTATTATTTGTTTGACTCGGGCTACACTAATATGCCTGAATTTCTTTCACCATACCGAGGTGAAAGATATCATTTCTGAGATTATAGAGGCAGATGAAGACCTCAAGGTCCACATGAGTTGTTTAACTACAAGCATTCTTTATTAAGAAATATTATTGAAAGATATTTTGGCGTTCTAAAAGCAATATTTCCTATACTTAAAAACATGCCGAGTTATGATATGAAGAAACAAAAATACATCGTTATTGTTTGTTGTATTGTACACAATTATATTAGAATGTATGGACAAAGGGATGGGTTATTTGACAGTTGTGCCAAAAATGAAAAATAAATTAAGAAAAGTGAAAATAAAGATGCAAGTTCTCAAGTGGAGTATAATATCACTTCAGCACAACTTCAACGTATGTCTTAAAAGCAAGATGAAATTGCTAGTCAAATGTGGAGTGATTATTTATTTCTGATTGATTTATGTTTCTTTTCGTAAATGATAGTACTATTATGTTTTCAAGAATTATAATATGATAGACATTTTTTATTGATTATAATGACTTAATATAATTTTCTAGTTTATGGAATTTTATTATATACAATTAATGTACTTTTTAATTACATTTAATTTTTATATATTTTAATTTTAACTGTAATGATAATTAATTAATTTAAAAATATAATGTGTTATATAAAATTATTAATATAAGAGTACAATTACAAAAATAGAAACCGGATGATAAAACAAAACATGTTTTTGTTTTTGTTTTTTAATTACAAATCTCAATCAAATAGATTTTTATTTTTAGTTTCTATATTACAAATCCCAACCAAACAAGTTTTTGTTTTTTAAGAAAAACAGAAATAAAAATAGAAAATAAAAGTTAAAAGTTAAAAATTACAACAGAAGTGAAATCAAACGGTCTTTTAATAAACATCTAATGTTAAAATATAAATATCAAATTTATAGCACGTTAGTTAGTAGTTTTTATGATTCACTATTTTAATAAGTATAATGAAATTCATTGTGCATTTAACAGGTGAGGAGGGAGAAATTCATTATTCAATCAAAATTGTGTACTGTTAACTAAGATTTACCACTTGTACAACTAGAGCAAAAAGTTTGGGATCCTTAGAGTGTTCGTAAAATACCAAAGGAAAAAAATGTTCTTTCAAGGTACAATCATGTAGATATATAATGTGAGTATTTAAAATAAACCTGAAGACAAGAGGAACACACGAGGATGAACACTTGCATTATATTCTTTTCAACAAAAGAAACAAAAGCGGACGTACCTTGATATAAAGATTCCATATGTGTGTCAGACTGAGAGTATTCGTCTCCAATACAAGTAAATAGAGAAGGGAGGTCAGATTAAGTACAATTATGGAAGGGTTGAATGCTCTACAAATGGCAGTCTATGCAACATAAGCCAACTCGGAAGTTGAAATATCAGAAACTGATATCCCTTTGGATGATTATTCAATAAGAATGTGAGCCAAATGAGTGTAATGGAACTCGATTTGAAGGCGTTGATGAAGAGGTGTAGATGTCATTAAGCCTTTCTTGATATCAGCTTTCAATTCCCTTACAGGAATTGCGGCCATGAAGCTCTTGATATATTCCTTGCAAGACTCCCTCCCTTTGAACACAATCTCTTCTTCCATCCGAGTCTTGTCTACCTCGTTTGGAGTAAGTTCCCCAGTCCCTTTAGGTGACCCCTTTTCCTTCAAGTTACTTGGCTTTACCTTGTCATTAATAGACTTTTCATCTGATGCTTTCACCTTCTTTGGTAGTCGCTGGATTGTTGTATCTTTGTCAAATTTTAACACATAGGCTTCATTACATCCCTCATAAAGCCTCTCCCCCAATGTGTCAATGATATAGTAGGCATCATTGGTTACCTTGAGAATGAAGAAGTGATCATTCCAACTTACAATGTAGACTAGAGGCGCAGAGTTACCATCCCATTCTGAGCCATGTCTCCTAATTTCATCCCAAATGCTGTCAAAGGACATTGCATCATTAAGGAAGTCAAAATTCCCTCCTTCAAGTCCTTCCGGTTGGAAGAATCCAATAAAAGACTTGTCCGAGGCAACAGAGAGAGGGCGAATTTTAGCTTGGAGGACAGTCTCAAGATCAAAGTGCTTGTCGGGAAATTGTTGTATGTAGCTCTCATTCTCACACAGGTTTCTCCACTCCAGTGACCCATCTCTGATTAAGCTATCAAATTCAGACTTGTTTGGCACATCATATTGGCTAGATTGCAGCCAATTTGCTATAACAGCTACTAGAGTTGTGCAAGCACTCTCTCCTGCTGCACGCTCGCTTCTCTGATCAATTGAAGCGAAAAAGACTTCAACTTGAAGCTTCATCATTCCATCACGGCTGATTATTTCTTTATGCTCCCAACTGCCTACCGTAAAATTGTCGTCCCCGAATTCTGAGAATGATGATCGACTGGTTGTGGAACCTTCTTCTGATGTATTCCACTGCAACCAAACGTTTTTAGAATCATATAAATGCAATAACAATAAGACGAACAAAAATTATATTCAAAGCAGAAAGATAAAAAATGATATTGAAAGTTTGAAATCTACCCCCAGAGTGGACTCATCACAGGAGCTGAGATGCCGTCGATCAAAGTCGATGTCATCACCACCTTCGTCTCCATAGCCTTTTTTCAGAAGAGGCTCTCCTTTAGTTTTAGGTTTAGAAGAATTAAACCTCAGTTTCTTCGTCCTCCAAGATAGGATTCTACCTTTCGAGTTTTTCCTTGAATACTGGTCATTGCCTGTTGCAGTAAAATATTCAACACAAGTGGACTCCACCTTCAGGCTATGGTTGGGAAAGTGTATCCAACTCTCATCTTCAATGCCATCTTGTGTGTTTGAGTATGATTCCCCTACAAAGTTTGCGTAGGGCAGTGTATTATAATTGACTGACAATTTAAGATCAGAGTCCTGATTACTCATCTCATCTATGTCCTGCTCATTATCGTCAGCAAGCGAATCTGTATCAAACGGATGGTTGTACTCAGCATCTTCATTTCTAGCACATTGAATAGCTTTACAATCTTCGAATTCAGTACATGGTTCATTCATCCCATGGCAGAGTCTCACTTTTCTCAAACTTGCTCTAAAACCATAAAGCTCGCTTCTTCTAGGTGATGGTGTCTTTGGAGAACAGGGTTGCTCTAGAATAGTTTCAGTTGATCGTTGAACTGCACGCAATGATTCTTGAACAGCACCCATTTCCATCAATTCAACCGACAACTGCATACCATTTGAAGCAATACTAGATACGTATGAGAGACAAATGTTGAGGATGCTAGTTGTGTAACATATTGACAGACATAAAAGAGCACTTACAATAAGTTTGGGATTATCCTCAACTGTCCTTCTGGAAGTCGATAAAGAAACATTTATTGCAAGCTCTTTCTCCTTAGGTGTGGCAACAAGTTCCCCAAGATTCAGAGCAGCAGTTCCGACAACAACAAATTTATTTGTCGACCCTTGATCCAATCCCTAAACAACAGAGACAGTCATAAGTAACTCTAATAATCATAAAAATACCACAAATTGATTCTCACAGAGATATAAAAATGAACAACACAAAAAGTTGTTTCAGGGCCCACGGTTGAAAAAGCATCGGTTGACAAAATTCTAGGGCAGGGAATATGCCACTACTTGTCACCAACCAATGGATGGCAGGATCATGTTTTGATGATAGCATTCACTTTATGTGAACCCCATCCATTCCAAATTCATCACCACAAAGAAAGACCTCACCAAAACCTAAAGACAGAAAATGACATTGAATCCCAGAAAAAAATAAAAAAAAGGTTAATAATTCCATTCCAAGGATCACCGTACCAAGACTTCTGTAGCAGTATAAGTATATTCTTAAATACATACACTTATTTTATGAAATTTTGGGTTATTAATCAATCAGTTCAAAGTAGTTCAGTAGGAACAAGAAAGAGTTCCGAATGGCAATCTCGTATTGATCATGAAGTTTTATGGTACTAACAGAATAGAAAAGCCAGAGCAATAAAAGAACGTTTCATCCTTCAACCCAGGAATAGAATTGACTGCTTAAAACACAAGACACAAGGGAGAAGAAAATAAAAAAGGAGCATTTTCCTGAAAGTAAGAAAAGATGGATCATGAGAAGATGTAAAAGTCTTCCGGTTGTAACATATATATATATATATATAAGAAATAATAACAAAAGTGTTTTTAATTACCGAAAAATCTCAACAATCTCAAAGATTCAGATTATAGAACTCCACCAACATAATCAAGAATTTACCTTGAAAACTGTAAATAACACCTCCCATGGATGAAAAGCACCCTCCTTGTATCCTGAAAGATTGCACACACTATTGAATTCCTCATTCCATTCAAAGACTCCATCACCACACATCCTACCTTCCTCCGTTAAGTTTCTCTTTATATAACGCTTTAAACGACCCAAAACAATACTCTTTGGACCGTTCCATTTTATTTCAATCACCACCTTCTTCTCACTTGCATCATCGTTGTCACAATCAGATTGTTCAGACTTCAGGCCTTCTAGCCTTTTCACGATTAGTTTGGCTTCAAATCTTCTTGATGATATAGACCACGTTGGCCATCTGATCATCTTTACCACCATTCTTTCTTTTGCTTTAGTGCATCAACCACAGTTTTGTACGCAAACAGATATAGAAGTGGAGAGGAGTACAGCTTAAGATTGATACCTTTGGGATGAGACAAGAATTTGGAGAAATGGGTATTGAATACTTAATGAAGATCACTTGAAGAAAATTAACAGGTGCAAGACTTAAATGACGATGAAGACGATAAAGAAAAGGAAAGATCGGGCCTTTTCTCTTTTTGAATGATAAAATGGCAGGGAAGTCATATATCGTAATATTGCAGGTTGGGTTTTGTAGTCAAAGAATGGATTTGGTGGAGATATCATATCATAAAGAAAGATTCAAGTCAGTACAGTAAAGACAAGAAAGAAACCAACTTGGTTAGGCAAATAGCTCGAAATTGGAAATTTGGCCAGTACAAGGATCCTGAAATTGAATTCAGGAAAAGTCGGACACTGGAGAGAGATATATCTTGTTTTATATACAGAGAACATGGAATAAACAGTTGGTTGTGTATATATATGATCACAAACACAGGCCAGCATCAAATATATATATATATAAACAGTTGGTTGTTTACATATATATATATATATAACCACAAAACAAAGAGCACTAAGGTCTCTTTTCCCACCTATGACTTTGGAACATCCCATTTCATTTGTATACACTTCTTCCATATTCTACTGTACGTTTCTCGTTGGAATCTCTCAGATTACATGTGAAGAAGCCAGAAGAAGTTTCAAAGTCTTGTTCTCACTCTCTCTCTCTTAACGTGAGAATACAGTGTGATCTTGTTCTTGTCACCTGCCAGGTTTATATGAACAAGTGTTATTGTTTGATGTCGTTTTTGGTGTTATCATAAGTTACGAATCAGCAACAAAAATCTTAAGTACTTACAACCTGTACCTTTGAATTTGAATCTTAACAACATCGACTCCTCCAACATTTAGATTACATTATTAAATTATTTTATTGTTAGTATTCAATAATGGGAACATTCTCAGCCAATGTACTCCACTTGATTAGCCTTAACCAATTTAATAAAAACTAAACCTGCCATAACCATGCCTTATAGATGTATTTGCATTAAGATTTAAAAAAGTACTTGTTTCTAAAAGCAAATTTAATAAAATCTTCCGTGTAGAACTATGAATGGTATCATAAGCTTTAAATTAGTGCTTTTTGTTTTTTTAGATTCGAGGAAACTCAGTAGATGGGTCAAGCGGGCACACCTTTCTGAGGGTTCAATTGGCGCACCACCCCACAGGCGGGTCAAGCGGGCGCACCTCATCATTGAGGGTTCAACTAATTCTCCATCTACAGGTAAAATTCCGGCCGCCCCAGGCTCTTACAAAAGGGACTAATATGGAATCGAACCTGGAACCTAACCAAAGTCAAGTTCCGCTCTTAACTATCGAGCCACACCCCTTGAGGACAAAATTAGTGCTTCTTGTTTGTCCTTCTCTCCTATTTCCATTCTTGTCTAATTTTGATCGAAGTTTTAAATTGAATAGTAGATGCGATCTATGCTGCAAACATCGCTTGCTTTGTACTACTTCTGTAGGCCACCAGGCGCCAACCGCCTATCCGATACACAAGTTGACTTTAAAAGCGAGGAGTATAAACATTTAATTGCGTAGCGCAAATATCAAAATCAACAAACAAAATTGTCATACCAATGCAATGCAAGTTAGAAATTCACGCAAGGGGACAAACACAGACCTTTTAATCACTTGAAACACGTTGAGAAAAACAGGTCAAAGCAGTGAAAAAGAGTTACAAGTTCAATCTGTACGGACGTAATTTTTGATATTGCTTAATTGATCATGTGATTTCATATCTAATGAATGAAACATGAGAGATTCCATAATTTAAACAACAAAAAAGGCAACAAAAGACCAAAATTTTGCCAGACAATGGATGATTGCACGACTCATTTCTAAAAGTTTAGATCATCTGTTTAATATTATGATGTTTTATTGTGTCCAATAAATTTCAATCATTTATTTATGCAAATTTTATATGAGTCTTATATGAATCTCATAAAATAAATAATTAAAATTTTATAAGATAGAATAATGTTAAACAGTGAATCTTTTAACCGTAAAAATAATCAACGTAGACTTAGTTTGCTTCTCCGAATGCTAATCGAGGCGAGGGAAAATATCTTCTTGAAAGGCACAAATTGAAAAGATTGGTCTGACACAAGGGTATCCCATCACCCATTCCTGCATTATGTTTTGTTTAGTCACGTTCATAAATCACTGGAAGTAGCTCCATGCTCATCAAATTTGGATAGATCGATGATAAAACTTGTTTTTCAAAAGACAACAGAAGATTGATCTTCACTTTCCATCTACTTAGCCGTGCATATTTAGTGACTATTTTATCATAACAACTTAAATTTTTTTGTGAGATCAACTCAATTAATTATATATATTTTTTAACATATTTCTTCAAGTGAAAAATTTTTAAGTTTGAAACTTACACAAACTTACTTTATCTTGTACTTAATTTACTTAAAATAGGTGGGTGATAGAATTCGAGTTCATGACCATTTGGTCATAAAGGTTCTGATACCATATTAAATGACCATTTCTTCACAATAACTTAAGCTTTTGTCTGAGACCAACTCAATTAATTTTATATATTCTTTAACAGTGCATGCATTTATGCCTATCTAAATTTGGCCGTGTGATGTGCTGGGTTTAGATTATAAGACGTTGTTTTATAAATTTTGTACATAATATGATATAGTTTTTACTGTAAAATAGTATCGTATTAGGCACAGAACAAAACTAGAATAGAATTATTGAAACAAGAGAATTATGTGCTGTGATGCTATTAGTTGACATAAGAAAGACACTTTTTTTCCATAATTCCACTCTTTGTTTAACGTGTAGTCATTTAACAACAAATCTGATCATGATCAATTTGATAACATTTGTATATCACAAAGTAGGATGATTGGCCCGTACTCTTTTGTTAGGTCTACGGACAACTAAAGTAGTGTGGGATCACATTTTGAGATTGTTTGAGAATTGTTAGGTAAGCACACACAATCCACTTTAGAGTCATATGTTGAAAGATAACTAAAACTCAAACGATCAAAATATCAACTATCCTCCACCCAAAAGTCACGGATGTGTTCAGTAATGAAACAAGTTTTTAACTTTTCTAATTATATTTTTCATGGAAAAAGGAGGGGGAAATGATGATTATCTTTGATTAATAAATTTGGAAATTGCCCACAAAAATCTTGAAAACATAATGAAAAGGATAAAGACATATATATATATATATATATATGACCA
>JANZLF010000005.1:33063716-33079883 GCA_026546835.1 Erythroxylum foetidum | reverse complement strand
GATATAATTAATTATAATATTTTAAATATTTTATATTGTTCTTATTTTTATATCTATATGAGAAGTAAATAATCTTTTTTATGTTGAATACGATTTTTTATATAAGAAATATGTAAAAAGTAATATTAATATGAATAAAAAGACAGTTATTATAACAAATTTATACTATGTTGTTTTAGATAGACTTAAAATAAAGTTGAAATTATATAGTACAATATATTAAGAGGCTATTTTGTAATTTAACAAAATACATAAACTATTTTATAATTTAAAAAAGTTGTTTAAAACTATACTCGATATTGAGTGCTATTGATGCCATAGTATAGCAAAATCAATTTCAATCCTAAGTCTGATGCAATATTCATAACATTGATCAAATCAATAATATACGTTGGATCATCAACAAAACCGAATTTATTTTTTAAGAAAATGACATTTTTTATGATTTGAGACCACATATAGTAGTCTGAATCATTGACAAAAAGGCCAAGAGTAAAAATTTCCTCTTATGCGAAAATAATTGGTCAGATGAGTAATAATCCATTTTGAGAATGTCTTTATCTATGGTGGACGAAGTCATGAGCTTAGTGGGAAAAAATGATCAAAAAGCTCGTTTGCTACTAAAACAGTGGAAAAAAGAACGATCGGAAAAGACAATCAGTGAAGAAGCTCTAATAGAAATGGTAAAGACATCATCTCTTCCATGTTAAAAAAAGGACGTTAAACTACTACTATAAGATTATATTTGATTGAACTTAAAGCTTTTAATAAAATGAAATAGTTTATGATGGAATAAAACGTAAATAGATATAATATTAAAAATTGTTGTTTAAGAAGAATGGAAGAGTTCATATATAATATAGTAAAATGTTGTTTAGGTGAATAGTTTATAATAGAATATAATGTATCATTTTATATTCTATCCTAAACCTTTAAATTTGGAGATTTTTCATTTTTTATTATTTAGGATGTAATGTGATGAAATATAAAAGTCTTCTCTTCCATCTCATTCTATTATAAAACCTACTATCAAATAATGTAATAATATTACATTTCATTCCATTTTATCGTAAAACCTCCAACCAAACATAACCTAAGAAACAAAAGAAATGACTACGCTAAAAGAGTAATTATGTTTTTTTTTGTTGCCCACGAGGTGTTCTAGGAGGGTCCCAATTATAGAACGGTACTTTTAAGTTATTCACTCTCAGACTAATCTTGATTCGAGCCGATTCCTTGCAGGAGACAATACTCTAACCTCAAGTTTTAACTTTTAAATGACTACATATATATATATATATATATATAAGGAAGATATTGTCAAACCTCTCCAGACCTTGCTTTGTTGCTTAACTTCGGATTGAGCATATATGGTGATGATATATACAAAGAAGAAGAGAAAATTAAAGAGAAAGTACGATTTAAAGATGAATAAAATAAAATATTGAAATTTGTGTATTTAAAGTAAACTAAGAAGAAATCTATCAAGTTTTTGTAAAAGCAAACCTCACGTGTGAAAAAGTATAGAAGATCCCTTACAGAAAAATTCGGAAGTTTGTAACTTTTGATATGATTAAAATTTTCTTAAGGTATAATTATCTTTTAAAAATCATAAAATTAGTCTAAATTCTATTTTAGTTAGCACTTCGAATCTCAACTTTTACTTCCATGTTAGTTGTTATTACTTACCATCGTGACTTACCACATGTACTAATTTTTACTTCTTAAAATACGTGGCACAATACCTGTATTATCGTTTTCACTCACTACAAGAAAAATGTCGTTTAGCGACGAAAATTAACGACAAAAAACGTCTGGATTATATTACCGACGGAATCAACCGATGGACAAAAACGTCGTTAAAACGGTAGTAGGTAAATTTACTGACAGACATATTATTCAACCATCAGTAAATATACTGACAGATGGCTATGACCGTTGGTATATTTACTGACAGATTTGTTGTGACCGTTGGTAAATTTACTTACAGACTTTTCCTTTCCGTTGGGATATTTTTCGACAGTATTGGTTATTCCACGGTAATATTTCCGACAGTTATGATTGACCGTCAGTGAGTATACCGACGATTCAGAAAATCTTGATGGTAAAATTGACAACGTCTGTCAATATTATTAACGGAAAAAAGAGTTACAGTCAGTAAATATCTTACATTTTACCGACAATTTATAGTGTTCCGCCGGTAAATATAGTGTATTTTATCGACGAACTTGAAAATTAAAAAAATTAAAAATTTTGACATTAAATTTTATTTCATGATCTTATGATTAATATATAATTTCAACAATTAAGAATTATCTGTGCATAATATTTTCATTTGTTTATATATTTAATTTGTTTAAACAAAAAATTGATTGATAAAATAAAGTTAAAATTATCTTAATTGATAATAAAAACATTATAGTATACATAATAAGTCTTTATAATTAAAAGCATATGACTACAACAATCCTATTGTTCTGATAATCGTGGATGTTCTGAGGTGCTACCCCTCTCCTTCAACTCATTCACCTCACGTCTCAGCTGAGTTATGTACTTTATTAATGTCTCCACTGTGGTCTGAAGCTCATTGACTTCATTGGTTTGCGATCGTCTACTAGATATTGTTGTATTGGACGTGGAGGATTACGAATAATATGTGTTCGCAAATGAACCTAGCCCGAAGATCCTTCCATAATGGTCCCTACCACCCACTGTATTAAGATATATTTGACTCTCATTAACAACTTGTTCGTGCTGAGACTGTTGATGAATGCTTTCTTGTATTTAGTCATATTAGGAGGCAATGTTTATATTAGTAAGTGATAATTATTAAGAATTTCATAAATTTCCCATACATTAAGTTCTCTACATAGGGTGTTAACGAATGTCACACCGTCATGCTTCTTTGTGTGAGTATGCAAAAAGAGCTAACGGGGTATAGGCCCCATACCCATAGACTTTCCTGTATAAGAATAAAATGTTTTAAGTGAACTAGAATTTATAAAATTTTTAACAAAGTTTCCTCTATTTTTTTATGATATTTACCCACTATTGAACAAAGAAAATAACTCAACACAGTCATATATGGCACCAGATATTTATACCATTATCATTATCTATAATTCACATATTTTCATTCCAACATTCACATATCAATTTAAATTGAAATACAACAAAGTAAAACAATTGGAATATAAGTGTAAAGTTTAGATACTTACAAGTCTCTCTGCATGCTCGTAGTGGGTAATTAATCCTCCTATATGTACGAGAAGACTCTCTCCCCTCGATCTTCCAAATCTATTGGTCGAGTTATGCTTTGAAATGGACATTGCCTTAAGTGATATATAATACTACTGCTAACGACTCCATATTTGCTCAGAAATATAAGGCAGTCATACACCAACCTTGTGTATCGCACCAATAAAGTCATAATAACATGTATGTACTTGTCTCTCCCATACTTTATGTATGACCGCATCAAATTCAGAATCTCAAAAAAAATCTTTCTAAACTAAAAGGAAAAAAATTCGATAAATACTTATAATGTAATATTATTAATCTAATTAATGTATACAAATCAATTAAAAAAAGAAAGTAATTTTTTATTGTACCTCAATCTCCTGAAAGTAAAATGTCTTTGTGGCCTAAGAGATATTCTTCCATACATAACCCTCAAGATCAATCTTTTTCTTAAATTTAGTTATCATGTTTCTAGAGTACGGTCTAGACGGAATCAAACTAATAAAAAAACAAATAATTTTATGCCATTTGCAAAATTTTAAAACAATAACTTAATTATAAACATATAGTATTTTATGTAATTTCACTTACAGGTTATTGATAATTATTATGCAAATTCTTTCATCAGGTCCCCTAGCTCTAGGCTAGGGGTCATCTCCTTCATCCACTATAAGGGTAATGGATGATGTAAGAGTGGTGGATGGTGTAGCATCAGAAACATCAGGTGATACGTCATCTATAACTATAGTAGCTAGAGGGGGAAGAGGTAATTCAGTTGCAGCTGCAGAGTGTGATGGTTTACCTTGACAGTAAATACCTCTGAATCATTGTCTGAACCTGGGTCGCATTATATCAAATTATCTCTTTGGTGGCATATTTGTACCTAAAATTCATTATTTATTGAATTTTCTAAAATTATAAGAATTGGAATTCAATATTTTACACAATATATTGAAAAGGAAATAAGGCTTGAACCTAGATTGACCACAAAATTTGCACTCTTGTAATTCAACATCATCTCTCCAATACAACATACAACTCAATTTGTAACAATCAATCTTTTCAATAGACAAACCAAGAACCCTAATAAGTTTCTTCATATTGTAAAAAATATCAACCATTGTATGACCAGGAGGCAATGATTCATTATACCATTCAACAATTTTATCTAAACTATAGTTTGAAATATGCCCTTCAGATTTCATGTTCAATATTTGAGCAATTGAAGACAATTGGGTCATTTGTCTCACAATTTGGCCATAAATTTTGGTTAGCTGACTGTAGTGAGTCAAAAAACTGTTTTGCAATGTTACTTTGGTTCTTCTTCAAGATTTTCTATATTTTCCTAAAAGGTATAATCAACTACATCATAAACCATTTACATGTAAAGATTTTCATTTCCATCCATATTATTTGTTCTAAATCCAATCCCCCTTCAAACTCATTTAAGTTCACAGACGATTGTATTTGATTACCCCTTGAGGTGCTACAAATCACTGATTCCCCATGTCATGTCTACTCAAAATAATTGAGAACGAACTATTTTCTCAGCAAATGCCCATTAACTTCATCAATAGGAAGGAAACATATGTGTTTGCACTTTTTACATAGACATCTTATCTTTGGGCCATCCATATATGCAAGTTGAGAACAAGCATAATGAATAAAAGCTTTAACTCCCTCAACAAACTCAAGATTAATGAAATCATTAGGTATTGATCATCTATACATCCAGGATCTATCAACATTACTCATTTTTGCAAAACTGTTAATTTAAAATAGTGATTCCATAGTTAGTATCATTCATGTTCGCCAAAGATTACAAAACATCTAAACTTTACATAGCATCCCCTAAGTATTAACCAATTGAATTAATCACCAAAGATAAGATTTGTGAATCAAGAGAACAAGTTCTCATTATGACTCCTAGGCTCGTGGTATTTTTCACCTATAAGCCTCAGGGGAGCTGCATCACAGGTTGTAAGTTAAATTTTATGGGTTAAGATCAAAATTATTTTTTAATTGAAGATTTATTTTTTTGTAATCAAATATGTTAGAAGAGAATATGTTAGAAGTTTGATATTTAACCTAAATTAAATATGTACTAGTGCTAAATATAATAAGTATTTATAAAAATATGAATACTTATTTTAATAAATTATTGTGACATATACAAATTATCTAATATGTTTAGGAAAAAATTATTATTATATTAAAAAGATGTGCGTAAAAATTAACACAAAAATTAAAGAGAACCTAATTATTTCAAAAAGCATCAATGAAATAATAGATTGACATAATTAAGATAATTGGAGTTATAATATAAGTCAAACCTACCCTATATTAATTCATTGATAAACTGAAGTTCATACCACACAAGTTTTGGTTGGTGCAGGCCATGTACATTAAAAATGTAGGAAGTTCAAATGAAAAGTTCAAACTGCAAACAAATACCCAAATTAAACCAAGTACACAAAAACCTAGTAAATAACAAAATCAATTACCTCAACCGACATGCAGAAGGATCTTCCTTAAGTACGTGAAGGAAGATAATGACTAAGCTAAAATAAAAAATATAGAAACTAATACAAATTTGATTAAAATGTGTGGAAAATCATTGTTGACATTGTCAAAAATAAAAGGAAATGAATGTCATTTGAATACCTGCAAAAGCTTCTCTTCAATCTCCTTCAAAATAGAAATACTACCAACAAATGAGTTCTTACAACCAAGCAAAAATTGTTCACATTTTAGAAAGTGGGATATATTAAAACAGACATATAAAATGTACATGTTAGGATCAATGGTGAGCAATATTGATTTAAAGGTGGTACATATTAAAGAATTGACTAATTGAAACATAGAGGATAGCTTTATCATTAAGAGTCAATAGAAGGATAGATGAATGAATGTTATAATGAAGGACATCAACTATGCTTGTCTTCACTCAAAAAGTCCACATAATCTAGCAGTAAGTTAATATGCAAGTTAATATGTAACTTGTCTTCAATAGTTTTGACAATTTTTTACCCTTAGCTATTTGACATTCCTTCTTCAATTGTTTTGGCAATTGTTTACCCCTTAGCTAGCACAATATAGGGGACAATATCTTATTAACTTAGGAATTTTGAAGAATTACCATAAGAAGAAATATATCAAAAGTTGTACTTTGAAAATATATTTTTCTATAGCATTTGATTTAGTTAGTTAGGAGCTTCATCTTTAACATCTTAATAGCTTTTAGACTTCCCTCTTCTTTCATTAGATGGTTATAGCAATATATCTTAACAATATCTTTTAGTGTTTTGGTTAATAAAGAACTGACTCATCTCTTTAATAAAGTCAAGGGCATCATCCTCTCCCCATATCTCTACTATATGTATTGAAGCTCTCAATCGAGCAATGGATAAGAACATTGAATAGGAATGCAAGTTTAATTATCATTATAAAGGAAAAATACTTTATCTATTGAAAATTTTTTTTTGTAGATGATCTTTTCTTACTTTATAAATCCAATATGCTTTAGAACTCCATGCATAAAATTCAACAAATTGCACGTCTATTAACTAAGGATAACAAAAATAGCTTTTTTATTTGTATTGGAATTGCAAATATAACTAAAGAACTTTCATTGTTATTAGAATTGAAACACCTAGAACTTCCTATCACCTTGCCATCCCAATAACAATAACTAAGATCCATTTTAAAGATTGTCTACCCCTCTTTTGAATCAATTCACAAAAGGGTTGGGCATTAGAATAGTAGTTTTTAATTCTTTATAAAGAGACCACAAAGTCTTTGGGTTGAATATCCTACTTATCTAGTAGAGCTCTTATCTTTTTCTCTCTTTAATCATATAAATGCTATCGAAAGAATGCTCAAGAATTTCATTTGGAGCAGTGAGAAGAATGATGATTCAGGTACTAATATTAAATGGACTGATAAATGATGCTTCAGGTACCAAGGAGGGATAAGTCTAATTTCAATCAAAACTATGAGTATATTGCTTCGTAATTGAGAGAAAATTGAAACTTTTTACATAATAAAAATCATTGTAGATTTAATGGACTCACACTCAATTTCTAAAAGGTAACAGTATATGGAAATTTAAGACCAAAACCAACAACTCTAAGACTCTTTAAAAAAATTCTATATCTAAAAGACAATGTATGTAATGACCTAAAGAGAAAAGTAGAAAATGGTAAAAATATTCATTTTGGTAGTACAGTTGGCATTGCCATAGTCCTGTCTATAACTACTAAAATGTTCAAATATTAATGGCAAGTATAGGAAAAAAATAGTTAATGTAATAGCTATCATTCAAAGTGATGCTTGTATATGGTTCATATTCAACTTAAGAAGCTTCTTTTATATATGGGAAAATCTCTGTAGTAACAAACCCAAGCTAGACATTAAAGAAACAATTACATAGTTAAGGAACAATTCAACAAAATAGATAGAACTCAAATAGTAACACAAATACTTTTTTTCAAAGAATAGACATTTCATTAAACACCTTATATACATCAAAAATTCATCCCAACATCCCAACCAAATTCACGTCTTGTCCTTTCTATTACTAACATTTCTACCTTAAATTTTTTTCCAATCACAAAATACCAAAACAAATGAAACAAATAAAAATTCCAAACAAATCAAATAATCACAAAGTACCACCGTGACACACTTACCTCCATGAAAATACAACAATGGCCCGAGAAGAGGACGAGCAAAAGATGCAGCACGAAATGATGAGAACGTCGACGACAGATGAAAAATAGGAGAGGAGAAATTGCTGGAGCAGAAGATGCAGCAGGGAGGAAGAAAAAAAAGAGTCGATGGTAGAGGGACAGGGACTTCGAGTCTATTTTAACTTAAACAAAACAATGTCGTTTGATGTTAAACCAAATGATGTCATTTTCTTTAACTTAAAAACGCTAAAGTTGAAGTAGACAATGATATTTTTCTTGCAAATTTACCGACGGATTTTACCAACCGAAATTTTTTGTTGGTAAACTCAAAACTTTATTATTCTGCCAACAATTCTCACCTTATTTATTGATGGGCATTTGATACCGTCGCTAAATTCTGTCGCAAATTGATTTCCATCCGTATTTAGTGATGGATATTACTACGGCTACTAAACAAAATTTTTCTCGACATTTTTCTAACAAAAAGATGACATTCGTCTATAATTTGCAACAGTTTTTTTTCCATTGGTAATCTTCCATCGCTAATTACTACTTTTCTTGTGGTGACTGTAGGTCTATTAATTCATTGTTAAAAAATTGGTTCATTCATTTATTTGAATTCTATTGTCTTTTAATTGCTATTAAATTATGCATTACAATAGGAACACCTTTCTCTTAAATATTAATAATGAGTAAGTGAAACTTTAAACTAAGGCAATTTTACCACTTGAATTTGATTGCATAGCAAAGAATTGGTTAACTCACTACAAGAAAATGGACATTTAGTGAAAGCTAAAGTTGCTAAAAGTATGAATTTTTTGTCGTCACATATATCTCCATCACTGATGAAATAGTGACTATATTTAAAAAGTTGTCACAATTACTTATGGTTTTGTTGACCACTGTTTTTGCTACTGAAATCGTTTGCATAAGTGACAAAATTGTATGGTCACAATAACATTATTCATTTGTGACTATAGTGTTGACAAAAAAGATATTAATAATGATACATCAAAACATCACAAATATTATTAGTGATACATTGAAAACATCACAAACACTATATATTATATTGCGACCACATTTTTCACACTAAAATTATATAAAATTGTGACAAGAAATATTCACTTAAGTAAGTCTTACTTGTGAAAGATATTTTGTCATTAATATTATCATTTAATAGTAACAAATTATGTTGTCATAGGTATTATTATTCTTAGTGAGAAAAATATAGTCACCGATACTTTTATTAGTGATGTCACCAAATTTTCATCACAAATTTAAAATTTATATCGTATGAAAATTTTGTCACTACTATGTTCACTATTGTCACAGTTGAAAACATTGTCGTTGGTTTTTAGCTTCCCAAATATGACATAGTTTAACAAAAACATAGGAAAAAAATGCAGTCGTTGGTTCTCACCTTTAGATGATTACATTTGTTGCTCCTAGAAGACGATTCTCACAAGTTGTCAATGGATTCTGTGATCGAATGCCATTCATAATTGGTGGATGTAATGAGTGGGCTCTAGTCTCTCATGTTGTAACTAGTCAGAAAGTACACCATAATGTTCTGTTGCTTGGTCCACACCATCAATCTTCCTCTGTTCCTTAAAGAACAAAATTAAAAGAAGCGCTTGTAAAGACAGAAAAATAGAGGTGTGGAGTACGTCCCATCAACCTGGAAGTGAAGATTCTAGTGAAGTATATAAGTGAAGGTTTGTCGAAATCAAATTGACGAAGCTTTGTATCACAATACAAGTAGATTCTCTCATGTAGTTTAAGAAAGCCTAATGGGTAAGAATACCTTATTTAGTGAAGCCTAACAGGGTGTCTTATAGTTTATTATATTCTTTTATTTGTTTATTGATATATTTGCAGCCAAACTTGGAGTGAATTTACACATTTTGGTTGGTTTGATGTTTTTGACAAGTTTAAAATGTATTAGAATTTTTCTTTCATAATTTTTGTCTTGATTTTAATTAATTTGTGGCATAGGATAATGGAGATTGATAAAAGTTTGGTGGAAATTTTTTATAAAACATTGTCAGATTGTGAAAAAAGAAGTTATTAAATTTCTTGAATTTGCTTTCAATATAAATATTAAAATAACAATAAAAATCTAAATTGTATTTCTAAAGGAGGTTATATCTCATCATCGTCAAAAGCTCCATATTCTCCAACGCTATTTAAAGATTCGTAAACTATGCTTGTATCTAAAGTATTTACATCAACTTCTTCTACTACATTAAAATAAATTACAAATCAGTAATGTATGAAATTATTCTCAATTATAAACTTGTAATACAGTACAATTTTAAATTAAATTTTATCAAAATAAGATATGAACTAACTATCAGTAGTATTCTTAATGCATTTGTTGTGACAAATGCACTTTCGTTATAAATCGTCTTTTCAAGTTCATTATAATCAAAATCAGGCGATGGTTCTTCTTCTTCGATCCAAAAATCAGTATGCTCAATACAATCAATATCAACTGGATCATTTGTTTTCTTCTTACTAAATGATCTAAATACATAATAGAGAAATTATAAAATAAATAATAAAAATAAAATTATTGAAATAAAAATAAAACTATAAAATAGTAAAATACCTGTTCTTCATTCTCAGATTATAAGTAATGTAAACAAAGTCATTAACTCTTTGATGTTCCAAAAGATTTCGTTTTTTTGTATGAATACGTTCAAAAATACTCTAATTGCATTCACAACCTGATGCAGAAGCTGTTTAACTGAGTAACCTAATAGCGAGTTTTCTCAATGTTGGAGCACTGTCACTGAATAATCTCCATTAAATTAATATTTATGATAAAAATATATATTATTAATAAGTAAATAATGAATTAAAAGTATAAAACTTACTTGGTTGCATTTTTTCAACATAAGTTCTCTCTTTGCTGATGATCCAGTAAAACTCTCTAAACCTTCACGATACAATTTAATTTCATTTATCGCTTATAATTGCTCTTCAATAGAGAAAATACCTTTGCATTCAATCACATCAAATAAACCGCCCATAATATTAATTGTACATTCTTCCACTATATAAGCAATAAGGATTGAGAAAATAAGTTGCTAAGTGGATCGTTTGAGTAAGATGCTTATCTCATCGTCGATCAATAATATCTATATTAGGCTTGAACAATTTCTCCTTCCCTTTAAAAATATTTATAATTGTTTTGTGAGCTCTATACATACCGTCTATATATATATATATATACAACAATCCTAAACAGCCTTATAAGCGGAGCCACAATTTTCACAATGATCAAACAAGTATCCTAAAATTTATTATTTAAAATAATAGCACAAACTTCTTTTCCTTTTTCACTCTTTGATAATTTATGAATTGAAAAGTTTTTACTTGTCATTAAATTTTGAAGTAGTTGCTTATGTTTATAAACACTTTTTAAAGTAACAAATGTAGTTGCAAACCTAGCGGTAACGAGACGAATAATCTTAACCCAATCTTCTTGTTTTCTTAATCAAGACAAAAATGTGACATGATTATACAAAAAAATTGTAATTTTAGATGCATGTGGAGCAAGACTAGAAATATAACCCATACCACTAATATCTTTTAAAATAAGATGTATACAATGAGCAGTGTATGGAGACCAATAAATATGCCCATACTTTGATTGTAATAAGTATTCAACTGATACATAATTACTTGCATTATATGTAACAAAATGTACAATATTCTTTGGTCCAACCCAATCGACAATTTCAGAGAATAATTAAGATAAAGCATTAGCACTTTTTACCATGTCAGAAGCATCAATAGACTTGATAAAAGTTGTTCCAATATTACAATAAACCAAGAAATTAATCAAGGTTCTTTATTTTTGATCAGTCCACCTATCAACCATAATAGTGCATCCTGTTGATTCCTAACTACATTTATATGTATCCACAATTAACTGACATTTCCTATTTAAATCTTGAAGCAAAGGAACACATAACTCATAACAAGATGGTACCTTAAATCTTAGACCTATTGCTGTTATAACATCAATTGCTTTGTAAAAGTATGGTGACTTTAAAGAATTTAAAGGAATACATGAATGATAGAACCATCTAGCCTATACTCTTTTACATCGTAAAATAACTTCCTTATCAACCATAAAACTTTTTAGACTAGGTTGAGAACTAGGAGTAGTTCTTGGAGAAAATTAAGAATCTATGTCAATAGTAGCTTTTCTTTTTTCCTTTATCTAATAGTTGTGATGCTTTTTCATCTCCAAAAGATATATCATGAGCCTCTTTATTTTTCTTTTTTTTACTTATTGCTGCAAATATTTTTCAATCATATCACGTACATCAAGTAATACTTTTTTGCAAGAAGCAATATTAACCTTAACAGCAGCAAGATGTTCTTTCATTCTAAAAATCCCTCTCCCTTTAGATATTATACCGCAAAGCATATAGTTATATTGGATATTCCCATCAAATGCTTAAGAAGAAGAAAAATAATTCCATGCTAGATCGAACTTACCATGAATAGAGGATGGTTCCGTATTCTCTATTATGATTTAACCTAAAAAGTATTTAAAAAATAATTAGGTATACTATTTCTAGGAAAAAAGTATACAACTTAAATAATTTTCATTATCAATTGTAATAAAGAAGACGAACAACAACAGAATGGATACACAAAAGACCAATACATGTTACTCAATTATTAAACTTTGTTCCAACAATTGATCCACTTTAGATAGCCTAATTGAAATATTGCTAATTTTCAATTTTGGTGCTTTAGATCAACAAATTGAATAGTTGGAAGAGTATATATAACTCAACTGTCAAAACTTGAAATTGATACGAATAAAGTTCTAAATATTACAGAAATTGATATAAAATAGAGTTCTAAATGCTACAAAAATTGCTATGAAATAGAGTTCTAAATGTTGCAGAAATTGATATGAAATAGAGTTCAAAATGTTACAAAACTTATTACTACCAGAAATTGATATAAAAATAGAGTTCAAAATATTACAAAAATTGATATGAAATAGAGTTCTAAATGTTATAGAAATTGATATGAAATAGAGTTCTAAATGTTACAAAAATTAAAATCTTGTAAAAATCTGTAGTTCTGTAAAGTGACAGACTGGTTGGACAAAAAATCAGATGAATGGTTCAAATTATTTACTTCCAGTTTCAATGAAATTTGTCGTTGAGGAAGAAATCACTCAAGACCAACAAAGTTTATTGTCATCTCTTCCACAGATAACTAGGGAAGTTTTGCGTGTAAGTCAGCTTTGTCCGTTCTTTTAACGTTGGATAAAATAATGAAGTTTATGAGTAGTGGATGATTCGCTGAGAATGTTAAGATTTTTTTCATTCACTCCGTATTTTATTCCGTGACTATTAATTTTCCTCCTCTTTAGACCCCAACTTGGATAATATGAATATGTGAGTGGAAAAAAGGCAATTCCAAGATTTTCTCATAAACTTCAAATATTTCCATTTATTTTAAGGGTCAGAATTTATGCACAATAAATTGTTTTAAATTTCTCAAGATGAATTTTCGATAATAGCTTTATCTAGAAGAGATGTATATTGGGCTACATAATATGCTTTTCAGAAACAAGTTTTCAAAGTTAAAAGTGAATAAAAACACGATACATCGAGTTTATTGCATATTAAAATATTGGTATAAAGGTTATCTTCATATTAATAAAGCTAAAAAAGATATTTAAATTAAAAAGTTAACAAAAATAATGTTTTAAATATAATTATTTAAGTATTAAAAATTTAATACTTAATTAAAATTTTAACTATTACAGTAAAAAAATTTAAAATATTTTTTTAGAGTTTTTAATCTCTATCTCAATATATTATATAGAGGCAAGGGTTAGAGTGGCGAAAATCTTAAAGCTTTTCTCTTACTGGATTGTGAAGGCCAATGGTAAATCATCTGATTTATCACACCTAAATAAATGTATATATTGTCTAAATAACAAGTGCCGATTTCAAAAGACTTTTGGTGCTCACTGAAGCCACCCTGGACCTTTAGCAACCAAGAGGAGTGCCAGTCGCAAACCACATATTTAATTAGATTGTATGGTATTAGCCGTACGACTTCAAGCCTTATTTCCAAAGCTAAATATTAAACGACATTTAAATTAATCAAACTCTGAATAAGAATTGATACGGAGTTGACTTTTGATACAGAGTTGACTTTTGTGTATGACGAAATTAAAAGTTGGATGTGAAATTAGATACGACTATTCTGCCCTTATATTATCAAAACATATTTTTATTTGTAAACATTATTGTTTTTATAAATTATAGTTTCAATATAAAGGAACGAAACATGAAAGATGATTCCTATAATTTTTTAATAAAAGATGTCAATTTTTCTAATTTTAATTATTTTGAGAACTTTTTTTTCAAATTTTGATTATATAAAATGGATTAATTAAAGTTAGGTTAAATTATGATATTGTCAGATTTAAAATTGTAAATGAACACGTCATGTTTTGCACTCAATTATGTGGTGATCTTGGTTAAAATTTTCAACATGACTTTTCAAGAATTTCAAATAATAAAATATATTTTTAGAATAAGCAAAATTTTAAAAAAAAGAGAGAGAAGTTCATACCTCTTGAACTAAAAGTTTTATATTTAGTATAAATTCTTTATCTATAACGGAAGAGTTAGGCTGAAGTTATCCTTGATCACTAATGATAATAGTAAAAGGAAGTAAGACAGGAAATGAACTTTCTGGATGATAAAACTTGGATTCACGGGAGAATTGGTAAGGAGTTCTTTTAATTTAAGTGAGATTACGAATTCAAATTATTTTTATGTATACAGTCGTTTAGTACTTAGAATCAGAGCTTTATTTTCTATAAGAAATCTATTTGATTCGAGGGAGAATTACTCTAAGAGTGAATAACATAAAAGTGTCTTCTTATAATTGAGACTCTTCTTAAAAAAAAAGATTAAAAACGTAGGTGTCAGGTTGTTTCATATTCTCAATTCCCAGTTTGTTCTCATTCATCATTACAAAAGAGAAAAGTTTGAATTTAAGATGGAGTGGAACTGTGGGAGATATCAAATTCCAATACTATCAACCGATCCATTTTAATAGCTTTTGATTTTGTGAAATCACGCCCAAAAAGTATAAAGGAAGGTTGACGAGACGATACTTAGATCACATAAATCAATAAGTGATGAAAGAATTAAACCGACGGCTTCTCTCTCTTTCCAGGAGGATGCTAAGTCGAATACATAACCTTTTGAGTAAAGAAACCTCTATTGTCAGGACTCCTTTTGTCGTGCGTTGATTTTTCTTCAGTGGTGTGGTGCATACAATTTGATAATTAAAGAAAGCAACCCAAGCATGCGTCTACATCAATGACGAAAGCCTACAAAATGTCAGTCTGACCTAAAATGTAGTGGAGAGAGGAATAATTGATACCTTAACTCACCACTCCTCCTTACCATTTTGCAGTTAGTCATCTAGTTGACAACACTTTGTCCCAAAACAATCCAATTGCATGTGCTAAATCGATTTACTTTACGATCAAGATTACTTATTACCTCCAATTTTAAATCAAAGCACCTGGTTTAAAAAATTGGAGCTTATCACTTTAAACCCTTACAAATTGCATAATTTTGGGTGCGGAGCCTCCAAAATTGCCTACCTCTGCCACATGTCATCTTCTCCTCTTTTAAGTATGTGATCCCTAAAAAAATGGCAGAATCTCTTATCGTGGTTATGCATGTACAATGCCAGCCCATGCCTTCGTTTAGGTCTGTTTATTTTGAGGGCTAATAATGGAATGAAATGGAATGTAACATATTTTTATCGTTTGTTTGAAAGTTTTATAATGGAATAAAATAGACTAAGATGGAAGTGGAGGGTTTAATGCTACGTTCCATTCTATCATAAACAGTGAAAATAAGAAATCTCCGATTTGGAAAGTTTAGGATGGAACGTAACCTAATAAATACATACTACCTAATACACCCTCAATAATTCTTCTTAATATCAACCCTGACCAAATCATAATATTAATATATCAAATAAAATATAATAATATTTACTATAATAAATTTTATTAAATAATTAATAATAATAATTTCATATTATTAATAATAACATATTTATATTTAATAATAAAGTATAAAATTTTATATTTAAAATTTATTTATTTATTTTATTTATATAGAAATATATAAAAACAATTAAATAATAATTT
>JANZLF010000005.1:33009684-33037662 GCA_026546835.1 Erythroxylum foetidum | reverse complement strand
ATTGCGTATTCCCCATTTACAATAACGAATTTTGATCCAGTCTTCATAGTGAAACTCATCATTGGATTAAAGTCATTAATATAAGGAAGCAATAGAAAAGATTCACAGTTGGAGAGCTCTTACTTGAAAAATAAGTGAACTCCTCTTGCAAATGCTCCTGACATCTGGATCTTCCAATTTTGCCATCTGGATCTTCCAATTTTGCCTTGATTATAGAATAACTTAAGCATCCTATTTATAGATTTGATGAGGAAACAAAGGCTGCGTACTATCGGACCTCCCCAAACCCTGCTTCATTGCGGGATTTCAAACTGGGTGATGATGATGATGATGAGGAAACAAAGGAGACGTGGCATGGGAGTAGTCTTACTCTTAGCTATCCATATCTCTCTTTCCGACGAGGATTTGGTTTGTTATAGAACGTCAACACCAATCATTTTCCCTTCAGGGTCCTTGGATGAGGAAGAAGAAGATGTTGGATAGATATATCTAATCTCTTTGATTGTTATATCAAAATCTTGGACCTAACCTCTTCATAATCAGTTTAGTCAAGAATTAAACACGATCAACTAAACATAAAATACAATTTGTGTATTGATGTTGATCTAGAACCAAAATGTGTATCGACCTTTTCTTTCTGTACCTAACAAAAAAACCTTACAACTCCTGTTTATTTGCTTATGAGTTATTAGAAGCTGAGAAACAGGATGAAGCCAAATTTTATTTCATATCCATAACACCTTAAATGTGAAAGATGAAGCGCAATTTTGCACTTGCATGTTAAACTCGTCATTCAATTCACTGCATGGAGTTAATGACTCCCTCAAAGGATTGTAGATTTGCCTTGATGGTTGAGGGCTTTTTATTCTGCTTTTCAATTGGATTTTATGAACACAACCCTACTGAATGACAATGTATCGAGTAAGAATGATGTAAATCCATTTCGTTGCATTCTGTGCCCAATACATCCTCCTTTATGTAGTGTTCAATGGCATCATATTTTACAGTTTTTATAATCGATCACAAGGTACTATATCTGCCGTCTTTTTTCATATAACTTCAGAAACTCGCCTCCTCCGTAGTTGGCCGCCTCAAGAAATATCGTAAACTGTTGGAAAGAACCTGAACAATTGAACGACTCATTATGGTAATTGTAGCACAAGTCCTAAATTCATGTCTTTTTTCCAGCATCATGACATATATATATATATCAGTGGCATGCTAAAAAATATATATCGCAACCCTTTACCTGTTGAAGAGGCTTGATGATGGCTTTACCTTTATAGCTGACATGAAACTTTGCCTTAGCCAGTAAGCCCTAGATTCCAAAACCAACACAATGGCCATCAATAACCCAACAACCAGAGTATGGAAAGGAAAAGGGATTCAAATAGCTGAGATTAAGACATATAATCACCTCTGTGTCAAACTCTCCGGATTCAACAGCAATATTAATGTCAGTGATAATTTTTACAAGGTCCACCAACAATCCAGGTCGATCGGCAGTCTCCACATAAAGCAAGCTGTTTCAAATATATAATTGCCTTCTCTGCTTATGAGTAAGTTCACTTGGAATTTCACATTGGGTATAAATATGACTTGTCAGTATCTTAAAAGAGAAAAGAGTAATTGGAAACAAACACCAAAAATTTTCAAAAGCTCTCGACATCTACAAATATAAACTTTTACACATAAAAGAGAAGACGGGGAATAAAACACATTTGGTTCTCTTCTCTTCTTCAATAATATGATGTGGTGAAACCAATCTGCCCGTCGTTTCATGTATCAAGGGATTACGTGCAAGTATCTTCAAAGTATTGCCAAATTATGCACTCAAGTATTTGCATGCTTGCATTTGGGACAACAAGTCCTTGCATTTGGGACGACAAGTCCTCCACACCCTAGCTAATATTTTCTGTTTAAAGTCCAGATATGGTAATGATAAAGGACAATCTGACATCATATATGAACAAATAGGTTAGAAACCTATTTGTTACCTGCTGCTGCTTTCCCACTTTAACTCACTTTTTTAAATTTTCTTTGATTATTCATATTACCGTTACTCTTTTAAGGCAAAGAAACTAGGCAGGACTTTTCCCGCCTAGCTTGGATCCTCCATGGATATTGATCCCTTGAGCTCTATTTTGTCCTTCAACAACCTGTTTCTCCGCTACTTACTACTTCCAAACCTCTACCTGCTTCTTCAGCCTCAACTCCTGTGCTTCAAGCTTCTTCCTTAACCTCATAACATCTCTACCTGTCCATGGCCCTAACTCGAGTTCTTCCCTCACACACTTCTCAGGACCTATCTCTACCCCCTCTCCTCACTCCTGCACCACAGCTCCTATACTCCATAAGAGAAGCTCTGTCGCTCCACCCCCTGACCCCAAAGCTAAGGCAAAAGATATGCCAAGCTACAGAACTTGGAGTCATGTTGTAGGAGAATTTACTCAAAGTGAAGAATTAGATTTTATTTCTCAATGCAGAAAAGATGAAGCTCAGGTTGTAAGCCCCTTATTGAAATTATTTAAGCAGGATTCTAGAAAATGGGGGTTACAGACTTTAGATAAGGAGGGCAATACTTCACTTGGGATAATAAACAAGATGGGAGCTGGAGAATTAGAAAAAGGCTCAATAGGGCCCTGGCCAACAATGATTGAGTGACAAAGTTCCCATAAAGCTTAGCCTTCTTTGGAAACTCCCTTTTCTCTAACCACTCCCATGTTAAATTCACTAATTTGCACTTTTTTTAAGCCATCTAAGGGCCACTTTCGATTAAATAACATCTCTTACTCTCTCTAGGATTCAGTGAAGCTATCAGGAAGGGTAAGAAAATTCAGGTTTTGGAGTTTAATGCATTCATCTATATGTAGAAGTTCAAATGCATAGAGAGGAATCGAAGCTCCTGAATCAGACAACATTTCCAGACGCGGAGTATGTATTTAGGAGATCAAGAGCTGCATTTTTTAAAGTATAGGAAGACCTCTATAAATCTCCAAGTAACATGGCATTAAGATTAACTAAAAAAGAGCTGCTCCACAATTACACTCAGGCTCTAGATGTCCATAATAGCTCATTGAGACAAAGAGCTAGAGTACTTTGGATAAAGGAGGAGGGGATAGGAATACTAAATTCTTTTATACCTCTATCAGTGCCAGAAGGAATCAAAACAAGATAACTTTACACTACAATGACTTTGGCTCTCCCACTATTGGCCAAGAGGAGTTAAAGAAAGTTGCTTTCAACCACTTTAAGAGTCTCCTAGGCAAATCCTCCGATAGTAGCTCTCTACAAGCTATCATGAGCTACATCAAGAACAAACTGAATCAGGAACTTGTTCACCAACTTGTTAAACCTTTCAGTAAAGCAGATGTGGAAGAAGTTATCTTTAGTCATGATCTAAGGAAAGCACTGAGCCAGATGACTATAATGCTTTATTATTTTTACATAGTTGGAGCATAACTGGTAATATAGAAACTAATGCTATTTTAGAGTTCTTATTCACCAGGAGAATCCTAAAGGAAATAAACAAGACATACATATGCTTAGTTCCTAAAGCCTCTAACCCATCTTCTTTTCATGATTTTAGGCCAATATCATGTAGCAATATTATCTACCAAACTATTTAAAAGATGCTTGCATTCAAATTGGAGAAAGCTTTGAGAGGGCTGATTTATCCTAGTCGGAGTGCTTTTATCAAGGGAAGGAATGTTAGAGACAACTTATTTATCATTTAGGACCTACTAAAGTATTAACACAACAAGAAATCCAATCAAACTTGTACTTTAAAGATTGATTTTCGTAAGGTATTCAATTCTTTAGAATGGTGATTTGTCCTAAACTATCTAGGACCGTTTGGTTTTCCAAGACTATTAATGGAATGGATACATTAATGCTTAACAACCACTCTCTTTATGGAGAACCAACTTACAGTTTGTTACAATTTGCAATGGGCCTCCGAGCCCACACGAGAAGGAAAGTTGACCACACACAAGCTCAAGTGAGATTCCATCCTAAAACCAATTGACAATAGGTGGAGTAGCCCACTAAGCTTATATGTTAGTCTTCTTTCCTCTCTTTCTTCGATGTGGGACACTCATATGTGGGTATTTTCAACATACTTTTAATAGAGTAAAAGATATTAGGTAAAGGGACTGTAATTCTTCTTCCTTTTTCACCTTATATATGGAAGTATTAATCGGCATAATCTCCTACATGATTGATCCGAATGAGGCTTTAAATACCAAAAAAAATGCAAGGAGATTAAGCTCTTTGGCTTGGTTTTTGTTGATGAACTACTTCTATTAACCAGGGCATATATAGGCTCAATGTAGTTGTTGATGAGTTCTCTACAAGATTTCACCAAGCTGTCAGGGATGAGAATCAACTATTCCAAGAGCAGGCCATAAATCTCTAGAGATGCAATAGATTTAGCAGAAAGGTATTCAAGTTTGACTGTTTTCCAAGTCCAACAGACCCCTTTTAAATACTTGGGCATCCTTATTACCACTATAAAACCTACCTACAGAGAGTGCTTACTGCTCCCAGACACTATCAATAAAAGAATTGGCAATTAGCAAAATATTTTCCTTTCCTATGCCAATTGTTGTCTTTTGCTCTCAATAGCTTGCACATCTATTGGAGATCATACATCGTGCTCCCCAAGAACATAGTCGTTCCCATTGAAAAAAGTTTCAAGAATTTCTTTTAGTTAACAAATGCAACTATAGGGAAAGCCACTAATGTGAAGTGGTCTGACATATATGTATCTAAAAATGAATGAAGGAGGTTTAGGCCTTCCTAGAATTCACACCATAAATAAAATGCTCATCATCAAGAGGATTTGGAAGTTATTTAATGATAGGTGAAGTGGATGCACTTTCATCATTTAAAGTCAACCAGCACTTGGAACCTTAAAGAAAAACCATATAATTCATGGACTCTTAAACAAACGCTAGAGATTAGGAATTTGGTAAGAATGGAATTTAAGTTAATCATTGGCAATGAAAAGGATACTTGGTTTTGACATGACAATTGGTAGGCATTTAGTCCTTTGCACACAATTCCTAATGCTCACAGGCACAATCTATCTAACAAGGTAAGAGTAAATGAGATGATACACAAAAGTTACTAGAGGTGGAACCAAAGAGGGTTCTCAATAATTGGGAGTAATATATCACATTGCCAATGTTCTAAAAAACAGATCTAAAGTTAAACCGGTAAAACAAGAGAATTAAGGTTTAAAAAGTTAAACTGATATTAAACTGTCATAAAACTAGCTAAAAATTAAATAAAATTAAAAATTTTGAAATATGATTGAAAGAGATTGTCCTTACCTATCGAAGAATTTGAAGTCTAATTGAAAAAAGAGATTGTTAAATGAAAATTAATTGATTTATTTTAGCTAATAAGAACTTATTAATTTATAAAAATTGATCGATTAATTAATAAATTGATTGATTTTTAATAACAAAAGTTATTAAAGTAAATCAAACTAGAAAGTTAAAAACTGAACCGAAAAGTTAAAAGATTTAAGGTTTTTATAGTTTAACCAGATGAACTGATTAAGTTTTTTAATTATTGCGTATTACACTCCAAATACAGCAATACTTGATAAAGTCAGATGGCTCAAGCACAATTCTAGCACTTTCACAAACAAATCTTGTTTGAATATGATCAAGGAACACAAACAAGTTGCTACTTGGACTAAAATTGTTTAGATGAGTTCAAACATCCAGATAACTTCTTTCATAATGAGCCTTGTAGCCTTGAAAAGAGTTTCAAGGTTAAAAAAATTTAAAAAAATGCAGAATCAAAGGCATCAACGATTGAAGCGTGTGTTATGCAAACTAGAGGATGACAGCATCTCTCATTTATTTTTTGAGTATCAATATTCAGTTGGTCTTTGGAGACTAGTACAACTTAAATGCAATGCCCCCAGTCAAGCTTAAGGTTGTGAAAACCTGATTATAAGGGCCAACAAAATCAGTTTCAACATAAAGGGAGATTTAAAATTCTTCAGATTAGCTTAATATGGAGAAAGAGAAATGCAACAAAACATGGGAAAGATCCAACCAACAATGATCAATCCATCTTCAATAGCATAAACTGGATAAGGGAAATGATGCTATTTGATAACATTGGCAAGGAAGCAACCAATGTCATGCTGCAAAGATAGGAAATTTCTATGGCTTTACATCCTTAATGGACCTATCCAACAGCAACACATTTGTTAACAGGCCTACCTCAATTGCATATAAAAAATTAGTTGAAGTCTACTTCTGGAACTGATATTTGTTCCAGTTATTTTGCAATTTGCTTGAGTTATGGTTTTAGCTTTACGTTGAACTTGACTTGTAATACGTTGTTCTTTGTTGTGGCCTAGGGGGCTATAGACTTCTATTGTTGCATAGTTCCCTCCTTGTATTGCTTTCCTTGTATTTAATTTCAATTTTCAAAAGAAAAAAAGAAAAAGATTGGACACATAGGCTACTTTTAACCTCATTTAACTTCAAAAGTCAAGCCTCTACCTTGTGTTTTCAAGTGGCTGGGCTATTTCAAGATATTGTTAGTTTACTTAGTTAAAAGGTTGAACAAGTATAAAATATACACTAACTTTCATGCACCACCATTTGATGAAATGATATATTCAGTGCCTAGGATGATGACCTATCAGCCACAACAACTAATATATGTACATTTTAACCATTATTTCTCTTTACGACATAATTATCAACAAGATGCTGTGCATAGCTTTAGTCTGGGCAGTTGTATAGCATGTTGGGGCTTCTTTTCAGAATACCTTAAATAGCACTAGGAATAGTTACCTTCTATGAGGCCCATCATCTCTGACACTTATGTGAGTTGATATGTCCACATCAACCTGATGAATTTCAACATAACAAATGAGCAGCAACTAATACTATGGGATTCGGCTATTAATGCTATATTGAATAACTAATAGATGATTAACATTGACTCATGGGCACCAATTCAGGGATAAAAGAGTGAGGAAAAGAGTGAATTTTGAAAATGTTTGACACATTTTAGGCCTATTGCACCAATTTGACTTTGCACAAACCAATACTCTATAATGGAGAAATTATCACAACAATCAATTAATTTTAAAAATATCAAGAAACAAAGGAAAACCTGCTCTTTTGGTGGTGTCACACCAAAGGCAACTCCCATTGCTAACTGAGAACTGGATTCCTGGTACACCAATTTGAGCTAAGTGAATTTCCACAAGAGAAGCTCTTCAACTTGTTATGCCAAGAACAGAAATAAACAACCCAAACAATAAACTACCGGATGATACTGAAGCAGGTTGTTTATGATTGTCAAACGAATTGCCTCGAGCAACTCTGGCTCTTCAACTTTCCTACCAGTAGAACTGCCACAGCCAAGTCAACAAGAATTGTTGAATAAAATCTATTGCAAGAATAGTCTTGAAGACCTCACTAGAAGTCAAGATCGTCGATAACAATCATATTTTGAAAAGAAAATATTTTTTCCCGCACATTGCTTATTCTTTGGAAGGAATATTTATTGGGTCTTCCAGATGTTAGCATACTTTTGTAGGTGCTAACTTAGATAACAGATAACAAGAATTTTGAGGACAATGTAGTTCAGATTCTGCAAGAAGTAAATGCAATCACGTGAAACGTATCCTAATTTTTACGTGGTTCAACCACTTAGGACATTTAACATTTATAATTGATTGCACCAATGGATTAAGGATATAAGATATATGCTCTCCTCTACAAACTTAACAGATATCATAGTCCTTATGTGATGAGATGATTGAAATGGCTACCTTATCAAGTTAATTTATAGCATAATATCAAGTGTATTCAATGGAATCAACTTTGCAGTGGAAACAACACAACCAATTTAATATGAGCAAGTTTTTCTCTCCTTTTCATACAAATATGTGGTGAACCCCCATTGAAGTACACCTAATTGACAAATCTAAGAGAAGGAGAGAGAGAGAGAGATCACAAAGCATTATGGTGATGTCACTTACGCTTTGGTGATGCAAAATTTGTTGTGTTTCCCAGAAGAATCTAGAAAGACATTAGCTTTAACAACATTTAGCCCAAGGTTTTTAAGCGCACTCATCTGGAACATTGTTGCCACTACTTTGGTCAGAATGATTAAGATGTGCTATAAAAAGACACTGATTCGAAAGTAGACAATTATTATTATTAGTTTATCAAGTAAGTGCTCTATACAGTATCCAGGAGAGCTCCAAGGCGATCACCAAAAGTTATCTCCACTACAGTTGCATCTGGATTGGAGTCTTGATCAATTATAACTTTTGGCGTTGGAATCGTATCAGTGTTGTTGTAACTTCCGTCCTGTTTACAAAGCCCATTTCATTATATATAACCAAAACAATCAACTATTGCACAACCACCAAAAACAAAATACTAGCACACCTCCACAGCTGCAGCTGATGAACCTCGTACAATTATCGTCTTAAAAGACGACAATCTGATAGCAAATGCACGTCTATTGTCAGTAGAAATTAGTGTTTATACAGCACAATTTTAGTATGGGCATGCGAAAATGAACCTTATAGTCGTAAAATTCTAGTTTTTTGAGCCATTATACTGTAACCCGTATGATGCTTTCATTTAATTTTAGTTACCAGAGAAAGAAACGGAGACTCAAAGACATCCAATTAGGTAGGGAATTGTTACTAAATACGATGATATTCCATCGTTCTCAATGATAAGAATGTTCAGCAACTAATCTTAAGAGGGCAAATAAGGTAAGGTGTGGGAGTTAGATTTCATTGTAGGCCATAGAGGCGTGAATCGAAGGATTCACAATCCATAGCAGGTAATTCAAGCAAAATTTTCCAGTTTCAAGTCCATCCAACAAAGTGGTATTGGCATGGGACAGTACACCCACAAAAGAAAAAGCAAACATACCGAAGGACCATAAAGCCATGAAATTATTAGTTACTACAACATTCAAATCTAAAATTATCAATGTCAACGACAGAGACAATAACGTTTTTCAGTCTTCAAGCAAAAAAGGTTCGATCTTTCCTCAAGAAAGAAACATAAGTACTCTAATCTGGCAACCAAGTAGAAAGTATTACTTAAAACTTATCTCTAGATTTAAACAATAGAAACAAGAAAGAATCAATAAGCTGATAATAGGAATACCTTCTGGCTTCCTGGGAAAACATACGAAGTGGCATAGTACCGGAACCAAAAGGCAAGGAACTTTCAACAACTTTGGCATTGGTGCAACAAATTGCGACATTGGCAAAAGCCATAGCTACTGCCATTTTTGTCCTCTCTTTCTCTCACTGCGCAGTGACAGATGAAGAAGAAGAAGAGGGTAATGACAAGTAAGCTACAAACCGACAGAAAGCAGGAACACCCAAACGAAAGAAAGTCACGAATTCCAAGAAAGAGATGAGGTGAGCAATGAAGGATAGATGTCCGTTATTTATCTCATGTACATGTGTGTACAGTTTGGACGCAACCTTCCCTCTCTATCTTTTAACATTTTATCTCTAACATCCGTTCCTCATCTCTCATCTGCATCTTTAGTTGTCTTGTCTTAAAAATACTTTCCTGTTTTTTTTTTTTAAATTCAAAATAATAAATTATAGAACACAAGATTAACCCATAATAATTTCATTGTAAAACTTAAATTTAAAATAATAATTTTAACTTAATAAATGTTAAAATATTCAAATTTTTATTTTTATGTTATTTTTTTTTGTTGACTGTCAAATAAGATAATATTGTCACATATAATAAAAATATTGAAAATTAACAAATGTCCTTCTCCTCCTCGTAATTTTCAACGTGCAATAAAACCAAGCCCATTCTTAAAATGGAGTCGACATCACTCAACCCAGTCTAGTGGAAATTGGCATTAAACACAAACAGTTCGGTTAGGATGATTCATTGAATGCTCTAGTTGATCTAATTCAATCTTATCTTGGAATTTTAAAGGTTAAATACAAGAAATTATGATCAAATGAGAAGGATGAATTTTGAAGGAAACATTTTAAATTATGATACTAAAAAAATGGATAAAAGAAAATTGGATCAAATTACCATAATGCCTACACTACAGTACATGATAATTTATGGAAACTTAAAACAAATCATGTGGTTTCCAAAACAGTGTACGTTTGTGGGAAATTCTATAAACTCATACTTGGATAACAATAATTATGTGTCCACCTTATAAACAAAAATTGCAAAGTTGGGTCTAAACAAACTATAAAGCTACCTATTCCATAATCACACAAGTCCTGCAAATTTGGAGTAACTGTCCTTATCGAAAGGTGACCTGCCAACAACAAGAATCCAAGTGCATTCGCATAATTGGCTCCAAGTAATCTTATCCACATCATAGCAATTCAGAACTTTGATCGTTAGTTGTGTGAAGATAAACCGTTGTTTATCCCCTCACAACCTGATCGGGTCCGAATGGGATAGCTAATTTCACCTTCACAACCTGATCAGACCCGAATATGAGAACAACTGGAGTGGCTGATTCTACCTTTTAGACAAGAACTTTGTTCGTTAGTAAGAGGGTGGAAAACTTTACTCACTAATATGTCAACTTCACTCCCAAATACACGCTTCTCGATACAGTTCTCTCTCGAGCATCCATACAGATCTTGGTGACTAAGTCGCGACAACAACAAAACCAAAAATAACCACCATAATCAAAATAGCACTTTTGATACAAGGCGTAAAGTATTTCTGGTGCCATGTGAAGTTAAAAAGTAATGATACTAAGACACCCTCTCTTCTAGCTGTCTCTCTACCACACATCTGTTTGGAAGGTCGGAGAGCTGCAAGTAGAGCCAACCAAGTGTCCTTGTGTAACTAATAACCCTTGTTTCCTCGAATCCTAGCTCTCATGTCAACCTGGGAAAGCATCAAATGCTCACGAAAACTGAATTTATAAAATTTAGCAAATTTAACTTCATGTTTCACGCAACAATAGGTACAACAAATTAGATAATATGAAGATCAATAATCGTTTTAGACCATTCGTGAAAAGCACCATGTCAGAAGGTGCTGTTGGAGTAGGATGTTATTCCCTTCAGTTGCATCCCAGAAGATAATATTCTGATGCAATCCGAAGTATTAAGGTGGAATATATGCATTCCAAGACGCACAACCACAAACTAACAGAAGGTCAGACTTCGGTCAGAACTTAAAAACTCAAAGAAGGCTTAGATTATTGTTAAGACTTCCACATCCGTAAGAATCCAAATTAGTTGCCTCCTTCAGATCTTTGTCCAAGAACACTTTTCACCAGAAAATATAGAGATATCACGCCAAAATCTTTAACAGCTTCATAAACTACGCCATAAAATAGAGAAATATTTTAAACTCTGAATGAATAAACCAATCCCCTCCAATTTGACATCTCCCTCCCGTCCTCTTTCGTATTTACCAATCCAATGAAAAAACATCAATGGTAAGACGATTTCTGAACCCACAGGTTATACAAACCCAAAAAATCCAATTAACCAAATAGCAAGCATTTGAAAGAACTAAAATCAACCGACTAGCATTTTGAACCTTATTATTTTCATCTAACTGACTGGAGCATCGGACAAGATTTTTGTCAGAATTGCTTATAGCTATACTTGTTAAGTTTACCTGACAGTTATAGGACTTTCTGATGAGTTGGATTGTTTCAAACTGAACAGGTAACTTAGATCAAGGAATGAGACTCAAATATCATTATAACCTGAAAAGGGAAATGTTCTTTGGCTGTTTTGACTGATGTGTTGGCTGATGTGTTTTTATATAAAAAAGAATTGAAGTCGATTTGGAGCATAAATCTATATGTAGTATTTCAAATAATTCTGTCTACATCCATTATGTATTAGCGTCCTGCAAAACTGACACTCAACTCTAGTCTTGATTTCAACTGACAAGAACCAAAATAACCCTCTCTCTAACACCTCTTAGTAACCGCAAATGTTTTTAGGAAAAGTCAATTTAACTGATATTGAAAAAGGTGTTAGTGTTTCCACTAATAGTTTCTCATAAGCACCAGAAACAAGAACTGAAACAGAAAAAGACAATGTAACCCCCACAACCAAAAAAATAAAAAGAAAAAAGAGAAGAAAAGATGTACACAAAATCAACCAAGAGCTGATTTAAAATCAAACAAAACAATGTAGTCTTTGCCAAATAATCCTCATCATTTCCTTTTGACCCGTCAATAAGAGATTAAAGCCAAAAAAAACAAAAGGAGAATGTGCCCACGACCAACCTTTAGGTGGAAATTTTCAAAAACAAGGAACCTACTAGGTAAAGTCCACAAATTTGCAATCTGGTTTAAGAGAACCTCATGACAACCATTACTAGCCTTTTCAGCCTACTTCTACCTCAATCAAAGCCGTCAAAGAAAATGACAAGCCCCATCAAAATCTTCCCCACTCTTTGTACTAAGATGAATGCATTTTAATAACCTGATGAACAACAGATACAAGCCAAAAACTAGCAAAGGGACATCGTATAATACAACTACAAAGTGCCTGTGATTTCCACCGTATAAATTTAACCAGAGATTAATCTTGGAACTGTAAATTAACCAAGATTGCATTCATAGAAAGAAATTAAATTGGGGCACCAAATTGGTTAAAACAAGAAAAACAATCAGAAAAGAAAAAATGTTTAGACTAGCCATAAATCCCAATTTTCTATCTCACTTCCCCTCCCCCATCTTTTCCTTCAAAAGTCAAAGAACCCATGATGGAAGTAAAAATGAACAATAAAAGCATAAATAAAGTCAACAGACAAGGGAATTAAGGGCAGAATAATGCACTACAAGGGAAAAGTACATACCTGACCTCTCTTACAGTTGAAATATGTTTCTCTTAGACCCACACATTCACTTGATATAGAGGGGCTCTTTTCTCCTGCGCATTCCCTGTATGACCGTTGCTCTACCTTTGCATATACCAATGCAAAACAATATCTTTATTCAGTTAAACAAGCAAAGATGCAAAACTAACAGACAGAACCTGTGAATACCTTTACACAATCAGACTCGCTAAGACACTTAACCAGTTCCATTGCAAGGCCTTTACAAGACTTTGACATTTCTTCTTTATCTCAAGTCCCTTGAAAAAACAAAAAGCATGTTACAACAAAAGGGTTTGCAAAGGTACAGCTAATACTATGATCATTCTTTAAGTTTCAATTTTGAAGCCCCTGTTGAAGTGTCGCTTGTGACAAGTTTTGGCATACCCCACCACAATTCATTAAATCTATTTATTAATTTTGAAACATATCTTTTCCATTCTAAGCCACCATCCAGAATAAGTGATGATGGTCAGAAAAGGCCAAGTATGATATCCTTTCCACCGATTGACGCTGAGATCGAAAGAAAGATTCATTGGGAATTGTAAAGATTTGAACAATAATAGCTCCTTGGGTCTCACTTGAGGGATTTGGAGATATTGGGGATTCAGTCAAATCCACAAATTACGTTGATTAAGGTACAGGGACTTTAATTTTACATTACCTTCGAAGAAAAATCTATTACGGGCTGAATGTTAAAACATGCTTTTCGAAGTCATGAATTTGAAAAAGGCATACTTTGTAATCAATTCCCAATTATGATAGCAAGGACTTCACAATAAACCCTTAAGAGCATGCTTCTGACTCAATTCCACCAAGAAAACTCATCCCAGAAAAACATAAAGAAATCTCCGTACATGTAAGTTACCGAGCTTCTTTTTAGAGTTTTCAAATTTGCCAACGAAGCACCTCTTGCAATTTAATCCCTCAATTCCCTTTCAAGGTTCTCTCACTATACAATCTAGATTAATCGATCTGAAAACACCATCAACTCTGATATTCCCGAAAGGGTTACTGGTATTACATTCCAAGCAACAGCTTAATAACCACAACAATGACGTGAAACAGTTAAAACAGAAGCAAGAAAAAGCGCACTGTGCCAGTGATTAGAAGGAAAAAAAAAATACCTTTGAAATTGGTTTGAGAGAGAGAGCCGGCAAGAACGAGAAGCAGCAATGCAGACGCAACGCAACGCAAGACGAGCCGTCGTTGGACAAGGAAAGAAGAAGTAAGCCTTTAGGTATGTCATCCTACAGGCCCAAGTCCTTGATTTAGGAAAATTGGCCCAATCCAAATGTACCGAGAATTAATAATAAAAGAATTTCTGATTTTAGGTATTCATTTTGAGGAATGCAAAACAAATTATGTTATAATTCTCATGCATCAAGGTTAGAATCTCCACTATTTTATTGTTTTTTCATTAACCCTCTTTAATTTTTATGACTAATCTAATAGTTGAAAGATGAGTATATTAATTCCACTTGCAATCAATCGAGTAATCCTTATTTTTTATTATATAAAAGTTAAAATTGTATATTATTTTTCTATTTATCGAATCATTTATTAAACTGTACAATATAAAAGAAATAGATGAATAAGTCTTCATGATTAAATTAAAAGTTTAAGGATTACACATTTTTGTCTATATATGAAAATAAAATAACCATAAAACTTTTGATTCTTAGTTATTATTCCTTAAAAATTGATGCTATAAATAAAAATATGAATTTCACATCATGCATGAGTATTGAGATATCATACTACTTAAGATTATAATTGTTCTTGACAGCCTATGGTTTTGATGATAATAAAATTTGTTACTATTAATATTTTTATTTTTGATGATATAAATAGGTTATTTTTTTAAAGATTCAAGAAATGTTCAAAGATTATGTTTAGTGTACAATGATTAAATGACCAAAATGACTAAAATGGAACACATAATACAATTTAAAAGAATTTAAACGAATTGAAGTGGACCAAGAATATGAAAGAATAAAGTCATTATATGTATAACAATCATTGTAACTGTTCTTGTAAACTTATCTTGGTAATTTTGATGAAAACGGGTTCAATCATGGCATGATAATTTATACTTACGGCATATAGTTTATACTTTATCACATTAAAGAAGAAATTTACTTTTAATTATAAATAAAACATCTCAATCTTCAAGAAATTTTTATAGAACTTTAAAAATGATTTTAATTAAGTTTTTTTGTGAAAAAAAGATTTTAATCTTTGAAAGAAAGTATTGCAAAAAAAGTCTTATAAGTAGGTTTTCATTGGCCAAATATATTTAAAATCACTCATATGTAAGTATAGTTTTGTGATGAGTGTCACACCTCTTGTAAACATCTTATTAAGTGAATTATTTGATGTATGGAGAATTGATTTCATGACCAATAACTATTAGCAAATTTTATATTTAACAAAACTCTCAATACCTGCAAGTATATGGATCATATCTTGTAGTATCAAAAGGCATCGATCCCATGAGAAAATAGGTAAAACTAATTGAAACTAATTTTATCTAAAGTATTAGAATATGATTTGAGTGAAATAATAACAGAAATTAAAAAAATAAATAAAATCAAGCAAACGAACAAATAACAATTGAGTTGCCAAACTAAATTAAGTTTGATCAATGATGAATGTTTAGGATTTATTCTTTCATTATTTTGTTTCCTTAATAATTAATGATCCAATTATGTGTCCATCCTAGATTTCCTAAATGATTACTCTCTCTCAAGACTTAATTAATTAACCCTAATTGAATCCAAAATTGAAGATTTTACGACCTCTCGATTCACAAAACCTCATAACATTTTCAGTTATATATGAAGTTATCTATTGGATAATCAAGTTCTCATACAAGATCTCTCTTCGAATGATATTTGATTTGATAATTGTGTGACGTACTAAATTGCCAAATCTTGTTGCATAACCTAATCTGATTACTTTTGGCTTATTCTCTCAATTTATTGTCAAAGTATGAAATGCACAATTATCATAAGACCAGAATTTTGTATTGAATCAATAAAGATCCAAATCATAAAATAACTTCAAAAAAGACCTTAATCCAGAAATTAGACACCCATGAATGTAATAAAAATCTAAGCATTCGAGCTACATATCAAGTTTGAAGAAAATAGCAAAAGAAAAGAAAGAAAAACTCAATTTGGAGCATAATCTAGAAAAATTAAAGTTTGGACATTCTTTTTATCTCTGATAGATAGATATTTGACTATATTTTACCACCTATATTTGATTTACTTTGCTTGATATTTTATGCTTTTATCATATATTTGATACTTAATTTACTCCAAGTATGTTTACAGGTGATAATTGCTTTTGTGGACTTAAAGGAGAAAAATTCCGACAAAAATCACTACAAGAAATTAGTGGTTTACTAACAGAACAAAGCGTCAGTAAATGGCATAACTTCATTGGTAAAAAAATACCGATGGAAATGAACAACGGACGAAATCATTGTGAAAACGACCGCAGTTAAAGTTACTGACGAACTATATACCGACGGAAAAGTAAACGACACAACCATCGGTAAATTTTACTAACGGGAGACTTTCTGTCGGTAACCTGTAGTTTATGTAATGGAAGTGTTATGATAATTACAGATGGAATATAAAATACCGTTGGAAAAATATATTGATTTACTGACGGTATTTTATATTCTGTCGTTAACTAATATGAAAAGGTTTTTATATTCATTGACGGAATTAGGATTTCCGTCGGTAAAATATGTTGATATTTTCAATGGTATTTTATATTCCGTCGGTAATAAGTAGTAAGAAAAGTTTTTAAAAATTTCGGTTTCTTGATCTTGTGATAAATGCATAATTATAAGAGTTATCAATTATCTGCGCATAATAAATTAATTTGTAAATATAAATATATATATAATTTGTTGAATCAGAAAATTAATTAATGATGTAAAGTTAAAATTATTTTAATTGATGATAAAAATATTACAGTGTACATAACTTATGTTTGTAATTGAAAGCAAATGACTAGGATAAGCTAATGTCGTGGTGATCGCGGGTGCTCTGAACTGCTAAGCCTCTCCTTCAACTGTTCCATCTCCTATCTCAGCTGAGCCATCTGCTCCATCTGCTCTCTCATCTTAGCCATCTACTCCATCTGCTCCATCCATTGATTCACGTTAGCCATCTGCTCCTCTTTCATGTGAGCTATCTGGTCCATCAGTGTTTGCACTATGGCCCGAAGCTCGATGACTTCATTGTTGTATGTTGGTCTAGCAGACGCTGTTGTACTAGACATGGAACATTGCAAATAACATGTGTTCGCATATGAACCTAGCCCGAATATCCTTTCACGACGATCCCTACTACCCACAGCATCAAGATACGCCTAAGTGTCATCTACAAGATACTCCTCCTGAGACTGTCGATGAATGGTTTGTTGTATTTGGTCCTATTAGGAAACAAATTTTACATTAGTAAGGGATTATTATTAAGAAATTATAATAATGCATTAATTTCACATACATTCAGTTCTCTACATCGGCTATTGATGAAAGTCACACAGTCATATTTCTTCATGTGAGTGTGCAAAAATAGCTGAATAGGTGTAGGCCTAATGCCCAATGACTTTTTCTACATGAATAACCTAAATTGTTAGATATGACTACAATTTATAAAAATTTTGACAGAATTTCCTCTATTTTTTTGATATTTGCCCCCTGTTGAACAAAGAAAATAACTTAACATAGGCATATATGGCGCCAGACATTTATACCATTATCATTATCTATAATACAGTAAAGCAAAATATTTACAAAATAAGTGTCAAGTTGAGATACTTACAAGTCATTGTGCTCGTGGTGAGTTATTGATCATCCCGTATGTACAGGAAGACTCTCTCTCCCGGGGCCTCCACGTCTGTTGACGGAGTTATACCCTGAGATGGACATTGCCTCAAGTGATGCTCAATACTCCTGCCAACGACTCCAAATTTCCTCCGAAATATAATATGATCGTGCACCAACCTTATGTATCACACCAATGAAGTCATGATAACATGTACGAGCTCGCTTCTCCCATACTTTATACATGCTGGCGTCGAAACAAGAATCCTAGAAAAAAATTTCTAAAATAAGAAGAAAAAATAGACTATTGCATATAATGTAATAATATTTATCTAATTAGTGTATATAAATCAATATAAAAAGAAAATAAATATATATTGTACCTCAAACTCCTGAAAGTAAAATTGCTTTGTAGCCTCAGATATTTTCTTCCACGCATAACCCTCAAGATAAATCCTTTGCTTAAATGTGGAAATCATATTTCTGGAACTCGATCCAGACGGAACTAACCTAATATAAAAAGTAATTTGATACTGGCAAAAAACTGATAAACCTAAGACTTAATCAAAAGCAAATAGTGATTAATGTAATTTCACTTACTGTTGATTGACAATTGTTATCTACTTTCTTCCATCAGGTCCCTCAGCTCCAGGGTGACGGACCTCTCCTCCATTCGATAAAGAGGTATTGGATGATATATGAGTTGGGGAAGGGGATGATATAGCATGAGGAGTAGTAGGTGATGCGTCATCTGTAACTGTCAGCCCTGGAGGGGGAGGAGGTGAGTCAGTGCAAGCTGCAGACTGTGACGATCCACCTTCACAGTAAGTTACTCAAAACATCCCTCTAAACCTCGGCCGCATAACCTCTCGTTGTCTCTATGGTCCTATATTTTTGCCTGAAATTCAATGTTTATCGAATTCTTTACAAATATAATAATTTTAATTCAATATTTTACATAATATATGAAGAAGGAAATAAGGCAATGGAGTTGAAGGTTAACAATTCTTAACAACAACAATATTTAATTGTTATCACAATACAAAAATATGGATATAAATTTTTAATCAACTCAAAAAATTCCCCAATGAGATTTTTTCATCATTCAATTTGTGATGCATCTTTTATGTACGTACGTATAAACTATAAGCATAAGATTACCACCTTTTATGTATGCTAGTATATAATTTTTTGTGCCATTTAAATACCTTCAAACTTGCTTCAATACATTGTCTAATAGATTACTCCATTATAAGAATAAAACTTGCTTGAATACAATATGTAATTGATGATATAAAAGATTATATTAAAATACATGACTTAGGTTAAATTACAATTTATAATAGGTCACAATTTTATTACATAGGCTTGAAAATTTTTGACAAATTCAAAAACTTATAGTGTAATTATTAATATAGCATGTATTCCAAAAAGATCAACAACTCTTATATGCTTTGTTATATCACTCCTACTTATATAGATGTATTAGTATTGATAACTTTAATGGAAGTCTTAAAGGTTGGTGCTTCCAAAATGGTAAACTTACTCGGTTGAATTTTTTATCGATAAGAGACCAACTTATCCCGTTATGAATGCTTAGATTCAGTAACAATGAAAAAAATAGGATTATAAGAAGTTCTTATCAAAAAGGACAACCTCTAAATTTTTAAATTTGATTTAAAAGCCTACATCTAAATAATATTTGAAGATGGACTTTAACATATCAATAATAAACATGTATTTCTAAAATAGTGGGGGACCTAGTTTCCAAATAGAGAAATTAAAGATGAAACATGTATCAATTTGGATCAATAACCATAAAGTCCCACTATTAATTTGAAAGAATATATTATTATGAATTAATAGAATTAGAGGACTGTAATGGAAAATACATGTTGGTTAAATGTCCTTCCAACCATAGTTGCAAAGATTATTCATAACTTCCTGTTAAGATTGTAAGCAGTGAAATTGAAAACAATCAGAATAGTGAAGGAACTATAGAAAACTCAGCACAGGAAGAATCGTTGACACAAAAGTAAAGCAACCACCGAAAAGCTACTCAGGTGATCACTTTATCAAACTAGCTAGGTGGAAATATTGAGAAAGCATTACATAATAGATATAATTATATGAACATAAGAATCAACACTTATGATATTAATAATTCATCCCAAACTACTAATGGATATCCCAAAAATGTAGACACTCCAAATTTGAGGAATAAAAGCATCAAAGATCAAATGAACTTATAAGAGGATTTCTAAATAGTAGCTAAGAAAATATTTGGCAAGAAAGCCAAGCAAAAGACTCAACTATCTCCCATACTACTGAAGTGAATCACACGTTATTACAAAGCTTATAATACGATATATGAATACACGAGAAGGGGGGGTTGAATTGTGTATTCCCCTTTTTGAAAATCTTTCCAGACAACGTTTTGTTAAAAACAAGTTCTTTTCACAGAAACTTAGGTAAGTTCGAATTAATCAAAACTTTGAAAAACTTGTTTTGAAATCTAAGTAATAACAAAACATTGAACTTAAAAGAAGATAGAGTAGAGAGAAGTCGACACAGCAATTTTATACTGGTTCACCCCAAACCGTGGACTACGTCCAGTCCTCAGAAGTCTTTATGAGATTTCACTTTCTCTTCAACGTTTACAAGTATTCTTTCTGAGCCTCTTCAGGTTTCTACACTCAGTATTCTTTTACTCTTAGCCTCTGCAGGCTATCTGTACTACTTTCTTACAAAAGTGTTTGAACTATGTTACAGTAACACTAGCTCTTAGCTAATTTGCACAATAATCTCACAAACAAGCTTTTTCGTTTGCGTATACGTAAGTCAACTAACTTTGCAATCTTCGACTTCGACTCATATTTATAGCCTTTATCTACAACTGCTTCTTGAATCTTGAAAGAAACGGTTAATCAGTTGAGTTCTGTAACTAACTCGAACTGACTCTTACGTCTGCTTGTCTTTCTTTGTCTGCTTTTGAATTCTACGTCTGCTTTTGAATTCTACGCCTGCTTTTGAATTCTGCGCCTGTTTTTCATTTCTGCGTCTGCTTTTCATTTCTGCATCTATTTTTTACTTCTCCGTCTATTTTTCATTTCTGCGTCTGCTTTCATTTCTGCGTCTGCTTTTCAACTTCTTTGTTATTCATCCTGCGTCTGCTTTTTCTTTTCTCCGTCTGCTTTTGATTTTTGCGTCTGCTTTTTCTTCTTCTTTGTTATTCATCAAAATCATATATATGTAAAGTCATTTTGACTCAACAGATACTTATGGATCGATGTAAACATTATCAGTAAAATGAAGTAAGTATTTTCTTATCTTTGTTAATGATTTCTTGAGAATGTGATGAGTGTATTTCCTAAAAGAGAAAGCAGAGGCTCTTGAGTTATTCAAGATATGTAAAGTTGAAGTGGAGAAGGAATATGAGTGTTCAATCATGAAACTCCAAATTTATCGCGGTGGAGAATTTAAATCCAAAGAGTTTGAATTATTTTGCAACCATTTTTATATCTAGAGGTAACTGACAACAAGCTATACACCACAGCAAAATGATGTAACAAAATGAAATAATAGAACAAGTGTTGAAGCAGCCAAAATTATGTTGAACGATAAGCATCTTCCACTAAGTTTTTAGGCAGAAGCAGTGGCTATTGCTATATATGTTCTCAACCGATCGCCAACACAAGTCGTCAAAGAAAAAACACCTGATGAAGCCTAATTTGGTAAAAGCCCCAATGTTAGCCATTTGTGAGTTTTTGATTCAATTGCCTATGCTCATGTACCATCATAATTAAGAAGGAAGCTTGATGTAAAAAGCATAAATGCATTTTTATTGGTTATAGCAAGGAGACAAAGAGCTATCGACTTTTCAATCCCAATAATGAAAATTAATTATTAGCCGTGATGTCATCTTTAATGAAGTAGATGTTTAGGATTGTGCAGGAAATGATGCTACACATACCATTAAAGATATTACAGAATATGATTTAGAGTCTCTTGATTTGAATTCTACTTTGGATCAGATAACAACAATATACCTGCACAATACCTAGAAGATTCTACTTTGAATTCTCCTATAAGAAAAGTAAGACATTAGTCAAATTTTTATGTTATCTTTGATTTTGCTTGTCTTGCCATAGAACATACTTTTAAAGATGCAGGTGAAAAGGACGAATGGGTTAGAGCAACGAAAGAAGATTTGAAAGCTATTGAAAAAAAAATACCTGGACTTTGGTTGATTTTCCTAAAGGGAAATATGTTATTGGACTTAAATGGATTTTAAGTCCAAGTTCAATCTAAATGGTTCATTGAAGAAGAACAAAGCTCACTTGATCATCAAAAGGCATGCTTATTTGGATACAATTAGAATATTTCTAACTATGGTTGTGCAAAATAGTTAGCCTATATATCAGCTAGATGTAAAGTCAACCTTTCTTAATGATGATCTTGTGGAGCATCTGTAAGTTAAGCAACCAAAAATCTTTGAAGTGAAGGATTTGAACACGAGGTTTTCAAATGGCAAAAAGCACTCTACAGGCTCAAACAAGCACCACAAGCTTGGTAGGCTAAAATTGATTCCTATTTTCTCATAAACAATTTCCTATGGAGTGCAAATAAGCCTACATTGTATGTCAAGAGTTGTGTTAATGATTATTTGATTATATGTTTATATGCGGATGATATAATTTATACTGATGATTCTTTTGGCCTAATGAACACCTTTAAGGAGGCCATGATGGAGGCATTTGATATGTTTGCTTTGGGACTCCTACATTATTTTTTAGTTTTGGAAATTGTTCAAGATGCAAGTGGTATCTTTCATTGTCAACAAAAGTATATTATAGATTTACTGAAGAATTTTTCCATGGTGAATTGCAAAGCTGTCAAAACTCCTCTTAATGCCATTGCTAAATTCCTCTTAGGAGATGGAGTTAAGAAGGCGGATGAGAAGTATTTCAGAAGCTTAGTTGGTGGTTTGATGTATCTTAAATGTTCTCGACCTGATATAATATTTGCAATAAGTTTAATTTCTCATTACATGCATAGTCCAAGCAAACATCATATTTGGGCTGCTAAAAGAATGTGAAGATATATTTAAGGTACAATAAGTTATAAGATTAGGTATAAAAAATGTAATTAAGGATCTTATAGCTTATACTGATAATGATTGCTTGGTTCAATAGATGACAAGAAAAGCACAATTAGGTTTGCGTTTTGCTATGGTGGAGGAGATATTTCGTGGATATAAAAAAAGCAATAGGTGATTGCTTTGTCCAGCACAAAAGCTAAATATATAATTGCCACAACCACAGCTTGTCAAGCAATATGGTTAATAAGAATTCTACAAGATATGAAATAGAAACAAGTGCAACCAACAAAGATTTATTGTTATAATAAATCCACAATTAATCTTTCAAAAATCCTACACACTAAAGCAGAACCAAGTGTATTAAACCTTAGTATCATTACGTAAGAGTGAATAATAAAAAGACACTTTAAATTTATTTCTCCACTGTTTTATCTTCTTTTCTCTTTCTACATTCCTGACATTTGGCTAGGAACAGCACTGAAGATATGCCTCTTTGACTATGTTTGGGTCCAATTCTACAATAATCCTCCATGCCAATACACTCGTGGTGATATAAGACAATCTTAAAGATGCATGGTAGCAGTGGACATCAGATATTCCAGCGATCAAGATCTTCTTGGGTTTGCTAGCATCTTCAAAAGCAGCAGGAAGTGGGTTTATTCCTGTACCTGATCTAACCTCCAAGGTGCTTCCTGCAATCAAGAATTCTACCAAGTATATGGAGGATTCATGCTGTGGTCTAAGTATTACGATGACCAAAGTGGATAAAATATCTTTTAAGAAAATTGATAAATATTTGAATTTAAGTTATAAAAATCTTAGTAATTTTATTCTAACATGCGATTAAGAAATTAGCTTCCAAAACTTTGTCCTAATTAGTTGATGAAACAGTGTTTTAAGTTTAGACAATGCTTGTGTTTTTTACATTGCCATAGGAATTAATTAGGAGTATGAATTTCGTTTACTCCGCCATTGTGCGATAATTCAAGTTACCTAGAAGTATTAAAAGTGAGCTTTTTAGATAGATTTGTTTCAAGTCCTAAGAATCAAAAGCGTACGGATAGAGCATGAAAGGACCAATGGTATTTGTTTGACAATGGAGTCTTCCATTTATTCTTTTTGGCATTTTTAAGTTAATTGATTTGTTTTTCTATCTTCGATTTATTGAAAATATTATTAATGTTAAGTCACCGTTTCACCACAATAGCTTAAGCTATTGTGTGAGCCAATTTAATTAGTTTTATATATTCACTAACACACCCTCTAAAGTGAAAGTCTTTTGGACTTGAAACTTGCACAGGCTCACTTTATCTTGTGCTGAATAATAGGTAGATGATAGGATTTGAACTCACGACCACTTAGTCATAAAAGCTTTGATATCATATTAAGTGACTGTTTTATCACAATAGCTTAAGTTGATATGTAAGATCAACTTAATTGGTTTTATATATTTACCAACAATTAGCAAGATGAGGTTTTAATATTAACTAACTCGCTTCAAGCTAGGCCACTTTGGTGACTAACAAGTTTTCCATGCAATAAACATTTAATTGGACAATTATCATACATGACAAAATTTAATTTAACTAGTTTGGCCACTTTGGTGACAAACAAACTATTTTAAATGTCCATAATGTCATGTATTATATTCTACATATACTAGTAAAATTTAATTCCAACTATTACATAATATAAAATTTTGATATTCAAAGTACCACAAACAAATATACTATGGCACTAATTTTCAAAATTATATTATGTATAAATCAATTATGAAATAAATAATCCTTTATAATTGGGCTATAAATATCTATTAATTCAATATAACCCTTAATGGCCCACAACTCTTCAAAAAATTCAGACCATAAGCTTATTATTGGGCCTGAAGCCCGTCTGGAAGAGTGGGGCTGCGTCTGGCGCGTGCACAGCACGCGCCAGCGCCTCCTCCAGCCAGCAGCGTCTGGTGCGTGTGCAACACGCGCCAGACGTTGTTCATCGTCTTCCTCCACCGATTTTGGGTTTTTTTCTTCTTCTCTTCTTTCTTTTCCTACGATGCTTTGGATTCTTTATACCACAAAACATCCGAAGCCTTATGAAGAGCATCTGTTGTATTTGATTTCTCATTATACCAAAAAAATCATTCCAACCCATTGATTTTCTCACTCCGAACAATCCACCCATAACAGGTGAGTTTCGTTTCTCTTTCCACCATTAAATCGAAAATCATACCGTATATGCATGGAAATGAACGAATAAAACAAACTAAATATCAGGAAATCATAATCCAGAAATGCACAAACAATACCCACATAAACATGAAGCAATTCCAGTTCTTTCGTTTGTATATATTTCCTTACTCTAACCCATACATTTATGCAAACCATCACCGTAATAATTCAATCTTTAGTGTTTTGAATTGCATGATACTTCGGTTCATCCTTATACATCCAAAAAATTAGCAAACCGAAAATTTCAAAACACAATCATATATTATCACCGAAAGTTCTTATTCAATTTCTAAATTCCTTTCATGGCATTGCAACGAGGAAAATAATGCCATAAACTACAGAAGCATTCATCATGTTATACAAAATGATACACGGTAGAATAATTAATCATGCAATACCGTGCTCTGATACCAATTGTAAAACCAATTATAAGATCGACAATTATTTTGCGTACCCATATCCATATCGCTTCCTCGTGAGATGTCGAATTGCTTTGAAAGAGTTTATTTCCTCTCGTCTTCTTCCGTTCTGTTTTTCCATTTCATAATTTTTTACAACTTATATACCATGGCCAAAGGACACGTCCTTTGGAATTAGGAAGAGAGAGGAAAAGGGTGCGTTTCATATTATCTTGGGTGCGTTTCATAGGACTCAATACGATAAATTACATGGGACATAAAATAGTCTTACAACAATGACATCAAACCTGCTCACTCCTTCAACCTCTGGTTGTATATGAATGGAGGGCTACTCATAAAAAAAAATTGAAGTTCCAAATTAATACTTTTAACAGCAAACTTTGCAATGCAGAGTTGGAGAACTTGGAACATCTAATGATGGAGCACAATTACACCAAAGAGATATGGAAAAGAATTTAGGCAAAACTTTGCATAAACTCACTGATACACACTTGGATAATTTGACACTATCAAATGGATGGATAGTATCAAAAATATGAGCCAAGCCAGGCTGATTACAAGGCCTTAAAGATAAGATAGGCCACGATGGTTTACAATGTTTGGAAGGAGAGAAATATCAGAATTTTCAAACATGGAAGCAAATGCTTGGAGACATTAGAGTAGGAAATCATTCACCAAAGTAGGACCGGCATGTTAGCTAGAGGAATAGCTAATAACTTGTCAACACGTCTGAAAGAAATATGGAGATTAAGTTGAAGTATTTTGCTAGGAACATTATTAACTAATTCAGTAATTTTTGTTGTACTTCCTTAACTCGTGGTCATAGGACTGCACATAATCGTTATCAATGAAAGTTATTATCTTTCCAAAAAAAAAAAGGTTAGAAGGATAAATTTAACTTTAATGCGTAAATTTAAATATAAATTGCTTTAATATTTAAATTAGATTTTATTATTTTAAAACAATTCAAATAGAAGACATAATTATGTAAAGACTTAATTTTGTCAATTTTCTTCCATTTTACATTTTAAGGATTGTTTTAGAGCCATGACTCTAAAAAACCTAATATTCTTTTTAAATATTTAAAATTAAATAAATAATTAAATTATTTATTTAATTTAATTTAATTTTAAATAAATTTTATTAAATTAGTAAAATAATTTGATTATGCATCATTCCTTCTACTTTACAGCTTATGGTGGTTTTATTTGTTTCTTTACATCTCGACTAACCAAGTACTTTTCTATGTCTTTGTCTTTGTTATTAGCGAGGGTTGTTTTTAACGTTTTATAGGCCATCGACAAAGTAAAAAGAATGCCCCAAAAAATCGGCAATATACAAATATTTAAACTTTAAAAACATATTTTTATTATTAAAATTTAATATCTATGCATAAGTGATTTACTTTATAAGTCCACAAACTCAACAAAATATTACATGATCACAACATCAATTAGTAATATCTTACAAATTTTAGTAGCAGTATCATTACTAAAAATTGTAGCATTAACAACAAAATAACAACAGTAACAATTGAACAGTAATATCGTATTGCAAAACACCAAAAGAATTACACTAACAAGGACACATATGATCATGATTTATGAAAAACAATTTTTTCGTACATTTCAAGATGCAAAATCGTTAATAATACTATCAGGATTAACATTGTCTAACATATTGTAACATCCCACCCCTACTAGAAGGGTAAAATAGGAAATTTGTCATAGGATGGGATTGATAGGGAATAATTATTGTTCATGCATAATAAGATTGATACACAGTATCAATTGTACACATGAAATTACTGTACATGCATACATGGCATTCCCGGATTTTGTGCCTAAACGGCATTTTAGTAGGATTAACGTGGTTAATGGGTTTGAAAAATTATTCTGAGTGCGCCATAAATGGTTTTCTATTTTAAGGGATTTTTAGGAATTTTTCTGGATTTTTCCGGAGAAAATTTCCGGACCGAAAAAATCGCCAATTGGCGAACCGGTCGAGTTTCGGTAGCGAAAGTTTCTACCCAATGGCACTGTAATATTGGGTATATTATTTTGGAATCGAAATTAGGGTCATTTGAGTTGATTGGGGTTAGTTTTTGATCTGGATTAAAAAAATAATAAGTTGACTTTTCTTTAAAACTTGGACCAATTACATTTTGACACCAAAAGCCTTCATTTAATGTCTCTTGCTAGGCCTTATCGTTTGTGACTAATGAAAGACATAAAAAGGGTGCTTTTAATTGTGTTTTGGAGGCTCATCCGAAACTAGCTTCATGCTTTTCCCTCCTCCATCGATTTTCTCCTTCTCCATTCTCATTGATTTTTGCTTTTTTCTTCACCTTCCTCCAAATTACTTCATGCTCATTGTTTTACCATCATGATGAGTTCTTGTTGGAGGGTAGAAGAAATGGTTAGAAGGCATAGTTAAGCAAAGAGTTGAAAAGAAGTGAAGGTTGGAAGCTAATTAGGTAAGTAAATGAATTAAGCTTTATATGATGTTT
>JANZLF010000005.1:32984808-32995323 GCA_026546835.1 Erythroxylum foetidum | reverse complement strand
AAACCCATTCCTCCCATACATGGAGGGTATGGACCATTACCCTAAACTTGGGTATGAAAAAACTATTCAATCAATCAATCATAATAATCAACCAACCATTATCTTTCATTCCATTCCTATTGATTTGTTTCCATACCCCTTAACCAAGCATCCCCTAATACTTACTGTCCTCATAGGATCCACTCGTATTTGTCAGTACTAGTTATGGCTACAATGTACACTTGCAGTATTAAATATTGACTAACTCTCTTTAAGTTAATCAATCTTCCTTGTTTAATCCACTTCTGTAAGATGGTGGCTGCGTTTTTTTGGCTTCTTAATATTCTTCCTATGTGTCTTAGAATTTTAGGCGTGTAACTAGGGTTTCCCCCTTTGATCGGTTCCAAAAATTCCCTCAAATCATAAAATAGATGGAAAAAGTCACACCTGGGAAACCTCTGTCCTAATCGTGATTCTGGAAAATTTGCTTATATCACAATCTGTGACCTTACCCATGTAGCTCTATGCATGTCTAACATCTTTGTTCTTCAATTATATAATCTTCAACACTAACAAACATGTTAAGAAACATAAAACTAAGATTGAAAACATGCTTTAAACACACAAACACTTATACTATAAGTACATACTGACATGAACACAATTCTAAGACTATACATGCAACAATCATCTAATAAACACCTATAAATACGCTAAAACATGTATTAGAACAATAGAACTTAGTATAAACTAAATTTATCAACATCCCCACACTTAAATGTTTGTTTATCCTCAAGAAAAAACTAAAACAAAAATAAAAACAACAAACTTAAACACATAAGAATACATTTATGCAATATGCAATAATGAGACAATAACATCTAACTTTATAGAATCAATTTAACTGCAAACATTAATCATTCAAGTGTGCCATCATACTAACATGCATTTCATGGTTAAGCACTTTGAATTGAATATACATAATTAATCAAAATATCAACTTCCTATTCGTTCACCTATAGCACTTTGTACACACACATTTACAAATAGTAATCAATCAAAAATTGTAGCTATCACTAAGTATCCTTTCATGAAATTTTTTGTTATTTTCAAAGGTCAGCAAGTATTATTTATCGAAACACCATTTTTTAAATTTGCTTTAACATTAACCTAGTCTTTTGATGTGAAACAAACTTCTTGTCATGAATGTCTCTTGGTTATTCAACTAAGCCACGCTTTATTGATAAAACTGCCTCTCCCACTTTGAACTTTTTCTTTTTAATATGAAAATGATGTCACTTCTTCACCTTTTCCTTATATATCTTGGCATTCTCATATACAATAAAGCGAAGTTGGTCGAGATCATTCAATTGTATGAGTCTTCGTTCACTCGTTTGCTTCCAATCAAAGTTTAAAGCTATTGTCACCCAATATGCTCTATGCTCAAGTTCCAGGGGCAGATGACAAGCTTGACCATACACAAGCCTAAAGGGATTCGTCCCGATCGAAGTTTTGAAGGTAGTTTGATAAGTTTGATAAGTTGATAGAGCGTTATCCAACTTTAATGCTCAATCCTTCCTTGAACCATTTGTCGTCTTCTCCAATATTTGTTTAAGTTCATGTTCAAGACTTTCGCTTATCCATTTGTTTGCCAGTGGTATGGAGTGGCAACATGATAATGAACTCCATATCTTTTCATAAGAGTATCAAAAGATTTATTATAGAAATGTGCTCCTTTGTCACTTATATTGTTCTTGGCACTCAAAATCAGATGAATAGTCATTTAATGAATTTTTGTACCACTTTGCCATCATTTGTTGGAGTTTCCATAATTTTAGCTCGTTGTGACGCATAGTCTACTCCTCCCAAAATATACATGTCCCTTATAGAGGATGAGAAGGGCCACATGAAGTTAAGTTCCCACACATCAAAAACTTTAACTTTTAAATTGTTAGATAAGGGCATCTCATATATTTTCAAGATGTTCCTCACTTTTTGACATCTGTCGCATTGTGCCACAAATTCTTAAGCATATTTAAATAGATGTGGCCAATAAAATCCACATTTGAGTACTCTTGCCACCATCTTATTTGCTCCATAATGCCTAGCATACACAAATCTGCAAATGCATGAAGGTGTATAATATGTTGAGAAATATTATTGCCAGCAATTAAAATATCATCTACATAACAATGTATAAAATCATGATATTTGAAAATATGATCTATTTTTCTTTGAAATATCTGTGGGGCATTTTTAAGCCAAAAGGTCATTACTAACCATTCATAATGACCTTGTAGAATAGAAAAAACAGTACAAAAAATACTATCTTTATTTATTTTTATCTGTCAAAATATACTTTTACAATCAAATTTAGAAAAGAAAATTGTTTTCCTCTTCTTAGGTTAATGTTTCTTTACGAGGCAAAAAAAAAAATCCATCAAATACTATATTATCATTTAATTTTTTATACTTTATCATCGTTCTTGCTTTATTTTTAAGTATCTATGCATAATTTTTAACCATAAATGCTGGAGAGGAGTGTGGAAATTTACTGGATCCAATGATTTTTAGATTTTCTAGTTTAAGTTGCCTTTTAAAATCTTCTTGATCTTCCACATTTTATCTCATTTTAGTAACTCTAATAACTTTTTATCTATCATTTATAAATTTGCTTTTTCTTTGTTATTATCCAAGAATGTAATAGATTATTAGAATAATTCCTTCTTATTTTCTGTTTAACTACTAATCTATCTTTGATAGTCTAATGGTATTTGTGTTTTAGAATATTTTTTAATTATCAATAAAAGTTTACCTTTTGGAAAATTCAGTTTTTCTTTATATCCTCCACCCTAAATTCACATAACAATTGAAAAAAGCAACAAAAATTGTACTCATGCGTGAGATTTGAAAAGATTATATAATAATCAGCCTTATTCTTAACTAATAAAAAGGCTGTTTACAAAAACAATTGAAAAGAGCATTTCAAGTTAATAGCTTAGCTACCCGAGAGAATAATGCATAGATCTACTACTAGTAGGCGCGGCCCGCATAGCTTTTGCAGTTAAGAATGAGAACCACATATCTACAGTATCTGGCCGTCTGGAGAAAGAGAAACCGTACGAATATCAGGAGGCTGGCTATGTTGCAACATTCAAGTCAAGACACAAAAATAGAAATGGCCGTTGGATAGAGTTAAATTATGGATGATATTTCACCGTGGGTAATTGTACAAGGAACAAAAAGCAGGCATGATCAAAGAACAGTGACAGACGAACTTTTAAGGCCATCAACAACGCCTAGCATCCGTAGATCAGATTACTACTCACGAGACCTTTGCATGGACCAAACCTCCCATGAAGTCCATAAAACATGACTCTAATCTGTAAATCATGAAGTGACACTGAAATCATGAGACACATGTTTCAGTGAAAAGAAGTACCTTTAGGAGCCATAATGACCTTAATCTATGAAAAACCACAGAATGAACTTCAAACGGACATGCTTGATGATAATACATTGAACCTGATCTTACCCAGAAAAGGAAAGTATAGAAGGACCAAAAGATGAATAACCTTCATCCTTACTTCACCAGGGACAATGCTTAAGAAGATTCATACAAGCACCCACACTCTTACAAACAGCCATTATAACATATTTCATCTTATCACATCAAAGATAGCCTGGAAATGGATAAGCAACAGAAATCCGAGTGCATGGTATTTAGAAAAGGAATCAAAATTCAAGCACAAGGGAACAAATAAGCAATGCCAAGATGACATATAAATGGGATAATTAGAGTAGAACATTCGAAATTTGCATAACCATAGTAAAAGATTCGAAATTCACAAATGCAAGCCTAATAAAGTTTATTATCTGAACGATTCACCTCCTAATCTTTCCACAAAGGTCGTACCATCCCCACCCAAGCTAACACGGAACCACCAAACACAGAAAAAAGCTTTAACCTAAATGACAAGTTTCTAGTCATCAAGGCACAAAAATGCTTCACAAATCACAACAATTGAACTACTTCATGTAAAACATTCTAGGGCAGCCAGCTAGCTAGCTACATCCACTGACATTAAATAGTTGGTTCTATTCCTTCTCTATCCTATAACCATTCCATAAATAAAATCAAGATATCCGCTAACAGATTGATTTCCATAATGTGATTGCCAAATTGCTTAATCGCCATTGCGCCAATGTCCTCCTCAAAAAGATATCAAAAATCACAGAAACAAAAATATTTGGACAATGACAACAATAATAACCAACAATTAACAAAGACAATAAAAAAGAAAAGAACTGAAACCTAATTGATTATTATGATCATGAAGAAGTAGAAGAAGAAAGAGGGCGTGGTGGAGGCAACAACTGATGTAGATTCCCATTATTCCTGGAAATAAAGGGATGATGCAACAGCTGCGAGGCCGTCCATCTCCGCCCCGGCTCTCTCTGCAAACAACGCCCAATGAAATCCCTAAACTCATTCGACGCCGTGTGCGGCGCCTCCGGCGGCTGTGACATACAAATAGCGCACATCAAGCTCGCCCAATCCGCCTGCCGACTAACCGCAAACGGAAACCTACCAAGATAGAACTCCAATATGCTAACCCCCAAACTCCATACATCTCCCGCGCAACCGTCGTATTGGCCGTGATTCAAATCAGTGTTGATTCTCTCGGGGCTCATGTAGGCGATTGTCCCAACAGACGAGTTGCAAGGGTCCATAGTCTGAGCGAGGATTCGAGAGACCCCGAAGTCTGCGATTTTGACGCTCTTTTTGGAATTGATGAGGAGATTGGAGGGTTTAATGTCTCGGTGAACGATATGGCGGCGGTGGAGGTAGGCGATGCCGTTGAGTATTTGACGGGCAACGTCGGAGAGTTGGGACTCGTTTGGGATCTGAATGCTTTCTAGGGATCCGCCGTCCATGAACTCCAGGAGGACCTGGATCTCGCCGTTGTGGTCGAACATGTCGTGGCAGCGGACAACGTTGGGGTGGTTGACATCGCGGAGGATCTCGATCTCGCGGCACATCTGGAGGCGGACGGAGTCCTCGTGATTACCGTAGATAACTTTGAGGGCGTAGAAGCGTCCGGTGGGGCGGTGAACAACTTTGTAGACTGTGCCGCCGCTGCCGCAGCCGATGCGTTGGACGCGCTCCAGGTCGGAGAAGCTGAGCTGTTGGTGGTGACTTGTGGACGTCGTGGAGGAGTTGGAGGTGGGTGGGAGCGGAAGGGGTACGGCAAGTTGTGGGTCCCGCCGTGGAAGAGGTAGAGTGAGGTCCGGGCGCCGCCGGGGGCGGTTTTTGGTGTTGGCTGTGGGAGGAGCGGGCTGAGCGGGTCTCATGACTTGTTTTTGGTTTAAAATGAAGATATTTGGGGATTTTGATGGATTATTGGTTGAATGAATCAAAAATGAAATACAGAGAGAGTGAGAGTGCTGAGTTTTGATGATGATCTAACAAAAAGGAAATCACATCACTCCAAGATGAAGATGGAATCTCACCACTCACTTATCTACTGAAGAATCCATTGGTTTGTTTGGTTATCTTCCTCCTATTCTTTCTTCTTTTTCTTATAAGTCGAGTTGAAGTTGAAGGGGAGGGGGAAAGTTCTCGGAAGAGGACAGACTACAGAATACACATTTAAAAAAAAAAAAAGATTTGGAGACGGAGACGGAGACGCGCCTGTGAGTGGAGTGTCCAACACCTGCGAGTCAGGAAGAGAGAGTGCAAAGTGGACACACACCAAAAGCCCCTTTCCAAATCAACCATCAATGTCAGACCCCACTCTCCTCGCATCTGTTACTATACGTGTTTCTTTTCTTTTAACTTTCCAGAATAAAGTCTGATATATATACATCACAGTACAAACATATATAGTTTAACTTTTTCAAAAGTAATTTAAACCAATTTCAGTATTTTTATGTTCATTCATTGTTTTCCAATAATTGATAGAAAAAGGCCCCAGTTCCGTTTGCATTGCAATCACTTCCGTTCAACTCCAAATCAATCCTCTACTCATAGTTGGGATAGGGGTGAACATTCCGCTAATTCAGGCCGAAATTTTATTGTTCAGGTTCGGTTTAAATTATTCGATTTTTTTTATCTTATTCGGTCTGAATCCGAATTTTTCTTACCCGAGTTTACCAGACTCGAATTATCCAAAATTTTGTTCGGCTTTACCCGAATTATCCGAAGTTGTTTTTTTTTATAATTTAAACAAAATCCGAAATTTTGTATTTTTATAACCTAATTCGGGTAATTAGGTCAGCCCGAAATTTTTTAGAATTACCCGATTCCAGCCCGAAAATAATTTGGGTAATATCCGAATTACCCAAAATTTAAAATTTTTTTACCAAAATTAATTCAGATCGAGCCGAATAATCGGGCCGATCCAAATAATACTCATCCATAATTAGTGGATAGGTTTTCAACCAAAAAGCATCCTGCGATAGGATATGAAGACTGCTGCATTAATTTACTTCAACATGACTTTATGTGCTTCTATGTCTTAGAAAGATTTTAATTTATTTATTCATTTATGATTGTTCAAATATTAATTTTTTAATATAATAAATTGAAAGTTTGATTATTTAATTAATATTTTTAGTAATTTATGATTAGTATTTAAAAATTGATTGCAATGCAAAGCAAAGCAAAGCTCTAGATTTAAAATGTCATTTACCTGTTTCTATATTATAATTTGATTTTTTTCCTCATCCAAAACATTATAATATAAAGTATGTGGTCCAACTGATTAATGGTGAAAGCCTAGTAAGTTTTTTTTAGGAGTACACACGTAGGAATTTTCTATTACTGCATTCACATTTGGATTGACAGGCCTAAATTAATCTTATCCCCAGTCATCATCACTTTATGAACATGAAACAAATGTTACAGGGAATAATCCATGAGGATCTCTTCCTATCTTATAAAAATTCAATATCAAGAAATAGTCTATGTATGAAGACATCCATCGCATTCGTTTCCTTAAATTAAATTGGCATTTCTTCTTTATCAACCTAAGCATTGGAGAGAGTATCGTGGTGACCTCTGACCTTTATGCAGGGGAATCATTATCCATCAAACTTTACATTTGGTACTAGCTCTAGCAATCAAACATTTTTCTGTCTTCAATTCTCGTTATGTTCTATTTTATCTCGTCCTGTCTTTACATGCTGCAGACGGTAACCAAACAGACTGTAACTTTTACGCCCATTTGAGTGAAATTCTAAGAATATGCTACAAAACTAAATGGATCCCAAATAAGGTGCCCCCACCGCCGACCTTACCAAAGCCACCGACCCCTCCCCCTCCAATTTGCCCCCTACTTTAGAAGGTGTTAAGTGGATTAAAAATTAATATTTATGTCCATAGTTGCTTAGAAAATAAGAGGTATTAATTCCTTGGAGAAGCAACAAGTTGAAGCCAATGTTGGTAGGATTATTAGAAACAAAAATAAAGGTGAACAAGTTCATCTCCACCCTAATTCATGACTTGTTAGTTTAAATACCCTCTTGTGATTATCTTGGAAAAATCGACTTATTATGTATGCCTAAGGATCTCTAATGACTTCATGTCTCCTAATGATGATACTCACTTGCATTATATTTTATTAATTTATTATATATAAGAATGAAAAGTGTTACATTGAAAGTGAAGTAATCAATATTACCAATACTAGAGCATTTCAAGATGTTGCCTCTATCCAATTATGATAGTGTGATAAGTTTGTTTGATTTAATCATAAAATTAAAGCATATATTTACCATGTCTTAACCTCTTATTTGATTATTTCATATTGTAGTTCAAGTTACAACCTATTCTTACCGTTAACTTTCTTCTTTGTCGCCACTATTTGTGAATACTTTTAATAAGTACTAATCTAAGACCAACCTATTGTTGTTGTTATGGCAACTTTATGCTAAACTTTATCAATTATTGCAGTTGTTATCAGTTAGCATTTCTTGTAAGTTCTGAAAAGCGTCAAATGGCTATAGATTATGACAATGTGATATCAAGCCAATATTCTTTTATTGCATATAGTTAATAAATGGTTTAAGAGTAATGGGTTTAGGTTATTAAATCTTACAAAAATTATATAATGCCCATCTATTTTGACATTTGAATTTCATCATGATGCCAACTTTAACTTCACTAACTGGTCTTATCTACAAATTTTAGTTAATAGTAATTAATAAGATGTATGACAAAAAAAAAAGTCTTATAGAGATTTTTATCCCTTAGATGAAATTTAACTGTTTAATTATTCTTATTTATTCATTATCTTTTACTTTTTTTTTGTTTTTAGGTAAGATAAAATTGATTTAATACATACGACTGCTTGATAGTGAAAAATCTTAATTATTTATGTTTTAACAAGCCATTATTAAGTAGGTCATATGGTCCATTAGTTTAGACATATTATTTATTATCTCAAAAGAACTAAATCTCCAAATTGCATTATACCAAATAAAATATGGAACAGATATTTTTATTTACAATATGGTTTTGGAGACCCAATTTTTAAAATCCACAACATATGCAACCGTTTTAGAAATCTTAAAATCTTTGAATTGCATCAGATTATGCATAGCCCTACCAAATGTATACAACACTCTGATGCCAATATTTTCAAAAAAATACTGCTACCAACACTCTTAGCTTAAAAATTGATGGATTCATAATAGCCAATACAGAAGCATAATAACAATTAAACTTGCTGAACAATGATATTCTTTTCTCTTACATTATTTACTTCTCTTCCTACTAGTTACTTGTTTTGTCCGTTGTTTTGTCCACAATATGGGTGTTTATTGATTAGACCACTCACACATTTGAACAATTTATTTAAATTTGGCTTACATTAAATTTTGATTGCTTTTTTAAATGAATGACTTTTCTATTTAAATACTAGTTTGGAATGTTGTGGATGATGATTGACCTTAAATATCTTACTTGTCTTCAAACTTTAGTTTTTCACTACGTTATTAGGAAAATGATAGTCACGGTAAAAGGTTCAATCTTACAATAACAACACTTACCTAGAAATAATTTCAACCTTGAATGAAAAAGAAGTTTCTATCCAACAATAAAGTTCTTCCCCATAATCATATTTTCATGAAAGATCTTGTTTTTTTTTCTAAAAAAGGTAAAATTAAATTAATAAAAATAAGTCAATTACAGGAGGTTATTCCATGGAAAATAACCAAAAATACACAATATACCTATAACTCACTATGTTTGTAGCCAAACTTTTTAGGAAAAGTTAGACTGAAATGTATAATTTCCAAGGTTTAAGAAAGTTAAATTCTCCAAGAAGTCACCAATCTCCTGATACATTCTTTTGCCATTTGCCATTGTTTTATGATGAGTTGCTCTCATGTACTTGCAATTGCTAGCTTTATAAGGGTGCTTAAGCATCTAGATTTCCTTGCAAATCTTTTGTGGTTTCTTTCTTTCCAACCCTCTTGGAAACAAGTAGCAATTGCTACCATTTAGACCTTTTTATCATGCTTGGAGCTAAGCATCTGTATTACCCCTTGTATGATGTCTATTAGCTTACAATGTAAGGGAATATGTGCACATGAAGTAGAAATCCTCTGTCATATAACCTCAGATAAAGTGTAATTGGAAAATATGTGGTCCTTGCTCTATTCCTTTAAGTTATATAATACACAAAATTTAGTTGAAGATAGAAATCTTAACCTATTCATTATGTTGAGTCTATTCAGCATAGCTAGCCAAAGTAAGAAGCTAGTATTCAGGTTGAGAATTTTGGCCCAAACCATCTGATGCCACTTTGCTTTAGTAACTAGACCGTACAATAATTCCTTGGTTTTCCTATTAGTAAGTTCTATAACACGTAATCTATACCGGATATAAACATCTTCATCTCCAGTGTTCACGTATTGAGGGATTGACAAGTTTTTGGTCAAATATAAGGGTATAAACCGTTTACCTTTTTCAATTATCTCCTACACTTGTTTTTTTTTTTTAAGAATTTGGATAGTGAAGTCCATACCATATTGTTATGAATAAGAGCTCCTTGACCACTCCAATTATCATACCATAAAGAGATCATATTGCCTATCCCAATTTTATAAGTAAGCTGTCGATGCACCAAGTTCCTTAATTTAAGAATTTGATTGAAGAACTATGAATAACTATCTTTAGGATTCAAGGCTTACATAATCATTCCTTTAAGAATGTAACTATATATTCATTTGATCCATAATGATTCTTTCTCACATAATTTTTTTAATCCTTTTTAACATAAGGAATCTATTAATGTTGTTAATCGTTTCCAATCCTAATCCTTACGCTTCTTGAGGTGGTGTAACATCCCGTTACTGTTACGAGGGTATTTTCGTAATTGGGACAGACTGATAGGATTGCACTGCATACAATGACTGAGCATGTTACTGACCTCTAATTATAGAGGAACATGTTTATTGCATATGCACTTATCCATAGGTACATGCATTCATGATTTTCCGGTATCGATTGTGAACTTGTACTGACTG
>JANZLF010000005.1:32947284-32971443 GCA_026546835.1 Erythroxylum foetidum | reverse complement strand
ACTGAGGTTATAAATGAATGATTATTATGGTTTTAAATTTTAGTGATTTTCATATTGTGGAATTTATTGTATTGATGTCATGCGAGTATTTAGTGATTGTCTTCGTGGTAGTACTTCCTTATCGTAGGATATGCGTCGGAACGACCCACGGGTGTCCCGGTGTGTACCCTACGGTGAGGGGGCGCTACATCAAATCATATTGCTATCAAAACTTAGGGTTCATCACACCTAAGCACTAAAAAAATTTAGTTCCTACTTATAGGAAACAAAACCAAAGACAAATATTTATAAAAACAAATAGAAACAAAAGAAATCATATTATAAATCTCCCTTTTGTTCTCTGATGAATGTCCTTGCAATTTGGATTTAATATGGTTATCTATCGAATATTGTGATGTATTTTTTGTGTTTTGCTCATCCTCTATTCATAATTGTCTCTTCTTTATTTTTCTTACAACTTAAAATGCTTTAAAACTCATTTCCTCTTGTTTTGCCCCTAATCACGTCCTTTTATAGTAAAAACTATGGTTTCTAGGATATACACGATCAACATACATGTTTGTGTAGGTAATTGTGTATCTCCAAAAACACACGAATTTGCAATTTTACATTAGGACAAAGAATTATATAGGAAAAATAAATGTAAATTCACACGCCCAAAAACAACAAAAACAGTATTCCTTAAATTCCCATTTGTTTACAAAGACTTACACAATCACTGTATATGGTCATGTACGTCCTAGTTGCTTCAAATCTTTGCTCCATGCCACAATTTCATCTAGAATCTTCTCCTTTTGGTCCAAGAAGGCAATTATCACCTACAAATACACTTGAAACAAATTCAATACCAAGAATACTATAAAATATTGAATAATAAGAAAAACACATTAAATATGGGTATATAAATATAGTTAAATAATCATTTATCATATATATGATGAAAAATCATCTTCTAGGTCTTCTATAATTGCTATATAAGGAGCACATTTTCTTTCAACTTTAGAAAATAACTTTGAAAAGTCAATAATATCTTTGTCTGCAAAATATTTTGTATGATGTTCATTGGATAAGGCATAAGAAATTATGTAGGTAATAGAATATGGGCCATTTCCATCTCTAATTAAATCATTTTCTTTTAAAGTCTTAGATTAAAGTGAGTTTTCTATCTAAATCTTTATCTTTTATATCATAAGACAACTTAGGAAAGTTATTAAACAAAAATTTTTGATATCGCAGATCACCTTTCAGAGTTTCCATATAGGCTTCTTTTCTATTATCTTGTTTGGACAGTGGAGGAATCATTACTTCAATAGAAGTTAAACTAATATTTAGATTTTTTACATTAAGATTAATATCGTAGAACATATGATGTTTTCGAGGTTTTAACCCTATTTTTTTAATAATATCGTATTAAATCCACGGTAAGAATTTATAGAAAACATAGTATTCCAAATCCTTTTAAGCACTTTTCTATCAATAAAAGCTTCTTAACTATAATCTCTATGTCTTTTACATGTTTCTACTATATTATCTATTATTTGATCATCAACTTGAGTTTTAAAAGATTCTTCAATCTGACTCATTTATTTAAAAATTTGAGGTTCCTTTATATTTTGTATCTATTAGTATAAAAATACTTTCTTTAAGAGAGCATTATTTAAAAGTAGTAATTCTAATAAAATCTTTGGATTCTATCACTTCATTTATTTAAGTTTTCTTTCTATTAAATCTTGTAGCATATTCACTAGCATAGTATCCTAATTCTTATTTCAGAATTTAAGCTTATATTCTTTTTTCTTTAATATTTTGCTTTAGGCTTATTAAATCATTACAACATGAAGATTTTTTCTTCCTTGTAAAAGAAGGAAGCAAACGAAGATTTGTATAAGTACAAGCAAATGAGGAAGATTGTATTTCACTGTGGTAATCAAGCAGGAAAAGCTGCTAGCCTTGAGATGCCCACGCCGTTGGATTGTATTGAATTAAACATGTACTGTGGAATGAATAGGTGGCGTGGCGTCACGATTTGCACGGAATTTTTTTGATAGAATCCAAGTATTCTCCCGCAATCACTGTTCTTAGTTTCTTCCGAAAAGAGTTATGGGAATCAGCAACTGGAGATGGAAGAGGGTCTGTGGATGTGGAGGCAATCAGAATTACATTATCTTCACCACCGACATCAATCTCGTAAAGCCCATCAAACACCGAACCAAGGTCTTGTACCAGTGCACGGTAGGAGGAGGACGACTTACTCTGAGTAATCACATTCATCACAAGAATCCCGTAATCACGAATAAGACATCTACAAGCCCATAGACTTTCCCTGCTTAAAAATTCCACAGGTGGTGCCCCTGTACCAGTCCAAGGTTCCCAAGCATTCAAATCAACCATTATCACCTCAAATTCATTGTCCCCAGATGCTAGTTTTTGTACAATTTCTATAGCATCTCCCACATGAATCTTCACGGTTTCACAATCTTCCAACCCAAAATACTTTCTTCCAACCCGTAAAACCTCCTCGTCCATTTCCGCCCCTTCAACCTCGAAACCCAATTTGCTTCTCAAGAAACTGAGCAGAGTTCCACCCCCAACTCCTAAACACAACGCTCTGGGTTTGGACCCCGATCGAATCCTCTCTTCAACACAGTACTCAATCACCGAAAGACTGGCCACCATTGCAATGCAGTATTGTTGAGCCAAAACCCCAACATCAGGAACTTTCTTGCCAACCTTCAAGCTGTCGATTCGCACCATTGTTTGAACATGGTTGGGCATTCTTTTAAACCTCAGCCTCCTCATAAATTCTCGAACCTTAGTAGTAGTATTAATACAACTACCCTCCAATACACTCTCAAGCTCAACGTCCTCCACAAGCATCTCACCGACGCGAGCCCCAACAACTACCTCCAACACAACTCTAGAAACAACCCCATCTGCAAAATCTAACAAGGGAATGGCAGCGGCCTTATCAACAACTTTGGGAATTAAAGTAAACAAGAAAGTCTCTACGCTTATCCCAACATCCCGTCGATACTGGGCGTCTTGGTCTTTGTCATACTTGTAGCGGAGAAATACTGAAGTAGGGTCCTCCAAAGGGACCTTGCCGATTAAAATGAGGCGTGACACACCGGGGGACGAGAAGAGAAGCTGGAAATGACCCGACTCGGTGCAGAAAATCCAGTCAGATTCGCGGTCTTTCGGAACAATCAAAGTGGCCACCTGGGGCACGCCGGTGGGTGGGATCGGAGAGTCAAGGACGGCGAATCTGAGGAGGTTATTATGATCGGGTATTGGAATATTGAAAGAGATGAAACGCCCAGGAATTAGTGCTTCAAAGATCTGTATGTCAACGCCCATCTAAATCGGATGCTTTTACAGACTAATAGAAATAGTAATATTGCCGCCTGAGCTTTCACACGGTTAATGATGAACAACATAAATGATTCTTTTTCTTACTATTTTGTTCGATAGTCCGTTTAGGGTTTAGAGCACACGTGTGCCTGTAGTCACATGCAAGACCTGACCCGTGCAAAGTTTCAAGAATTAATTTTGCACAAACACAATGTCCTCTTACGACGGCCAACAAACCCAAACGCTCTATGCTTGATTCCCACGCGTTGTAGTAGCTAAAACAGTATTAATATGATACATTTTTTTTGTAAGGGAAAAAAAACGAAAACTACGGGGTCGTTTAGTTTCACTTTTATTTTTCTGTTGTTGTTTTTGGTTTCTGTTTTCTGTTTTTAGTTTCTATTTTTTTAAAAAAATAAAAACCTGTTTGGTTGAAATTTGTAATATAAAAACTGAAAACAAAAACATGTTTGGTTGAGATTTCTAATAAAAAACTGAAAACAAAAACATGTTTAGTTTTATTATCACGTTTCTATTTTTTTTTGTAATTATACTATTATGTGTAATAATTATAATCTAATACATTATATTTTTAAATTAATTAATTATTATTATAGCTAAAATTAAATATATACTAATCAAATATTATTAAAAATTACACATTAATTATATATAATAAAATTACATAAATTAGAAATTACATTAAGTCGTTCTAATCAATAAAAGATTTCTAGCATAATTACCAAAAAAAATTGTTCATCATACTATAATTCTTGAAAATATAATAGTATTATCATTTATAAAAAAAAGAAACATAAATCAATTAGAAATGATATAATCAATCCTTATTTATCTAGCTATTTCATCTCGCTTCCAAGACATACCCAACCAATACCTTAACGATTTCTTATTCCTTCACCAAGAGAGCTCAAATAATCCTCTCCCTAACAGCAACTCCAGACAACACCCCACCATAAGCATGATTTACGATTAGCACAATACCCCATCATGGGCACGATTTCCCAAGTTGTTATTTCAATGAAAGGCACAATACCCCATCATTTAATATTTTAACATTGCATTTAATGCATTAAAAGACGTGAAGATTTTTTATCAAAGGCATTTAGTGTTTCTCATGTTTCACAATCTTCAAATATGGCTTCATCGGGAAAGTAGAAGCAAACCCCCATTAAAAACCCTTGATAAGCATTCTTGTAATTCTGGTAGCTTTATGCTTGAAGAAGCAGAGGCAGAAAATTTGAGCGATGAAGTTGTAGGTTGAGCTGAGATTCTGCTAGCTATTCTTCTTCTCTCGCGAAGAATAGATGCTGGAATTAACCCTGCCGCTTTAAAGGCCTCCATGGTATAATTCTTTGTCAAGCAGAAATTTCAGACAGCATCAAAGATCAAACTTTTATTTTCTTCAATAGACACAGTTTGTCTGTTTCAACAGAACTTACAAGGGCTTAGAAGACAACAGAAGAAGAGTGCGTAGTTGCCCAGATCCTCTTCACAACTTGTAGAATTACTACAATTTTCCAACTTTTCTGGTTTTTCTTGCTTTGGTAGCCTTGAACCTTGCCAAAATACCCACGTTTTCCTCATCATCATTTGTGCACTAATATTTTCACAAAGAAAGACCGTTTCTCTTCTTAGCCACGGCGACGGTAGCTGAATCATATGCTTGCTTCAGCTTCTCTCCAAAAATTCTCTTCGTTTTGTGGGTGAGAGAAGTATCATCGGAGACACCATGATGATGCTTCATGGTTTTCGATTTGGTGTCTTGGCTTTGGATTTGTGAAGGCTAAGATATTAGAACCAACTTAGCAAATGACGAATGTATATATAGACAATGGAAGACAAGCTCGAGAGGGTGAAAGCCAGTGGCATAATCTTATATGTATACCTTGATGGGTTCTGAGAAGGTTTTAACATTCAAACTCATGTACACTATTAAACTGTTAGTTACTGATAATAAACAGAGCATGCACTAACATAAAGCCATATCCACGTACCGAAAGAGAAAACGAAAGGAACAAATACAGATAATTTTAAATATAACACCAACCTGGAGTCAGACGAAGACGAGGATGCAAGTCGGCGCAAAGAGGGAAAAAACAACAGTTGAAGATGCAAGACGGCGAGAAAAATATGTTTTAGATGAAACGAAAACCTGTTGTGAAATATTAGGGAAACATAATTTTTTGGTTTCCTTAATATGGTTGCAGTTTTTTATTTTTTAAAACACGACAACGCAACAATAAGAACCAAACGTGTTTCTACGTTAAGTTTTATTTTTAATAAAAACCACAACTAAAAAAAGAAAAAAAAGAAAAGAAAACAAACACACCCTACAAAAACCAAAGTTGTTTTAGTTGGTGTGTTTGTTTGGTCATCTTATGTTCTACTATTGCTCTTTGTTCTTTGACGAGTTGTGTTAAATGACCTGTCATTTGGGAACTATGCTTCAACGTCATAAATGAGCCTCTATGTAAGTTTCGACACGATCGTCAACCTGTTAAATTATAATTAATTTCCAATTTGAGTTTTATATTAAGAAATCATAATTAACGCCTTAGAAAAATAGTTGATATGGCAACTCCTTATAAACTCTACGGTTAGAATTCATGAATCCAAATTTCTAAAACTCTTTAAAGGTTCATCCAATTGTCCCATGCTCGAAAGAACTTCAACAATATTGTGAATACCATAATGGAATGGGTACTCACTTCGATTGCGAAATTAAACTTAAAACAATATACTTTTTCAGGTTCATTCAAAACATAACTGGCATATTACAGTACAACAAGTAGTCTACATTAGAGTTATCTCTATATTTTTTGTTATATTGAAGGATCTATCGATATAACTTAAAAACTTTATACAACTTGGCATTTAAATTTTTTTTGCAGGAAAATTTGCTAAAATTACTAAGACACTGGTACAAATTTTAATATATTATATTTATATAGCAAAATTTATATTTAGCCACACTTTTCCATTCAAACCACTTCATAAATAAAAACAAAAATTTTATTCGTTTTTATTATATATCAATTTTATAACATTTTATACCAGTTAAACTTTTAAAATCTTAAATGGTTCGATATTTGGTTGAGTTTTTGAAACAATGAAGGTAAGTCTATTTGGTATAGAATCCAATCCAAGTCTGTTGGCAGGAGAGATTGCACAATGATGAAGCTTCACATTTATACAATTCGACATGAGCCACTGAAGCCTTTCTATTACCATCTCTATAAACTACTGATATAACAAACAAACAACCATTAACAATAAAAGTAATTTATTTATTCTCTGATCCGATCACAACAACCTAGGCATTGAGCATACTGGATATAACTATTTATGTTTAGGTTTCTACGTACATTTCCAAGCCTGATCAAGCGGGCCACCACGTACACAGCCTTCATTTGCATGGATGAGCTTCTAAAACTTGAATATTTATTTTCTCTCATCAACACTATTTAAGAGATGATAGGATCTAATCCATAATGCAACATTGGAGGCGGATCAACTCTGCAGATAGAAGAAAATAACAGTTAACCTAAGCTAAAGTGGCAGTCCTGTTTAGTACGAGAACATAAGACTCACGTTTGAGAACTATAAGGAAGCATCAAATCAAACAAGTGAATCAATATCCAAAAAGGGAAAAAATAAAAAACAAATAAGTGAAAGAATACTAAAGGGTCACCAAAATATACAATACAATTGCCCTGTTACACGTCTTTTACTTTTTATAATTAAGTGCTATTCAAAAATTTACATGAATCTTAAATATAATATATGATCAAGTCCTAAACCTTCTTAGAGCAGTTAGTTGCCTTACTTTCTATTAGTACTTTAACAAGTCAAGCTAACAAGAAATACTGTTGAACTGACTTATAATATTTTAAGACAATTAAGGAATCAGTTATACAAAAATAAAAATAATTATAAGGTTTAGGGCTTAAACATAAAAATAATTAAAAATTTAGGACTAAATATACTCTTACCGAAATATTTATTAACCATGTTTACTATAACAAAGGAATTATTCGTGCTTCACTTGTCATAATCAATGCTCTTCGAGATAAATGGGCAAAAGTCATGAAAAACAATGCACACAATGATGGTGAAATGTCATAAGATGAAGCCCCATGCTATTTCTCTTAATAAATAACAAAAATGAAATGTTTTTATTTCAAATATATTTAGCAGGACCAAAAGGGGAGGCCCTTCACAAGAAACAAATCTACTGGAGTTGATGATCAACCTTGATTAAGATTTTAACCTCTAGACTTATGTCCTTGGCTAGCTTTTGCACGTGCTTGAAAATGTGACACCAAAATCAAGCACGAAAAGTAACTATGCAGAGGTTCCTACACTCCCTTTTTTGGTCCCCATAAGCCTTAAATATATAATTTTAGCTTAATGCTTGATGGTTTTTCCCCAAGACAATATATGTCTATGCATCTGCAGGCATTCTATCATAGTTCAAAGACGTAATTTCTTCAGTATTTTACAAACAACGTAGACATGCAACATTTATTCCCTCTCTTAATTAGCAAGACCATGGATAACTACGATTACAGCCAAAGAATCACCTGAGGATCAACAACTCAATTTACCGCCTTGTTTAACATCTCGGTCACAGGAAGCCAGCAAAGTTTGATTGATAATGTTAATTCACCAAACAAGAGACAAATTTTCATGTAATTCAATCTTTATCCATCCAATAAATAAAGCCAATGCTCCGACAAATCATGACCATTCTGCTAGCATTTTTGAAGTAACTAAATATCCAACATGGAGCCAAGCATGTTGAATTAAAGGCAGACGCTACAACATACTATTAAGGTATAAATTGCAAGCTATTCAGGTGGCAACCCCAGGCTTCCTAAGGGTTTGGATAGGCTAACCAAACACAGTAACCAAAAGTTTCACAGTGGGTGGTTTCAACCAACTAGTTCATCGACTAGTTGATGGGCCAATAGAAGGACCATGACCAGCTAGCCAATGGTGATTTTCATAAGTTACCAAGAGTTGCCTTTTTGTCAAAGGTGATTGGTTAACTGATCCTACCCAGACACTAGTTGTTGTAACGTTTGTGTATAACAACTACTTGAGTTAATTTTCAAGTATAAATAGACCACAATTAAGTTGTGACGTTTGTGTGTAACGACTATTTTAGTTAATTTTCAACTTACATAGACCACATTTAAGTTGTATGTTAAACCTTTGGCATACTGTAAAATTGCCAAGAGTCTTGAGAGATTAGAAAGAGCATTTGAGTAAATATGTTCATTACATAATACATATTGAGCGTTATGTGGGTCTATTAGAAAGGCTATGTACTACTGGACCTTTCTAAACCTCGCATATTAGCGAGACTTTTACTAGATTGTTGTTGTTGTTGTACATAACATATATTGAGCCTTAGTTTATTGATATGAGCAAGAAAGAGAATTTTTAGTTGTATATAGTTGTGCTAGTGTAATAATTGATAAAATAGTATGGCTACATATTATAAGGATTCCTCTTCAGGTAGACAAGAATTGAGAAAAATTATTATGCTTTACTCGTGACCAAAAAATAAAAACATTATTGTAAAGGTTCCTCTTTATCTATAAAAAAGATGTTGTTTGGATGATTCTTCTTCACCCACTAAAAAAAGAAGATAATGAATTTCCAAATGGAACTTGAGGACTGGACATTCAAAGTTATTTGACTAAATCACTATAAATTGATTTTTGTCTCTCTTTTCCTAGTCTCCTTTATTATTGTTGTGTTTGTTTTATAATTGTATTGGATTCGACAATTCATTCACTAGTTTTCAAATAGGAAAAAAGTTCCACACACAATTTACTTCTCTCTCATGTGTCATCCAAGGACAAAACACTTAAAAAAGATGTTTACAAGAGAGAGTTTTCTTAGATTAAACGTTGCAGTTAAAAAGCAATTGTGCATGACGAGACAAACTGTAGTCTGAAGGCAATTTAATAAAATTTTAGGATTTTACTTTAGGATCCTCATTTTACGTTGCAGATCTACTACTCTGATTTTACTAACTGATTATGTTGCACATAATTAATTCATATTCAACAGACTGATCCACACGGAAAATCAAAGAGACATCACACATAATCTATATATATATATATATATATATGTGTGTGTGTGAGAAATGCATGGTCAGGCATAGCAGAAATTTATCTTTCTAATAAAAAGCAAGGATCGAAATAATTCTACAGCAGCTAATGATCCATTATGTTTTACCTCTGTTGGACCTTGAGAATTCCAGTACCCAATTGCATTGGGATGCCCATAATGATGCATTCACTAACTCCTTCAATGCTGTCCTCCCTACCATTTACAGAAGCACTAAAAAGGTGATCTGCTGTTTTCTCAAATGATGCCAACATCAACACACTTTTACCCATCTTTTGGATACCAAATCTAGTTATCCCAAGAACTTCACCCTGTTAAATTATAACCAAAAATCACAACAAATCCCCAATCTATTAGTTAGACATTTGATGACGTCAACATAAATCCATGTCAACAAAAAGTGAGCACCTTGAATGTCATCAAATCTGCTAAAAGCATCATATGCCGAATATCTATGCTCATTCCATGACTTTCCATTGTCTGTTTTATCTCATCAATGATGCATTTTCTTGCAGCCTCAATTCCAAGTGTTGCCAAAACTTCCATGACATGATTACTGGATGTTTTGCGTCCATCAACTCCTTCTGTACCCATAACCTCTTGAAGCCCATTGCTGAAAAGATGTTTAAGCAACGTAAGATTTGTATCAAAATTATCTGTCAAATAATTTGTGTCTAGCTGGCAATGAGTTAAAACAACAGGCCTTAAAATTTGACAGAATAAGCAATGCCACTTAAAGTGAGACAGGCAAACAAAAGTACGGCTTCAAAAGACAAGTTTTGGTAGTATAGCATTTAGAATAATTCAGGAGGGTGAAAATTTTGTAAAGAGGGAACTAAGGGGTTCATTAGATCCTAGACGTCGAGAATTTTGATAACTATGGTCATAAAAAATTTAATAAGATCCAAATTGTGCACCACTTTGGAACAAGAATGCTATTATGGCTACCAAAATAAATATTAAAATATCAAATCAAAGGCATATACAAATTTATGTCATCTAAACAGATCAAAGAGCAGAATAGAAAACCATAAGAAACAAAAACATTCATCTTCAGAAGACCATTAAGTTGCATAAAACAATGTTATCTGGTTATTTAAACAGACCCCTCCACTAGCATGTTGTATCTTGGCTGTCCTTGATGACTCTCTTTATCATCATGCTTTTTTTGGGCAATGACAGCTCGTTCAACAGTTTTTATACCCTGGCATCAATAAAAAATGTTAACCAACATTTTCCTTTTGCAATTCTTGCCAAAAAGTCACATGGGCAGAATCATAGAAAAAGGAAATACAAGTCTTGGAAGTCTCACCTTTACTACAATATTTGGGAGCATATTTTTAAGAGAATGAAGTTCAAAATGAACTTTGTTTCTATCACCTTGAGGAAGAACTTCCAACTTTCTAATATCCAAAACTTTGATATGCTGCGTGTTACACAGCCATTAGTATGAATAACTAACTCGTGAAATTATCAAAATACAAAACATGATTATTTGCCACCTGACTCTTTAGTTTAATTCTAGGCATTTGTAAAATTGATTCCTTCACAGTGTTAGCATCCAGAGACAACTGCAATTCCTGAATCATTTTCATGTCAAGCGTGACCACGACTGATGCCGATCTTGAAGTCATTACAATTTTGATGCTCTTAGCAACCTGCAGTATGACAAAAAACCAGATGAAAAAAACAAAACCCAACTCGATAAAGTGAAAAGTTAAATGATTTATTTTCCATAGAGACAAAATGTGAGAACTGCAAACAGTTGACTTGGTTTTCATAGAGACAAAATACGAGAAAAATTTTGATCTTGAAGACTTGAAGTTACATTTGTAGAGGATTTACCACAAGTGCAAAAGAAGTCTGGGTCCTGAACAAAAGTTAACCCTAGAAAATAGCATAATCATGAATGTGAAATAAGCAATGATGACACTGATGACAAGATGATATAGTTAGTTCAAATATCTGAAAAATAGGCGAGTAAAAGACTCAGTAACACATAACCAACATGATCAGAAAATTAACAAGTAATTGACATTGACTGATGTACCTGTCCTAAAACGGTTTTTTGAATGCGTCCTCTTACAACTCGAGCAGCACTTACATTAGTGTTATGCTCAAGTTCTGCAGTTATGATGGGGGTGCTGATTTTTTTGGCTCCATTTATAATTTCTTTAATACGGGGAACTCCCTGTGTTATATCTAAAACAAGGCTAAGAAATCAAAATTAAGATGCCATCAATAGACATGGACCTTAAGATTAATTTGACTAATAAATAACCATCAAATTCAAAGGATACTCATGCTTGCAACCCCAGCAAAGTGGAAAGTCTTTAGTGTCATTTGTGTCCCTGGTTCCCCAATACCATGAGCTCCAATGCACCCAATTGCAGTTCCAGGTTCAACTATTTTTCCAGTGTAACGATCAATGCAGGTTTTCAGAAATGCCTGCATTTTGCATGTAAAAAACTGTAGTTAAACAAGGGAAAGAGAGTACAAAAGGAAAATTCTTCAAACTTATGATAAGCAATATACAACCATGCATCAAATCAGATATCAAAGGCATGCAATCAATGGGCTGATGAACTCATGTAAAATTTATATTTCCTATTCTAAGATCAGTTTCTTTCTTATAGATATGCTAAACACCTATGCCTAGTACTCCCTCTAAGGATAAATATGCTAAGAAGGGTAAGCATATTCCAACTCATTGTTCTTTTAGAGAATCTCAGTGCCATGATCCTCAAATTTATCATCATCATTGCCATATTAAAGGAAACATAGCACCTCATTTTCCACAAAGACCTCTAACCTTGAAATGACCAGATGAAATCAATTTTTGTGTGAAACCTATGTTTTAAATGTTGCATAAGTACTCTATGGATACAATAAGTTGCAAGATGATTATTCAGGTAAGGACAATCAAGTTTGTAGAGTGACATGCATGTTATCCACCACTGCTATCTTTCATACATTCTCTGGGGGTATAAGACTTCAGAGTTAGCCATTTATTAGACTATAAGCAAGAGTAGTACTGTGAGTATTGTCCCTAAACCAAAATTAAACATTCCAGCCTTAATGTGAAACTATACATTCAACACTTCAGTGTAGCTAGAGTCACTAAAATCACACAATAGTCACTGAGAGATGTCTAGTTCCTAGTTATACTTTATGTTGCCCATATATTTTGACCATGACCTAATGACTTGGATGTCATGAATCACGGGAGAGAGCACAATTTCATCTTTAGGCATATAATAGCATCATTCCTGTCCACTCTAAACCTCCTTTTATATAAACAAAATCAGAGGGCACGTTACATCATAATTAGCACAACATTCATCTATTAAATTATAACGATTGTGACGGGGAAAAAAAATTGAAAAGCCCATACCTAGCTTATAGTGGTTAGGTAAAGTCTCTTCAAGATTTAAAATCCTATGTTGATTGTGTTATCAAAAAATAGGTGCTTTGCTAACTAAATTCCCTAATCTCAAAAATGATGATCTTCCAAATGAACTTCCATTTAGGCAAGATAGCATGCTATAGATTCTGTCCAACTCCCAATTGCCTAACCTCCAACATTACAAGTTGAATTTAGAAGAGGGATGAATTGAACACGCAAGTCACAAACTCTTCCATAAAGAGTTTCATCCAAGAGTCTTAGCCCATTAATTGTGCCAACTTTTTGACACCTAAAATTAATGAATCCAATAGAATGTGTATAGATAATCAAGCTATCAACATTATAATATTCAAATATAAGTTTTCCTGATGTAGGAAGAATAGAAAAGATATCAACTAGGTGATAAAACTCACAGAAATTAGATTGTAAGAGAAATAGAGGACATGATAATATTTGATAAAACAAATATAAACAATAAATTTAGAGCTGATAGAATGTTGAATATAGGGCTTGGAATTAAGAAAGGAATTGAAATAAAAGATAGGTCTAAGAATCACCTCTTATGTTTGTATCAAGAACTAGGAATCACAACTAGGATTTGAAACAAACAAAACTACTGGAATCCCACCAGCAGGTTTCTAGAAATCACTTCTAGAATTTAAGGATCGCTCCTAAGTATCTAAAAATCACTCTATAGGGAGATATGTTTCACAGTTCAAAATTAATCTATTCTTCTTATTCCTTGATTGTTGAAAACATAACATATATGTAGAAAAGATCTCGAAACCCTACTAAAGGAATCGGAGAACCCACAAACTAAACTAACAAATCTTTTTATTCTGCATCATTTTGAAGGCCTGAGGACATGCTCAATATTTTGGTAGATTATAACTGGTCCTCTAGGATTTGACTAACAAAGCAATGATCATCATATTAGGATCAGACTAAAAGAAACACAGCAATGATCATCATATTAGGATCAGACAAAGAGAGAGAGCGATTAAAGAGAAGAGAGTGCATTGATCAACGCTATTAGCCAAATTCAAATCTAGAGCATGTCAAAAGCAATTTACACTCAATCCATAGAGCATATAATTGGTGACTACCAATGTACTATGTACCACGAAGATAACAAAGTAAAGAATTTACGAATACATTGTGAAAGCAATTAAACCATTAGTTCTGACATCTATATTAATCCCCTGTTAGGTCATATCACGTCACTACCTTAACGCACTAAATTTTTGCATATTTGTCTCATCCGTATTTCTCTCACTTGTTATTCACCACAACTATAGCTCTTCAGTTCAATTATAACCATCTTGGTTACAAAAGAAGAATATTCAAGACACAAACAAATGAATGGATTACTACTAAACCACAGCAGTAAACTATTAGTCAAAAGAAAAAAATCACAAAATGATGAGTCACCTGTAGCTGCCTTTCAGTAATACCATATACTTTATTAGCGAAATTTTCTGTAGTCGTCAAATTTTTTCCTAGACCTTCGATCTTTTCCACATCCTCAGAATTTTCACCTTCAATGCCACCAACCATCTTAATCATGTTTTGCAAGCTCTTGGTACGATCTTCAAGGAAGCAACTCAATTTTCTCTTAAAGGCATCAGAGCAAGTGCCATCATGATCATCACTGTACTTTGAAATCAACTTTGGTACAATGTCATAGATATGCTGAGGAGGAAGGTAGTCCTCCCTGGGAGGACAAATGGCCTGCAGATTATGGCTAATCAGCTTACATTCATCTTCAACTTGGTGAACAGTCCAGTGACTTGAAGTCAATAAGAAAGGAAAAGTTATTTACCTTTACTTTCATGAATAATCTAGCAAAATTTAACGGCACTCCACCTTTTGCTTCCATTTTTGCGGGATCCAAGCCATCATCTCCATACACAAATTGAACAATGCATCCACTTGCATTTCGTACTGTGTTATCATATTGAATAGATAAGTCCTCCAAACCTTTGATAAGTCGGCGAGACATGTAACCTGTTTCTGCTGTCTTGACCTGCAAGAACAATCGTGTAACAATAAATGTGCCCAAGGCAGGAAAATCATCATCATAATTATATCCATTCCACCCAGTGAACACAGTAGGCCCACTAATCCAAAGTATTTTACAATTCTAATTGCAAACCAGAATAACCATGACGAGATCATGCTACGGCAACAATTGTAATATTCATGTTCAAAGGTACCAAAAATGTAATATTCATGTTCAAGTTCCTTCCTGCATTCATGTACCACAAATTGAACTCCAACTTACTCGAATGTGGTCTGATTTTTCTCTAGTTCATTCTATAACATAGTTACTGGTTACTTTATGTCTTACCCCAGTTACAATATTGACAAATGAAGTAAACAAGTATTCAATCTTGATGAACAACTAAATGAAATGAGATAATTCATACCGCAGTATCTACAAGGCCTTCTCTTCCACCCATTGTATGGAAAAAGAACTCAGTTCCCGACAGACCAGTATAAAACGAGTTAGCAACAAAGCCTTTAGCCTGTCCACAATGTTACAAAACTTCAATCGTAACTAACTGATGCTTTGTCATTGAGAAACTTGAAAATGATTTCACAACATAATCAACTTTCCTGCCATAACAAATATAATATTTTGTTTAAGTTGATCCTGATGAAAAAGGTTCCCTCTTTAAACCCCCATACAAGAATGGACAACTTTCAATGATTGAATGAACATGGATCTTAAGACAAGGTGAGAGACCAACAACTTTAATCCACACCACTGGATTTTGCATGCAATTATGCTAAAATTGTACAGACATTAACCCCCTAAAAGGAACTATTGTCCATACCAAATTGGCATTTGCTATCTAATGAAAAGAGTATAATGTATCTTCCAAAATAAATGAAATGCGATTGTTAGAGAAGAGTTCTGAGCTTACTGCAGGGGTTTTGGATTTTCTTGGGAAATGAGGAAGGCTTCGTTCTACAAATCCATCAGGAGCACGTCGTCCTCCAACTGACTGCTGACCAACGCAAGCAATCATCTGACTTATATTAATTGGGGAACCTTTGGAACCACACTGTGACATGATCAATGGACTATTTCTCCAATGCAACTCTTTCATGCAAACCTTCAGTTAAAGATGTGAAGTGATTCCACAGAACAACAATAGGTTAGCTCACCATTATACAAAAGAAAATTGACACAAGATGCTCTAACAGCATAATCTTATGTGCATGCAGTTTCAGAAAACAGACTGTCTTAAAGCTACAAACTAGATTTTGTTACAGAAAAATTGTCATAAAGCTACAAACCAGTTTTGTTGCAGAAAGAAGAAACGAATGTAACACTCTTTACTTACTGCCAGCATATTCCATTTCTCTCTTTTTTCTATGTCAATGATACCATTTGGTCTAGAATAGCACATGCAAGTCGTTTTTGTTTTTCTCATAAACTATAAAAGTTCAAGGAAGACAAAGTTTTAAAAATTCAATACCATAAATAGACACCTGTAGAAAAGGCTTTTGTAAATTTTTATTGCTCAAGTGTGTGTTATTTGGCACGAGGGTAAATTAGGGACAGACTTTAATTTGTGCATCTTCCAACAAATTACCCATTGGTATGATTTTGATGGAACTACATTGGAAAGGAAGGAAGAGATAATCTAAGTTACATTTGTATGAGACAAAGATGGTTTTTTTTGTTTAATTTGGCAAAGATCACACATAAAAGGCCACAACTTCATTTGTTGGCATTGGATGGAAACATTTTGTGACAGAATACTTTCAACTAGTGAAAAGGATATTTGTTGTATCTTCATGTTTAATAGGAATACTCAAAATTGGGAATTAGTGGTGCTTAGCTAGCCTAAAGGAAGTTTAGAAATCCATCCGCTAAAGATGATATAAAGATAAGGGGCTCAAAATATTCAATCCTTTTTCTTATCCTTATCAGAAAGAGTGTTGAGCAAGGATACAATCTTGGTGGACATTCTGCTTGGTTTCAAAATGCACAAATTAAAAAAGACTATGCAGGTTTCAAGAGGAAACAGTCAATCATTTGCTTCTCTATTGTGTGTATAAGCATCTCCTCTAGCAATATTTTGCATGTTTTGGAAGACTGAGGGAAAAAACATGAGAGAAAGCTCGCGTATGGAAGGAATCTTTCCACAGGAAACTGAATATCACAGTCTCTTATTCCTTTGACACCATCAGATGAATTTTCAGAGCTTTTTATGCAAGAAAAAAAAACCTTCAAACCTTCGTATACATAGGGGAACTAATTGATGATGCTTAACTTTTAGAAAAGTGGAGAATGAATAACTTTTAGAAAAGTGGAGAATGAATCTGCTAGACTTTGCTAGTTTCTTCAAAGGTTTGTGAGGGTCTAAAAGAGATTAAAAGATAGTGCCAGGGTATGGCACCCCCTATATGCAAGCGTGTCCATAACCACGCTTTTGAGATTATAAAAGAAATGAAGGTATGGCATGAAATTGACCTACTCTAGCAGTGCATTGTTAATAAATAAACATATGCTAAAATGCAATGGAAGATATGTCCTTACATCCCCAGCTTCTTCTCGAAGCTTGTTTAATCTCTCAGTTATTTCAGCTTCCAGCGTTTGAGTGGCATCACAACCAGGTTTAAGTGTCAACTTTCCTTGATTGTAGTCTTGTATTAGCTTGTTGCAACGTTGATAACCATTTGAAATTGTTTTCCCTTTTTCATCATTTAATCTTTTCCCAGGTTGGACATCATCAATCCCAATTGAGAACCCATGGTTTCCAATCCATCGAGCACTGAATTCAGAAAGGAAGGACAAAAATATTGGTTTCCAAACATAACAGAACAACAAAATACAAATGTTTTCCAGGTATTAGCTAATGTCAAGGTATGAAATCCTGGATCCTGCATAATATAATAGTCACACAGGAGCAGGCAAACTAAGCAAATGCCATGATCTGAAATCTAACCCTACTTTCTAAGGTCATTAGGCCCTTTTAAAAAGCTTTGTGTATAGTTTAGAGGCTTTCTAACCGGACAAATTCAGAATGTATAACCAAGCTGATTAAAATGGAATGCAAGAGTTCAGTTTTGATATGAACTCTTTCAATTGGTCAGTTTGGATAACTTCGTGAAAATGACAATATGGATTGACTTGGGCAATCTTTTGTCAAAAAATAACTTGACTTACACGAAAACAATCACATAATATTGGAGATAATTTGTATTCTTCTTCTACAGACACAAAGTTAAACTCAAACAAAAATTTAAGAATGACAATACAGATTGACACAGGAAATTTTTTGTCAAACACTAATTTAGAGTAGCACGAAAACAATCACACATTATATTGGAGATAAGTTGTATTCTTCTATAGAACCAATGTTAAATTCAATTAAAAAATTGAGGGTTAGCTGCAATAGCATAAGAGATGCAAGAATCAAAGAATCAGCAACACAATGCTCAATTGAGATATTCTTTCCAGTTTTAACAGCTGGCACAAAATATACAAGAACATGATTGGAATTGAAAAAATTCAAAAAATAAAAAGGAACTTGTTTATTTCAATTGTGTACTTTAGACGTCATATATATTGTCTTCACCTGAAGGTTATGTTTTCAGTTGCACCACTAATACATCCTTCTTTAGGCAAAAAAGATTTCATTTGTTTTTATCCCTAAATTTTGTTCTAACATAAAATCCCAATACCAAGCCTAAACCAACCTGTTTTTAGCCCCATTCAAATCATAGCAAAACCTACATGGAAAGCAAAATTATATTGCTTAAGCTAAATGTAAAATAGTAAAAACCCAAATTCAGATGTCATCTTGCCATCTCACACAGAGAGAAGTTCTCCCATATTGAAAAATATCTTATATCAAAGTTTGAAATAGCGTAAGAGTAATACAGCCAGGCTATGATTCCACAGGTACAAAAGTTTTAGAAATCAATTTAAATGAATTTCCCATTCAGGCTTAGTCGGTCAACGCATTACACACTAAACTTGTACCAGACACATACGACTGGAAATTCAACGGAGAAAATCCAAGTGACTAATTAAAGAGATAGCAGTGTGCATTACCTCAACTTAGCTAGCCGATTCATGCAAGTAGCAGCAGCATGTGCATTATAGTCTCTAAGAAGAACAGCATAAAGTCCATCCATATTGCCATTTCCTATAAAAAAACCAATTAAAAATGATGTATTCAAAAATCATAACTAACTATGGACACATCACAAACCTACCAAGTACTTTCATGAACCAAGTAAAATAACTTTGTCAAAACATTAGAAGTTAAGACATGCAGGAAAATCAACAACAATGAAAAGTATATACTCAAAGCAGAAATAACTGTTAGTCACATGGAAATGCAGCTATGTCAACAGAAAGAGCTTAAACAAATAAATTACATTTTGTCGATGGTACAAGCGTAAGGCAACAAGTAGCAAGAGAATATAACAAAAATCCTGATATTAATATTTAACTGTAAAGAATATGTACAAAACTTCATTGTTATAGTCAGAACTCCAGCTTTCTCCAGATCAAAGTCAGTCAGTATAAAAATTTGGAAAATTTAAGATCAAGAAAATGCCCCTTGTACTTAACTATAAACAATAAACTCATCTAGATTACCTAAATAACATGCAAGGATTAGAACAAATATGCAAGAGCTATTGAAGAACAAATTCTTGTTGCTCGAAGATACTAAACTCCATTTATGCAAGCAAGAGAGACTTCAGGTAACAAAAACATCAAAGACTAGTGGACCTGACCTAAGCTATCAAAACCGCAAAAACACATGTGAACAGCAACTAGACTTCTTTATGACATATGTCTTGAGAATAGAAAGATAAGCACAATTGAAGTTAATAAATATTCCAAGAGCAGAAATTCTGCAACATAAGCAACTCAAGGTAAAAAGATAATTGATGATACAATCAGTTGAATACACTTAATTCTATCATCTATGTTTGAAGAAAAAACTAAACTTACCAAGTGTAGCCTTTCCTAGCTGTCCAGATATAAGCTCGCTATTCCGGAAACAAACAAAACCGTCATTTGGACACATTGTTTCTTTTTCTCTTTTATCTTCTTTTCCAGGCTTAGAATAAGTTTTCTCTTTAACAGTTAGATTCACATATACTCTCACATTGGCATTTGGACGCACTAGAACGCTGAACAATTGTTTGCCAGTCCAAAGCTCTATTGGCTGCAGAGGAAAAACTGCATCAAGATTACAGATGTAAAAAAAGGGAAAAAAACGAGAAAATCATCTGCTCAGCAATTCCACATCTCACCTTTAGTATTGCAGGAGTAGGTAAGTCAACAATTCCCATTCCATCATCCATATATGAACACATCAATGAGAAGGCTGCACGATCATAGAATGTGTCTTTTCTTGTTATGAGAAAGGAAGAAGTCAAGAAGTCTTGTGTGGATGCAACCAGAATCTCCCCATTTTTCGGTGTGCACAAATTGTTTTGAACCTGAGTAAAACAGAGAGCATCTCAAATACCAAATGCAGCACCTCTGCCAAGGCAATATACTCTACACAGTCCACACAATTGGGCCAACATTCAAAAGCACCTAGAGAGACCCAGTCCAATTCAATATCATTTAGGAGCTGTTTGGAAGGCCGTGAATTGAATTCAATTCCTCTGTTTGAAACAAAAAAAGAAGCATGAATTCAATTCTTCCGTGGTTTGAAACCCACTCTATTATACAAATTGAATTCACGTTAGAAACCACATGAATTAGAACCCAACAATTGCTCCCTTCTTTTTTAAGTCAGAAGCCCAACCAGAAGAGCCACACCCTTCTCCCAACAATAATTCTGCAAATAATTTATTAAATTTCTTGTTAATAAATGTTCTTAATATTTTTGTTATATTTATTATTATAATTATTATTAGTAATAGTATTATTATTATTATTATAATATTTGTTATGATTATTAAATTTATAAATTATTTTAATTATTATTATTATTATGAAATTTGTTATAATTATTAACTTTATTAACTTTTTTATTAACTTTATTATTCTGATTAATTTTTTATTCCTTATAATTTTTAATTATTACTATTATTATTATTTTCCGACTTGAGTATATACTTATTATTATAAATCTTATTAATTTTTTTAACTACATTTATTATTAATATTAGTATTATTATTATTATTATTATTAAATTTTGAGTTGTTACTCCAAAGCCAACTTTGGAATAACAAAGTTCCAAAAATAAAATAATCAGCAATAATAATAATAATAACCCATATATAAGTTCAAAACAATAATAATAAAACTATAATTATGTAAAAAAAATATAAGTTAAAAATGGCTCGCCCTCGCGAGCCATTTCATGATTAAATTATAGTTTTTTTAACATAATTATAGTTTTATTATTATTATTTTGAAATTATTTTGAATAATTAAAATCTATCTAAAACGACTTTTATTTGGATAATATTATTTTTTTGGTCAGGGGTAAATGTGTCATATGAAATAATTGAATTCAATTCTAATCTTATTGGATTTGTTCCAAACAGTATAATTGAATTCAATTCTAATATTACTGGATTTATTCCAAACAGTGTAATTGAATTCAATTATAATATTACTGGATTTATTCCAAACAATGTAAATTGAATTCAATCCCAACTTCATTAATGTAATTGAATTTAATTCGTTAATGAATTCAATTCGAAAGTTTCTAAATAGCTCGTAAGTATCAAGCCACACCACACACGAGCTTAATAGCACGAAGTACCAAACCACACGTCGACTTAGTAGCACAATTGCATTCCTACAAATTCTTTGACCTACTCTTCTCACCAAGACTGCAATTTAGGGATGTAGTTAAGAATATACTAACCATCAAAATTAAACCTTGGTTTCATGTGCTAATTAGCAATGTTTTAAAAATTAAATAAAATATTAAATCGATAAAAGAAGAGGTTTAAGATGGAAAAGATTCAATCGATATTAAATTATCATAAAATGGTTTAAAATTTGAATAAAATTGAAAATTTTTAAATATGATTAAAGTTCTTAGCATAAAGTTTAATTAAAAAGGAAGATGGTTAAAATATAAATTAATTGGTTATTATGATTTATAAAAATTGATTAGTTTATAAAAATTAATTGATTAATTAATAAACTTATTTACTTTTAACAGTAAGAATTATTAAAACAAATCGAATCAAAAAGTTAAAAATTGAACTAAAAAATTAATCGGTTCAAAATTTTTATAATTGAACCTGTTAAACTATTTCGATTTTTTGACCATAAACTAAAACTCAATCCAATTGTATGCCTTTTCTTATGATTTTGAGGTACAAGTTTTTTGAATCTAGCTCGCTCTAATCTAGTGTCTCCCCTCTTCTTATCCGTCAGATTAAAGTCTAATTAGTCCTAATCCATAAGGACTAATTACTTCATTCTCTGGATAAGGTTTAGGGCACATACGCATCCACAACTATTCATTTGTGCCCTCAAGGGGTGTGGCTCGATGGTTGAGAGCGGGGCTTGACTTTGGTTAAGTCCCAGGTTCGATTCCATGCTAGCCCCTCTTGTAAGAGACTGGGACAGCCGGGGTTTTACCTGTAGATGGAGAGCTAGTTGAGCCCTCAATGATGAGGTGTGCCCGATCGACCCACCTATAGGGTAGTGCGCCAATTAAGCCCTAAGAAAGGTGTGTCCGCTTGGCCCGTCTACAGAGTTTCCTCGAAAAAAAACAATTTATTTGTTAATTATACTCAGATCATTCGATTCCATGTCACTCCAACGACAAGAATTCCGGCACCGGTGAGCTTTGCTAGTAGACCCCGGTCTCCGTTGACCAAAACATTCTCCGCAAGGACTTGTAGTCAACCCAATACGACCAAAAGACCACATTGGTCTGAACGGAGTCATTATCATCAACACAGGAAAAGAGAACAAATACAAGAACAGTAGTTTCTCTTTGATTCTTCGTTTTCTCAGAACTGAAATTACACTGTACTGATTGATTCATCACTAACAGGTCGTTTCGTTCCTCCTAGGACAAAAGGCATTATTTTCATCCATCAAAATCTTCTTTTTACTAGCGATAAAGCTCTCAATTGTTCTCCTAAACTCTTCGTTGTTCATCTCCTCAATTGACTTTCTCGCCTCCGTACAGTCTCCGGCAGCTACCGTTTTCCTTCCGTTCTCAGTCTCCGACCGCCGGAGCTTTCTTTGACGGGTCCTCTCCTCCGCCACGCTCAACTCTGACCGAGTCCTTATGTAATGCTTCGGCTTCCCCTCTCGCTCGGGAGCATATTCACCTGTCACAGCAAGTTCGTGATCGAAGTTCTCGGCCACCGGAGCATAACTGGCACTGTTGCAGCGAACACGTGGCGGTACCTGTGGAGTAATCTCCAGCGCGGGAGAGACAACGAGTTGGTTATACTCACCAGCGGTTGTATCCCGGCGAGTTGATAATGATAAAGATACGTACTGGTCGTAGATATGGGTCTCACAAGCGGCGGCTGCGGAGGTCGCGTTGTTGGCGGTGGATGATGAATGGTAGACGAGCAAAACGATAACGTTAAGAAGAAGAAAAACGTAGAACTCCGGTGTCGGAAGAGGAAAACGAGTGGACACTGCACCTAGTATTTGAGGGATGGACATGAAGGGCCACGAAAGGAAAACTAGAGCTGCTGCAACTTGTAAACAGGAGCTGAAGTTTCTTTTGATCTTGTACGTTCTAATAGCATCAGCTTTCTCTGCCTTGACTTTGTCCAAATCGAATGAAGACATTTTTGGTGATCTGAGTTTAGTTTCTACTGATCTGGTCTCTACTTTTGTAGGTGTTCTTGTCTTGCTTCAGGGACTTCGGAGACGAAAGGGGAAGTCTACGGGACGTGTATGGAGGTTTTTTCCTTTTTATAATAGAATTGGAGGATAGATATTTTGACGGGAATTATTTATTTTTTATCAAATATTATTTATTTAATAATAATTCCTGTTTTTTATGACAATGACAGGATTTACTGTGAACTGTATTATGATACTGCTAAGTATTAGTGCTACTGTAAATTGCTGCATAATACTGTGAACTGTGATATGACACTGTAAATTGTGATGGATTATTGTAAATTGTTATTTGATATTGTAAACTGCTAGAGACTACCGTAAACTGTGATATAAATACTGCAAACTACTGTATAGTACTGAAATTGGTATGAGATAATGCAAACTGTTATCACTGTACAT
>JANZLF010000005.1:32876868-32895857 GCA_026546835.1 Erythroxylum foetidum | reverse complement strand
CCACTTTAAGTGGACGCCTCTTACCATTGAGCCAGTGACTCAATGGTAAGAGGCGTTCACTTAAAGTGGATCAAAACCTTGAGGTCTTGGGTTCGAGTCGTGGACTCACCCTTGACCAAAGAGGACAATACCTGGAGTAATGACGGTAGAGGCCGGGCTCTACATATTTTCTCTTAAGGAAATAAAGAAGATTAAAGGTATAACCTTCCATTAAGATATCAACAACACCCACCTCAATAAAAGAAACCAATCTTGGAAGACATTGTGACTAAATTTATCTAGCATTCAGAGGGAAAATTTTAAGCTATTAAAACCTCAAAATGAAATTAAGAGACTTCTATACATAACTTAAAAAATTAGATTGGTTAAATTGCAAAGTTAGTTTATGAAAGACAATAAGAGAGTTTTCTTAGTAACACAATGAAAAATCCTATATAACATGTGATGGCAATCACCCTTAGGAGTAGCACTAAGGGCAAGACCTAGAGTCAAGAAAAGAGTGACACTAGGAGTTCGGAAAAAATTAAAGATTGAGAGTGCCTTCCAAAAGTCTAGGAATTCTAGTCTGCCATCCCTTATCCTATTTAAGTGAAGAAAGATTGTGTGGATAAGCAGTTTGGTAAATTCCTTAAACTTTTTAAGCAAGTTCATATTAACTTACCTATTGTCCGGGCTCTTTCACAGATGCCAAAGTATTTGAAGTTTTTAAAGAATTTACTGTCTAACAAGAGGAAGTTGGAGGAGTTGGAAGAAACAAGCTGCCTGTGAAGCTTAAATATTTAGAGAGTTTTACTATCCTTAGTTTTTTTTAACAAATAAAGGGGGATTTTATTAATATCCTTAGTTTAATTAGTTTTACTATCCTTAGTTTAATTAGTTATTTGTCAGTAGAAAAGTATTTAGCTGATTTGGGGACCAATATTAATATGATATGTTATATATTGTTTAAAAAACTAGGATTAGGTGAACCAAAATCCACTAGGACGGGCATACAATTAATAGATAGATCATTTTAAGTATTCTAGGGGTATTGTTAAGGATATACTTGCTAAATTTAAAAAATTTATTTTTTCTAGTTGAATTAATCTAGTTTATGTCGCGACTGGGTTGATCAATGGAATTCTTATCTTTAAATTAGATTTCTTTCAAATTTTTTAGTCTATTTGGGTGCTTTCTAGCTCTTTATATAAGATATTAGTTCCTGATCCTACTACCTTTTTCCCTCTAATTAGATTTAGTAAAAAGTAACCAAAAGCAGGATACTACCTTACACAAGATAAGCCAAGTGATAAAATAGGGACTTCAATCTTCCTATCAACTATTGAAGGGGAAGCTATTGAACTCCTAATGAATGATTTTAGATGTCCAGAAGGATATAGAGGTACTTCTAGTTCTAATTCAACCCTTCCTAGCCATCATAAGATCCAATATTAATGAGTGAGGGCAAATTAGTGATTAAGGTTGGAGAAGAAGAGTTTACATTTAAAATATCTAATGTCATGTGTCATTCCCTTGAACATGTTAATGCTTACTATTATATTGATTCATTTGATGATATAGTTTTAGATGTTATGTTGGACTCTATTTCAAAAGGTTCACCATAGTTGTGTCTAATTTAAGGTGAAAAGAAAGATGGGGATAGTCCTATAAAGAAAAAGTAACTAACCTACTTAGAGGCTACGAAACCCATGGTAAGAAAGCAAGAACTTAATCTTTATAATCCATTTTGATCATGCATGGGTATGTCTATCTAAAGATGTTAAACAAGTACTACTTGGGAGATAAACTAAGAATTAGGACAATTTTTGATTAATTTAATTCCTCTATTTTGATTGCATTTGAGTTTAGTTTTAGGATTATAATGATTTTTTTACTTATTCTATGTTAGGTTTATGAGCATCCTTAATGGATTTTGCGTGTTTTTTTTGTTATTAATGTGTTTTATTTAATTCACTTCAAACTTAATGAAAATTTTTAATTTAGAGGTTAACATGGTCATGGACATGCCCATGTCCATTAAAATTTTGCTACTTTGTGTTTTACAAGGTCACAATGACTTATATGGTCACTGGACATGGTTGTGTCCTTGTATAAAATTTTGAAAATTCTCCCATATAGGCACAATAAGTTACATAGGCATGGGATATGCTTGTATCCCACAATTTTTACGGAACAAAAGACTAGACACACCTGCGTCCCTATTGCATACGTTCATAATGACTTATATGGTCATGGATACTATTGTGTACTTTGACTATGTAAGCATGCAAAAAGATTAAAAACCCCAGCTTTCCCCTTCTTTTTAACTTTTTTCTTCTTTTGATCACTTTCCACATTATGTCCCCCCTCCCTTTGACATAACCTAAGCTTTTTCACACCATTTTGTTACACCCATTTGGTTTTTTTTTTTGCATTTCTTTTATCTATGTATATAGGTTCTTCCCCCAAATTGCTAGATTTTGCATTTACTATAATCTAAGGTATGTTTCTCTAATTTTCTTATTGATTTGTAATTGTAAGTTGCATTTCATGCCTTTCTCTATGGATTATTGGATTAAATTATTGAATTGCAATGTAAATTGGATTAAATTCAATTTGGGATTATCGTCTTACTCACTATGTTAGGTGAATTGTGATGAGTTTCATTAGATTATGCATAAATTGGTGTTTTTTTCAATTAGTTAAACTTTGTTTTGTTATTGCAAGTTTAATTACGTTTTTGATTTTGCAATTATTTTATTTTTAATTGTTTTGCAAATTTCATTATTTTAAGTTTAATTTGATTTTTAGTTGTATTCATTTATACAATTGCATAACATATAATGAGTGTACAAAAAAGTATAAGGAAATTTGTTATTTGTTATTTTGGATTTTATATTTTTCATATTTTATTTTATTATAGGTATAATGATAAGAAAAATAAAAGCAATGCAGAAAAGGAGAGAAAAGGAGAAATCTCAAAGGCTAAAGGATAAGAAGTTCGAGATTGGCAAATGCATTGATTGGGAGGCTTTCTAATAAGTTAGTTTGGCAAAGTAGGCTCAAGATTTCTTAAGAATTAGAGTGTGATCCCAATTCTTTAAAATAGCTGAGCCTATATGTTGGGAACTTACACCTGAGATGTGCTCCACTCTTTACACAATAAAGAGTGCCTGTAATTAAAACCGACCAAATACAACTTAGATTCAAATGTTAGGAGAGATAAAAAGGATAAGCTATATGAAGTTCTCTATAATGATGGGGATTTAAGAGAAAGAATTTTTTAGAGACTCAAGAGTACTTGGATCTTTGCATCAATTTTCCATATGAAATGAATGCTTAACATTTCTGACATACCATCAATAAAGAGGAAGATTACAACCCTAGTGAATCTAAAGCGTCCACCTTATAACACGTCACACTTAGGTATATCCAAGTCATTCTTAGTCACACCTTAAGTGGGTGGGGTGACACTTTCGGTGTCGTTAGGAATGTAGACATGATGTATTTATAATGCATGAGCAAATTCATATCAATCCATCAATAAGAAGATGGGAGTAATTTGCATCGAGCCCTATATGATTGGATCAATAAGGAGGATGGAAGTTTTTGGTAGAGTACCATTAATGAGGCTACATGGCAATATAGTCTTCCTCATCTTAAACATAATGAAGACTATACACATGATGAGACAAAGATAAAGACCAACTAGTGATATATATAGATTGATTAAATTTTAGGACAAGTAAGAAGTTGTTGGAGTGGATAGGGATTGCCACAATATACATGAACAACAGTCGAGACTGAACTTACCATAGTTACCTATTGCAGGGCCGAGTATTATAAGGAGGAGGAGTTGTTAGATAGTGCAAGTTTGCCTAGGACATCAACACCACCTAAACATCAGGATCAACTAAAGAAAGTGAGGCTGGAGAAGTATATAGGGCAATTCTTAACATTCCAATGCACTATTCAAATAAACTAGTAGGAGTTGGTAGAATAGGTAGCAAGATTACAGGCATATGATAGATGGATGGAGGAGGTGTCGATTCAGATGGCAGGATAATTAGGAGTTCCTATACCACCTCCACCATCTAGAGTGGTTGTGTCGTCATCAACTCCATAATAGCTAGATGTTCAACTACCCGATGACCCTTAAGCGACAAACATACCAGATATATCGACAGACTGATATATATAGAGATAGTCTCGGATGCTCAAATAAGACTTCATTTTATTTATAATTTTTATTATATTGTGTATTATTTTGTAGTTAGCAAGGGCTTAAACATGCTAAACTTTAATATTACAATGTTATTTCATTTTATTTAATTTTATTACTATCTACTTCCTTTTATTTCCTTTTTGTCTTTTTTTTATCCCTTTTGTTTCTCTTTTGCAAGGATGATTGTACTTAATATCAGATGAAAACTGCAACGTGTTTAGAAATTACATAAAATATTATTTAGGTAAGTACCAAAACATATTCCTTTCTCATTTTAATTTCTTTGATATTATATTTTTTGTGCTTTTATTGTGTACATTGGGACAATGTACAATTTTAAATGTAAGGATGAGTTATAATGAAAATTTCAAAGAAAATTTTCAAATTTCTTAAGCTTATTATAATATTTATTATTATTAATTAAAATCCCAATTTAGTTAAAGTCTATCTAAAATGCTTTAGGTTATTATTAACAATTAAGTTAACTTAGTATGCAAAAGATTGAAAGTTGGATTAGACTTACTTTTATAAGCCATATTTTAGTAGTTATTGAGATAAATGATATGAATAAAAATTGCATATTATTTACACGCATGAAGCCTAAACGTGAGCTTTTGAGCCTAAGCAACATATCACTATATTATGCTTTATTATTCTTTGCTGTGTGTTAATCATGCACAGTAGCATGATTCTAAAACTTGCTTTATTATTTATGTTGAGACCAAAATTTTATATTAGAGGCACTAAAATAACAAATGAATTTAGATTTAACCATTTGTTTTACTATTTTTCTTTGATTCTTATCTCCCATGTTTTATCCTTTAAGAATGCCATGTTTTATCCTTTAAGAATGCCCAATTTGAGACTTAGCCTTTTCTTTAATAATAGCCACATTGATAGCCAATTACCCTAATTTTTCTTGAAAACTTTTCATCCTCTTTAAGCCCCCAAAGATTTGCATTTACTTGATTTTTTAAAACTTGGATTATATTGAAGAATTTTTAAGGAAGTTCCAATGAGCCTATGATTGTCGGTACATGGTGATTGTTAAATTTATTTTTTCTTTAATTATTGTTGTTATAATTTTATATTCTCTCTAAAGTTGCTTGAAAATTATTTATTGCAAGCATATCAATTGAAAAAAGAAAGAAGAAAGAGAAAAGAAAAGAAAGCTTGTGGAGTGAGAAGAATTATTTTTGAGCCAATGCAATTTTTGCTTGAAGGACCAATATTATAAAGAACCAAGTTTTGTGTAATCTTGTTTATGTAAACTCCCTTCAACATTACCCTTTTTGTTATCCTTTCCATGCCTTTATCTAAGCCTCGGGACACCTTGTTTAAAAGACCTTTTAATTTTTCTTATATTTTAGTTATTAGTGGTGGTGATGTGATTTTATTACAAGCTTATGGCTAAGAATCCTCCTACGTATTGATTTAAGAGTTTGTATATTTTCCACCCTGAATACTTTTAGTGAATTGATTGAATCCTTTCTAAGGGCGTGAAATGTTGTGTTTTTGATTTTAGAATTATTATCAATGAGATTGTTATTGATATTGGCTTATGATAGTTTATTATAGGATAGCTAAATTCTAATTGTAGTTTATTTTGGTTCATAGGATATGATAATTTAGGGTGTGGATGGATAGCTTAAAATTGAAAACTGGATTGATGTTTTTAAAGTTTAATCATTTGGATTAGAATTTGCTTAAGGACAACCAAAAGCTTAAGTATGGGGAAATTTGATAAATGCTTTATAGACTATGTTTTTAGCTCTATATTAGTCCATTTTACTTGATTATTTAAGATTTTTTTTGGTACTTACTTTTTTAGTGTGTTATTAGGTCTCAATTGCCTTCATTTATCAAAAGGAGAAGAACTAGGGCAAAATTAGGATAGAAAACCAAAGAATTATAGCTATTTTAGAGGGATATACTTGTGTTAATGAAGGATACACCTATGTAACTCATGTACATGGCTACGTGAGGGACCGTGTAAGTCTTTTGAGCATGTACAATTTCGAAAAGTTTGATTCATCCATATGAAGATAGACATGCCTATGTAGGTAATAGACACGTGTAAGCTTGTAGAAACGTGTCTATATAGTGCTTTTAAGTTTTGAAGAGTTTTTAACGGACACGATCAACCAAACAACTCACTATAAAAACCATAATTTTATAATATAAAAAATTATAAAGGCTAATTAAGGCAGTCAAAGTGTTAGAGCTAAAGTTCAAGTTCTAAACATAATTATGAACCTTAGTGGCAAAGAAGCTGAGATTGGTAAGAGATTTAATAAAGACCAGATTTTTATCAAATTTCAGTGGATTGGATTAGAGAACAGGGGAATACATTGAGTTCTCATATTTTTAATTCTTTCTCTGAATCTTTGGTTGTATTAGGTAGGATCAACCCTTAGATTTACCTTATGATTTGATTTTTTATTTAATGTAATTTGATTATTGATTCTCAGAGATTCAGTTATATGTTTTAATTAGTCCTTGAATTAATTTGTTCGTAATATTGAATCATGTATGGCTTAGTGCAATTGAGATTGAGTAATCATTTTAAATATATTTACCATAATTAAAAGGAGTTTGTATGCAAACCTAGTGCTAGTTTAACGTAAATCCTCTAGATTATGGCTAAACCAAATAATGAAATTCACAAATCAATTAATGCAATCTTAGGGATTTTAATTAGAAAGACATTTCAATTAATCAACCTAGGATTAGGTATTGATAGTATGGAAGAAAAATATCGACACAAAATAGGAATTTCTACGGTCCAATGATCTTTAATTAAATTATATGATAAAGAGTTAATAGCTTAAGAAGTCTTAAAGTAATTTGTAACCTAGGTACTATTTATTTGATTTGGTCAATTCTTTTGTAATTTACATGGTTATCTAATCTTTGTGTTAAAATCTTAATTTAGTTTTATTGTTTTAATTAAAATATATGCTATTTTGATTACGGTTCTATAAAATGTGTTGTACATGCATTTTATAGAGTATGCCCTATTTATGGTATAGTAGAGTAATTTAAGCATTTAATGTATTATTGAGGTTATAATATAGATCACGGATAGATCGGAGATGGTTCTGGATTCAACCAGAAATTTTTAAAAAAATTTATGAAAACTCTGAAAAGCTACAGATTGAGTCTAAACTAGCTTTGAAAGCCTTTAAATGTGCTGTGGAGATTTAAGTGACACTTTTGAATGAAATCCGAATGATTTCGGTGACATTTAGTGATTTTTAGATTCAATCTAAATTTTTTTTCAAGAAACCAAAAAACTTACCAAACAATTTTGAAATATGATGAAAAGCTCTAGAATTAGGATTGGAGTCTCAAGGAACTAAAATGGGTCAAAACGAAGAATGTTTGAATAGAATTCGGGTAATCCAAAATTATTGAACTAAAATGCCCTTTTTGGAAAATAATGGGTATTGATGATTTTAAACCAATTCAAAATTTTTAAAAATATCCAATTAATAAGTATTGACCCTAATTAGAGTATTTCATGGTCAATTTGATGATAAGATAGTTGTTGAATATTTTCAGACCTTAATTCTATTAGTAGGTGAATTACACTCATTAAAGGGCAATTTGGTCTTTGTTATAAAATGATGTTACTAGCTAAATGAGTCAAAATGACATGTGTGATAAGTCATTAGAGATGACCAACGAGAGAATGGCATATGTGTGATGAATCATTAGAAATAACCAATAAGAAAGTGACATGTGTAAAGCATTAAAGAGTATACAAGGCATGAATTAAGACATAAGTTTCTTCTTTTGGTAAGTGAACATGATAGTAACCGTGGGATAGAAAAAACAAAAAAAAAGAAGAAGAAGAGAGACCAAGGTATGGCCGACCATTGTTGGAGAAAGGAGGGAAGAGAGAGAAAAAAAGAAAAAGGAGAAGAGAGAGCTACACCTAGGCCATGGAAAAGTCATCCAAAAAGTTTTTCATGCTCTTCTACCTCCAATCAAGCATCCAACAAGATCCCATAGTCATTCAAGTGAAGAGGAAGAAGAAAATGGGTTGGTAAGCTTACTAGTTTTGTTGAAACATTGGATTTGTTAGGTTATAGTCAAGATTTGGTTTTGATGGTGTGAATTGCAACCTTATGATGTGATATGAAGGTTTTATTGCATTGGAAGTGATTAGGAGAAGAAAATCAAGAAAACTAGTGTGTGGAACCTTAGTCAAATTTGTTGAAAGATAAGATCCATTACATAAAGTTTTTATTTTGCCATTTGATGATTTAAGATTTAGGATTAATGAAGGCCATTAGGAAGCTAGTTTAATGATGAAAGAATAGAAGAAAAACCATGGAAATGATTAGAGAAAACCATAGCTAGGGTTTTAAATGTGATATGATCCAAAAATTTTATCATAACATAATATGATGTTCATAGCATGATTTTATGCTAATGAAGTAAAGAAATGGAAACGAATTGATTTGGAATTGGTTTTTATTGAAATTCGAATAAGGGTGCATGATTATATAAAATTTTATTAATGAAATTTTATGGCTTAAATATGTGTATTAAAATGTCATGGAAGTGAATTTCAATTGGTTTTATTGGAAATCACATGGAATTGAATTGAAAAATTTTAATGTAAAATATGTTAAGTTTAGCCTTAAGGGCATTTTCGGTATAAAGTGTGGTTATAATGTAAGGACCATGTGAATGTGATTAAGGATGGTCATTAAGTTCATTTGTGGTATTGGAATTATTAAATGAAGTGTTGTGTTATTATTTGGAGAAAAAAATTAGTATATAGAGTGTATGTGGAAAGTAATGTTGACATGGTTTATGGTGTATTTGGATGGAAAATGCATTCAGGAGTTGAATGTATTTGCATTAGTTTTTCGGATCAGAAAATGAAACCAACTGAAGGATTTCAAAGTAGTGAAAAGGAAACTAGCAAGTTGTGAGTGTATTTTAATTGTTTTATATGAATAAATTATTTGCAAAAATAATTGATGACATAGTGGTTTTAAATTGTACAATTATGAGTTTTATGATAATAATACATTACAAAAGAATATTGTTAGTATAAGTTTATATTTTTAGCAATATATAAATTGAAGTTTGAAAGGTGAACTTCATTCAATTTGAAGATAAATTGATATTATGTTATTGTTTGATAAAAAGGGAATGGTTTTTAGCCTATGGTACATCGTTGGGTTTTATACATATTATTATATCAGTGTATAGCAGTTAATCTAGTGCAGATAAGCGATGTAGAACTACCTCTGTAACTGATGGTTAAACAGTTGCCAATAAACGATGTAAAACTAGCTCTGTAACCAATGATTAGCTAGTTGTAGGTACGTGATTTAGAACCAGCTCTGTGACTTTGTGCCTAAAGGTACCATATGGTAAAGAAGTTAGTGGTGGGATATGTCGTGTAAGAAAGTTCATGACAATAATAATGTTGCCATTATTTATTTTTAAAAGTAATTTGAGAGGCATTGTATGGTACTAATTCTAGTGGTTGACTTATTTTTAATATAAAAGTTTTCAAGAAAATTATTGCTACTATTGTTTATTGTTTAAGGAAAAGGGCAAAATGGAAACTTTTATATTATGACCTTAATTTCGAAAAAGCATTTCAAAATAGTATTTCAGAAAAATTAAAATTGAGTTATGCCAAAAGTTATTTATTACCAAATTTTATAATGCACAAATGAATTTTTATGGTGATTATTTTACCATGAGTTTTCTTATTGCGTAGGAATATTTCAGTTATGATGTTATGAAAAGTTTAATGATTAAAACTCATTGGGCTCATTGAGCTCACCCCTATTTTTATTTTTTAAATAAACTGCCTCATTTATCAGTACAGGTGTTGTAGTAGCTGGGATCCTATCGTAGAATTAGTTGTATCGTTGGGTGCTGATGTGCTTATTTCATTTTGTTATGTATGTATTTTCATAAAATTGGCTTAATTACTTGTATATATGGTTTAATTTATTTTGGAAAGGGTTTAAAAATGTGATCTTGTAATATTTTTAGGATTTTAAGATGTTGAGAATTATTTGTTTGTGGTTGCTTATGATGTGGACTTGATGTCCTAGTCCAGAAGTTGAGATGATATATGAAATATTATAAGTGTTTTAAATTATGTTATGTAGGTTTTTAAAATTTGGGAATCTTAGAAAAGCAGTTGTTATACTATTGAAATTTTTAATGAAATGATTTGAAAAAAAATTCCCATTATAAAGTACGGATCTTGCTTATCACTATTCTAGTTTAAACAAACTTGGTAAAGATTTTCTTTCATTCTCTAGCTAGCACTTAAGGGAAAATTAAGCATCTTAAATAGAGTATAAAATTCCTATACATATTAGATGATTATGTCTTCTACATCAAGAAAAAGAATCCTTGGAACATCTATTCTTTAAATGCTCCTTCACTTTAGTCATTTAAGGCATAGTTCAATTCTTATGCAATATTTCATCTCTTAACTCGAAATGATAAAAACTAGTTCAATGGCTTTAAGCAATGATGACTTTACCATTTACAGAATTTCACTAGTCAACATTTTATACAATCTTTGGATAGAGAGGAAAGGATATATATTTTTTCAACAAAAGCATATGTATATAGCTTCTCTTCAAAGGGAGCTACTCCTTTCAATGTAGGTGAAAATTGTTATTTGCCAATCTAATCTCTAAGTAAGTAGTTAGATGGTTTTAAGATGGAGATCAAAGATCTGCCAACCTCACCATACAGTGTAGAAATAAGAATTGGACAAAGCCTTAAGTTTTAAATTGTTAATTCATATAATTCTCTAAACTCTCTTCATTTAAGTAGCAAGACCTTGTTTATGGCTAATAATTCTTTATATATCAAGCCTTAAAGAGATACCATTCAAGTCTTAGATAAAATATTATAGTGATCTTATGATGTTTCTTTGAGGGTTGTCTTATTTGTAGCTTGCACTTTAAATATACTTACTATGATTTTACTCCCAATAATACTTTTGTTTAAATTCTTAAAAAAAACTTCTTCTTTTCCATTCTCATTTTTTTTGTTAACATTTTTTATGTTTTACAATCATCATTATCAATTTAGACAAAAATATGTTGTAATGTCTATTCCATGTATAATGTTATATGAATTGATAATTTATGTTTTCTTTAATCTTAAATGTAAATAAAATATAAATTTTCATTTATAATAATCTCTTAATTAGGAAATACAGAGAAGATTAGGTACTTATTTGGTTTAATAATGTTAAAGGAATAAAAATTCCTATAATTTTAATATAGTTTTAGGTATATAATTCACACCTAAAAATTTAGAAATACTTTCCCAATCTATGAATGATTAATACTTATTATTATTTTAAACATATCTTTGATACTTGGAATTATGCAAAGTAACAAAGATAGATAACTAAAATTGATAATTTTTAATGGGATAATAAATTACAAGATGCCAAACCTTTTATATATATTTTTCATTTTAGTGTCTAACCTTTTAAAGTTTTTAAGTAAGTGTCTACAATTGTAAAAATATGATAAATTAGTTCAAAAAATTGTTTCTGTTCATATTTTATTAATGTAGCTGATGAAATATGTATAAAATGATATTTTGAGGAATTATGTAACATTTTCTTCCTTGCATAATTTTTAAGCATAAAATAAGTGACCACATTTTGAATACATAGCCACCAATATGTTTGTCACAAGAGGTTCAAAAACCATATTAAAAAAATAAAGAGTCATATAACCCCTCTAAATGTTAATCTTCAAATTCTTCATAAACCGTATAGTTAAAATGTTAATAAAGAAAACTTTTTAAACTAAGCTGTCACATTTTTGAAAGTTTAAACTTTTTTAAATTTGAATTAAATTAATAATAAAACCCATAAAGGGGAAGTATAAGGTGCCAAATTTAAAAATAAAACCCATAAAGGGGAAGTATAAGGTCTATAATAAGCAAAGTTTTAACATTCGACTTAGAGATCACGAATAATAAATATTCCATCAATCCTTAGTAGATCATGTATAAGTACAAAGGTACAATTTTTTCCTATCAACAGGGAAATTATGCAATTTAAAACTTTTACAATGCTATTTCCATTCAACTATTATTTGACCAAATTATATTATAATATGTTGTCCATACCATTATGTGCCTTTCCTCAATCAATGGATGTTTTAATACTTATAATAGTGGTATAGAACTAGATTTATAACGAGCCTTTTGAGTTAAATAAATCTTTTGTTAGAGTTAACAAGGATTCGTTTCCATTTCTAATCCTTAACACCTTTAAATGATCGATGGGACTTTAACTACTTGATTTGGGAATAGATATACTTGATTGCCATAAGATTGTCCTTACTTTTGCCTAACCTCAATTATAGGCCTTTCAGCTTTTATCATGCTTAACTACCAAAGTGAGGTATATTCCATCTATTTTCCATTTCTAATCTAATATGAATAAGAGATTCCCTTATTATGATAAGCTCCCTGATTCAAATCATGTTGTTTTGAGTTATTAGCTACATATGTTACATGGTGTTCTAGAATATTCTTACATTCCTTTCTTACTAGATTGCATATACTAAATAATCAAATGCAATTTTAAAAACCATTTAGTTACCATTACTTAATCAATATGTTTTCCTTGCATCTGAATGATATCATTCCACTTATGTCCTTAGTTGTATAAGTTACATTAATTTTGATTCGAGCCTAACTATAAGTGTGAATTGGCATTTAAATAATAGCAAGCTACCTTTCTGAGTCTCCTAATTGTAAAGCTTACAATTAAAGTTAAGGCTAGTGTTGTGACCCTTCATCCTTTCAGTAGTTATAAGTTTTTTTAATAACTAACCATAGCATAAAAGAGACCTTAAGTTGTATTCAAATCACACTAGTCTGAACCATAACACTCTTTGTAATGTTGTTTTAAATATCCCTTGACATTTTTTAATTTATAAACAACTTGGTGGGATGCTTCAGCCAAATGATTGAATCCTTTATGTATAAGTTTAGTTTATTACTGAATAAGTTTGTCATAAGGATAGAGAATTCCCTTAATTGCAAGACCACTCATTCATTGGATAATTTCCTAAACCTTTGCCTAATTTGTTTCCATTTGTTGTAGGTTAGAGATTTCACGTGTTTTGTGAAGAGGACCTAGCTCATTCCAATTATCATACGAAAATGAACTTGAGTTCCAATTAACTATCTTTTTTTTCATTATATTGCTCATTTTGATCCTTATCTTTAAGAGTTGAAGCATTGTCCATGAAAAGTCATATCTATTTCTTTTTTAAGAAACTATCCCCTTTAGATTTTGAGCATGGATCTCTTTGACCTAGAGAGCTTCCTTGTCTATAAAAATTCTCTTTATTCTCTTTGCTATCATCACCTTATTCATTAATTTGATTAGGGTTATACTTAATCCTCATTATTTCTTAGTCAAACAAACATCATTCAATCTTATTTTTACTCTTAAGACATTAGAAGATGTCCCTAACCGTATGAATTTTTTCAATAGATGTTTTATAACTTTAATAAGGTTCTTAAGAAGCATGAGATGTAAGGTCAAGACATATACAAATAGTTGTAACTTACCTGCAAATAGTAATATGTTATTCAAATGGCTAACTCGCTTATGGATTTTATTAGAAAGTGGTTCAACAGTCTATAGATGTCAATCTCTTGATAGTTATAAGGATGCCTAGGTATTTAAAAGAAGGTTCTTTGATGCTTAGCCCTAAAATTAAGGCAAAGCTCAGTTAGATATGTTGCACCAGTTAAAATAAATAGGAGGATTTTGTTTATGTATAATAGCTTATTAAATACATATAATAAGTTCATTAGGGTCTTAATTGAATTGAAGTCTTGACAGAGCATAATACTAAGAAGTTCTCATTCCATAATAAATGCAAGAAGCTAAAAAAGAAAACAAAACAACAATTTTCTTAAATGAACGTAAGATAATTAACAAATATTCGCCTTTAGGTATTAATTTTTAAAAAATTATTTGAATTAATGGTCTCCATACTTGTCAAAACATAAAATAATAAAGTAAGTGATTATCAAAATAATAAAAAGCAAAATCCTAATGTATCATAAATTATAGAATTTACCTTGAATATTTTTAGCATATAACCAACTTTGATCACACATTATAGCTTCCATAATTTTAATATAAAGTCAAATACAACGAGGAAACACTATCTGAGCACCAATAGTAAATGTAGAATCAAAAGCAAATGTAGATATTGAAGTAAGTAACAATTATTATGTATGTGCTTGTATAATTGGAAATTGATCTCTATTCAATGTCCACCACGATAATGTGTCAAAATTCTCATAATTTATCATCATAATATCTGCGTCCAAATATTTATCCGACTCAATCTTAATGTAAAAAATCCTAACCTTTTTCTTTTATGAATTCCTTAAAATGAAGAATCAAACTTCTAACAATAGTTAATGATGATATATCAATAAAAGATTAAGTTAATACTAAACTAATATGATCTAGCTCTTTGTCCATTCTTAATTGATAATTATTAAAAAAATCATAATAGAAGTTTTCAATAATATCAATATGTGCTTCAGTTTGATCACTATACAAACCTAATAAAAAATTAAAGTTCCTCTATCTTGTATCTCAGGTCCAGTACATAACTTATTGGCACAGTATTACGAATCATAAGCTGATAAGTACTAAATTTCCCCATCATCTATTATCCTATTGTTCAACTTGTCTTACTAGAATAAAAGAGCTACTCAGATAATGCTAGATTGATCTTGAACATATTAACTAAAAAAATATGCGAAGTTAAATATTTTCTTCTAAAGAATAAATTAGTAATAGTACAAATCATCACTAACTTAACGTAAATTGCCCTTGTCAACTCCTATTGCTCTTTTGTCAATAAACAAGTATATTGAGACTGTCGTTGCTTAAACCTGACAAACACCTCTATATACTTACTTGTTGATTCTAGCATTTTAAACATAGAATTTCATTTTGCTGGACAATTCAAAACTAACTTCTTTATACATAGGATACATAATTATTATGTAATTTCTTTAAATTTTCAACATATTTAGGTGTTGCACTCTAATAACCTAAGTTATTCTTGTAACACCTCAATCTTGCTTGACATATGTATGTGCACTATACGGTCACACATGCACATGCCCGATAGAATTTGCATGTTAGCTATTTCACCTTCACTATATCACTTGGCATCATAAAAAAAATCAGAAATAACACATTATCAAAAATCCAAAATTTCCTCATTTCATTTCATAAACCATAATTTACAATGTAGCATTAGATCCATCATTCATATTCATACATTATCAACCTATCAATGCTCATTGTTCAGTCTACATAGTATACTACATACATGAGGAATTAACCAAAAACTAAAAACTAATCTTTCAGTCCCAATTGATTAACCTTTGAGCCATAACTTGTATCCAAAAGTGGTACAAAATTTCTTCTATACAGTCTTAGCAGCTAAGTTGTCGCTCTCTTGAACCTAAAATTATCAACCTCCAATTTTGGTCAGTTTTGCGAACTCAGTTGAGTAACTATCCACAATGGTTCACTCTTATCATGCAACACAACATTTCATATTATCATACAATTCACATCAACTTGACTATCATCAAGTAATATCATGAAACACTTTGTTCACAATTGTCATATTTCAATCACAAAGTCCATACAATTCATCATTTTGTTACAATTTTTCAGAACACGATCATTGATAAATTACCACATATTCATACAAGAAAAGTCATCATAACAAACTCAATTCAATTATTATATTATTGCCTTTTTTACTGTCCCACATCTGTTGTAGATACCAGGTTCTTTCATACTATCCCTTATTTGTTAGGGATACAGGGCTCATTGTACACATTGAGCCTTAGGCTCTTTCCATAAATGTCTGAGCTTTAAGCTCTCTTTCATTGATGACAGCAGTCACAACTGCCTTTATATTTCATGCATTGGAATGAAATTCATTTCACAAATTCAATCATTGTGCTCATTCAGTCATACTCACATTCTTTCTCATTCACATTTGTCATTAGACTTTTAGTCCAGCATTCAACATTTAAGTTGATAAATAAGTAGTCAATCACATTCGCATTGAAATAGCACTTCTAATGTTTTATTCATACATCAAACTCCTCAGATATTTCATGCCCGGAATTCAGTACACATATATCACGTATCAATGGAGAAACACTTATTTTGTCAAATTCACATACAAGGAGCACTTCAATTATCCCATTCATAAATAAGAAATCACGGACCTTCATTGTCCGAAATTAATACAATCAATTCCACATTCAGAACATAATTCAAAACAAACACATAACAAGGTGAGACTACCTAGGTTACTCACAATTGCTCCAGAAAGATGTTGCCTTGAAGTCTCGACAATATCTATATGATAGCGCTTTTAATGCTCCTTTATAACATGAAAAACACATTTACATATGTCACAATTTTGCACAATTGTATAAGTATTCATTTATGCACATCTATGTATATGAAATATGTACAATACATGTTCACTGACAATCTCAGGTGTCTTATCATTATTCTTGTCACAATAACATTCATATATCAAAACTCAAATAAGTGAATTTGTACTATGGGTTTAGACCACAATACAACAATTTGAAACTCATTTCATAACTCAATTGATTATTCCATGTTTTTTTAAACATACTTTTGAGTCCACTTTGTATGATCATTCTGATAAAGGAAATTGAGTAATTTGGTAACACTTTCTACTAAAAAATTGTTCTCCTATGTATTAAGTTTTTATTGACACGAAGATTATACAATTTGGTTCATTATTTTATGATTTTTGCTCAAAATACCACATAATGAGTACATTTGAAATTTTGGCTAGTGCATAATTATGCACTCAAAGTTATACAACTCATATATCTCAATTCCATTATCTAAATTACAAACTTTATACTAATTGAAAGATAAGAGAATAAGCTACAACTTTTGTGAAGACAACTTTGTCTGATTTAGCCTAAAACAATACAATTTATTCGATAACAACAGGATATGATTTCTGTCACGGGTAGTGCTATAACCTAAGCCAAGACTCAATTTCAAGCTAAATTTCATGACCTTTAAGGACAGAATTCAAATTAAATTTCTCTTAAAACCGAAGATTGTTCAGTAAAAAATTCCAGTTATCAAATTCTAACACATCTCAACATTTTCTTCCTAAACTCATCAATTAGTCTCTTCCAAATTAATTCAGATGGCTATAATTTTTGGTTAAGATAAAGAATAATGTGTTATGGGTTGGTTGGTTCAAATCCCATGTCATTTGGAGGTCGGAAAAAGAACTTATTGCAAAAAGAATAAAAAAATTGTCCAATTTTAGGAAAGCTTCGGTGTAATGATGGTGCACTCCATTTTTTTGCATAATTTTTTTCTTCTTCATCCTCACTTCTACTTAATCCATTATTTATGTACACCATATCTAACTTATACTCTCTGCATTTCTACTCTCATTCCAATTCAGCTTTCTATAAAACAACTCAAAATTTCATATTAAACACAAACATCAAAAATAAAACTCATATACAGACATCACCATTTTTTCTGCTTTCTCTAACTGCTACAATTTTTTATAATCAATAACAATCCAAAATCCAAAGCAAAACCTATAGCCATATGGCTCTACATCACATTTTTCTGCTATTGTTTCAGTTAAACTCAAATGATCACAAACACCAAAAATAGAATATCATTCACAGCTACCGCCATTTCCAACTTTCTCTCACCGCTGTATTATTTTTTATTTTATTTTATTTATGCTTAACAACAACCCTAGACATAACATATATCACGCTTTTCACATTTTTCTGCAATTGACGACTTCACAAATTCTCATTAAACTCAAAAACTCAAATTATCACAATCGGGTATTACACTTCCTACTCATTCAACTGCACAAATTTTCCATTTAATTCATTCATCACTATCACTCTACTTATCTGAAACCTTTCTACCTACATATCTCATGCATGAATTAATTTCCAACCATTAAAACCTCATCAAAATTCATGTACAATAATTAGAAAATTGAAAGCTCACTTACTTAATTTTAGTAAAATATCCAACAGTGAGAGTGAAGATGAGCTCTCGGTGAATGGAGGGAAAACAAGATAAATGAAACAGAGCAATTTTATGGACTAGTACTTATACAATAATAAATAGGTATTTCGGTGATGGATGGGTGAAGAGAGAAATTGGTTTTTTTTTTGTATTGATGCTTTCGATGAAGATCAACTTAAGAGGGCAAAAAATTTTCTCTAACCAAAACATGTGACTACTTGGGTTAAAGAAATCTTGTCACATGTTACCTATGCATGTAGGTTATTTGTCGTACTCTCATTTATCTTATATTTTTTATAGTCCAAAATATCCCAAATTTTCGAAAATTTTCTGAAATTCACCAAAAATTTCGAAATAATAGTGACACTCTCAAAACAAATTTTCAACACAAATAATCAACAATTCATGTTTTAATCACATTTATAAATCAATTATACCCAGAAAATGTCAATAAATGTATGTATAATTATTTTAATGTGTCAAAAATAATTATTCACGTGTATGTGTATACTTGTAACATCCCACCCCCTCCTGGAAGGGTAAAATAGGAAATTTGTTGTAGGATGGGATTGATAAGGAATAATTAGTACTGTTCATGCATAATAGGATTGATACACA
>JANZLF010000005.1:32860584-32873105 GCA_026546835.1 Erythroxylum foetidum | reverse complement strand
GAAAATTATCAAGAGTTCACTTCGTAATAAAATGGGAGATGACCTATTGAATGATTGTTTAGTGTGTTACATTGAAAAAGATGTATTTGCAAATATTGACAAAGATGTTGTTATGAAAAGATTTCAATATATGAAAAGTAAGCGAGGATCATTGTAATTTTAGCTATTTTATATTCTTAATAAAACTTTTTTTATTTAGTTTTAATATGAAAATTATGGTGAAATTTATATTTTATTTGGCCCCCGCATATCTCCGTCCTTGGCTCCGTCACTGGTGGCTAACATAAATATCAACCTATCTCAAAATTAAAGCAATAAGGATTAAAGGCATAAAAACAAAAAGTTCATTCAAAGAGTTAAAACCCATTAATAATAAAGGAAATTAACTAATACCTCATAAAACTTAGAATAATACAAAAACAACGAAAACCTATCGTGCGCATCTGTAATTTTCAAGCAACATAACTAGACCAAAGCCTCCTATAATAAAACATGATCCCTACATTTTGGAATCTCAAAAAGAAAATAAGAGGGAGTAAAATCACAAAAGATTTCCACAACCATGCAATTAAAAACATAGAATGGGAGTCTCACTGTTTAATTATTTAGTTTTTTAAAACAATTTAAATATATTGGTTGAAAGTTATGGCAAATTTAGTTAGAAGATTAAAAGAGGTAGAAGGAAGTTCTAAGAATAAGAAACAAAAAGGAATAAATAGAAATATAGTTGTGGAATTGATAATTGAACTTGGACAAAACATAACAAATAAATAACCAACAAGCTTGATATTTGAAATTATAGTAACTAATGTGTATAGAATAATAAAATCTTATCCAATTATTCTTAAATACCCCTTAAGCATTGAATTCATACTCTTATTGCATTAGAATTGAATAAAACCTTTTCCTTTAACATCTTCAAATGCAAAGAAGATTAATCTCACTATACAAAGCGAGAACTATAGGTGGCAGTAAATGATTAGGGTTCGTAAGTATAACGATCAAATGGGGGTTGAAGAGATGTTCCATAATTAAAGTCTTCTATATTCACCCAATAACGAAATGAAATCATTTTGTTACACAAATATAATAATGTCATATCATTTATAAATAAAGTTTGGTCCTCAGAGGATTGAGTCTTATTGAAGTTCAAAATTAATAAAAGCTTGAGCCCAAATTAAAATCTAATTAATTTAGGCTAAACTCATAACTTCAAGTTGGTTTGGACCAACTTTAGGCCCCTTTTCTAGGCCTTATTGTGGTGATGTTAGTAATTAGTGATAAGGGTCCAAAATTTCCTTAAAAATCATCACCTTTTATTATAGGTATCTACTTCTATTTTGGTTTCCTGAGGACCTATCAAGGCAGGCTTTTTAGTCGATAAAAGATCTTATATTATCTATTTTTGTTTTAGAGACTAAGCCTGCTTATGTTTCACGCTATGACTAATATCAAAGGGAGTGGTGAAAACTGGTTGAAGCATTTGGCTTGGCTTTCCTCTTAGATCTTTTTCCTTTCCATGAGTGAATTCATCCTCCAATGTTCTAAGATCTACATCATCCTTGACATTCATAGTTTGAGGGGATCCCTTAGTATCAATGCTTTCTTAAGCTTTATCGTGCTTCTATAGGAGATTAACTTGCTTTATAACCTATAATAATTTTAATTCAAGAGCTTCCTCTTGATGAACTTGTTCAAAGTAGTGAGGACAATCAAATACTTTAACTTGTTGAGGTATTTAGGATACTCCCTTCTCAAATACTATGGCATTTGTTTTCTCCTCGGTAACTTGATTATTAGCATTACTAGCAAAATTTTTATCCGAGGTTCTTACCAAATTGGGATCAGACTAGTTTTGTTACACTTTGGTACCCGACCCAAGACATTCTGCCTTTATTGAGTGTTATAACCCTTTTATTAGGTTCCTTAGCTCCCATAAGTTTATTATAGTCTCCTCTCTTAAAAAGTTTTTTATTGGCTTTCTCTATTATATCAATGATGTATTTTATTGATAATTGAGCTCCATTACAGATTCTATCATGCAGTCATCCTCATCGAGCTTCATAATGGTTATTAAATTTGGTAACTCATGGTCTATCCTTACCTCCTCATAAACTCATATATTTAATACGTTCCATTGATGTAGTAGCTTCATCCAAACATATAAGTTTCTTTGTGACGCTCACAAAATTCTTAAATCATAATTAACCAAATAGTTCCAAAACATATCATTAATTATCAAATTCCTCATTAGTTCCAAAAGAGAGGATTGCTTGTTACATACAAAAGTATTCTACACCACACAACTATCAGAGTTGTCACATTCCAAAAGCTTTACATAAGTAATCTGTTGGCTCCACCTAAACTCCACTCGGTCCGTCCAGTATTATAGGATTATCAGTAATCACTCGACCTCCTAAAAAAAATAAAATGGTAATGAGTGAGCTTCCTACTCAGTAAGGATAACAGACTATACCCTTAAAATCAAGTAACTCCATAAATAATTATAAAAATTTGTCCACTGATTAAATCATACATATAATACATACATATATAACAACACTCAGTCTAATCCAAGCAGTTAATAGACATCTCAAAATTTTGCCAAATTATGATTAACACAAATATTAATTATAAATGTAATTTATGCTTTATTCTAATATTAACTGATTTTTTTTTGCTTGGGCTTAGCTTAACCTAGTTGGCATTGCCCGTTGGCTTATCTCATTATAATCTCTCATCAATGGTAACATAATTAAATGTATAAATATCAACTTAGAGTACCTCGATTTCTCAATCTTCACCCTGATACTACTCCAATACTTAGCCATCGACATAGGATATCTTTGAGACTGAGGATATCCTGGTATCACTTTGATACCTAGTTATCGGCACAGGACATCCCAGGGACTCAAGATGCTCTAGTATCTACTCTACGGACAGATACCTAGACACCACTCACTCATATTAACTCATCTGATCCATTTAAGATCGTCGATTGTAGCCTGTCCTAGGCAAGCTACTGATTCTCGTTTTCCCCAATTATTCACAATTTATTATTTACCAATCTTTATTTAATTAACACATTTCTTATCAATTTAACAAGTAATACACCTTAGAAAGCATAACAAAATATAACAATAAAACACCTTATACTACGTTAATTATTTGATAATTAAAGTAAATATAATTCCTATATGTAAGTATTAATCATTAATTAAATTAATGACTAATTCAAAATATAATTTATTAATAATAAAAATGATACTTAATTTTAAAAGCAAAGTCCAAGGTTATCTTTACCTTAGTTTTGGACTCAATTAATTGATAACCCAATTTTTTTTAATCAGACTTTTGGACCTATAATTTACAAAATTTTATTAGACTAATTTACTAAAAATTTCTTACCCAATTACACTTAATAGTTTAACATTATTCTCTCTTCCAATTTATTCTTAATTATAAAAATAATATCCTTACTAACCTACCCCTATAACTACTAAAATACCCTTAACTAATTAAAAGTCTATTTTACCCTCCTCCATTTCATTTAATATCAAAAATGCCCTTCTTATAACAAAATTCCAGATTTACCCTTAACTTTCTGCACTTCTCATTCTGCCCTTACATGCAACTTAAATTCCAGATTTACCCTTAACTTTCTGCACTTCTCATTATACTCTTATATGCAATTTAAATTCCATATTCACCCTTAACTCTCCACACTTCCCATTTTGCCCCTACATATAACTTAAATTTTCAAAACAAAGCCATCATCTTCTCCCTCCCCTCTTCTTCTCTCTTTTCTTCTTTCATTATTTTCCATCCCTTTTTATCCCTTCATGCAACGTCAATTATTGTCCTAATCAATCACAAACCAACTACAATCTAGTGTAGAATGATCAAAATCACACAAAAAGAGATAAAAAATGGATGTTAGAATTTTTCCTAAATGTGAGAACTTTTGATATTATTAACAACCACAACTTTCTCTAAATTTGTTGCAAAACAAACAAGATAAGGAAACTTATGAGGTAAGAGTTACATGCAGAACAAAGTGGTGCATTTTGACACACTCACCATATGGAAATAAAGAGAAAAGATGAACAAGATGGGAACTTTCGTTGGTTTTTAGTGCATATTTCTAGTAGGGTGCTTATTTATATACTCCTCTTTTTAATGACTTAATGGGCTGGGTTGTGGGTTTGGCTTTAATTTAGGTTTATGGGCTTTACATTCTTAATAAAGCTTAATAAGTAACTTAACCTCATTGTTGACCAATATTCTAAATGTAAATTATAGAAATTAATCCATCTTGGAACATTCCTCATCCTAAATTTCTCCATTTTAAATCCAAGTGTCGAAGTATTGGCTAGTTTTTAATATGCCAAGGTCTAGTTTGAATCACCTTTTTCATACATGCTTCTGAATTGAATTTGAAAATGACAAGTTCTTGTTCATTAATTTGAACTTCTTCCAATACTACCTTTTCAGTTGATTTTAAGCCTATATATTCGTAGTTGGAAATGTCGGTCTCTCTATCCACAAAAAAGCTAACTAATGTGGATGACCATTTAGAAACACTTACTTTTAACACTTCTATTGGAGGAATGATATTGTCATAGCCCTATGTTAATAAGGAGGTAAGTATCTTAGCTTTTCTAAAGGATTTAGGTCATCGACCACTTGACATCATATGGTTTTACAATTGATTTTTGACCTAAGAACACTCTTTAGTCAAGTTAGAGAAGGTTTAAGATTATATAAGCGAATGTCATGATAGTTACCTTAATGAAGTAGAAAGAAAGGTTATTATGGTTTAAAAAGTGCTCCTAAGTACTAGCGAGGTAATTGATAATTATATTTGTAATTAGTGAAGTTTGAATATTTAATTAGTTTTTTAAAAGGTTAGATAGGGATGGGAATGGGTTAGTCTTGTAAAGTTTTTTAAAATAAATTTTAAAAATTAAATAGAATAATTTATTTTTTATTAGATCAGGATTTGAGTTGTCTAACCTCAAGTTTACTCGAGGCTTAACTCTTTTAAGTCAGACGGTGTTGCTTTGCTTAGAATAATTAGACCTCGAGTTTGTCTAAGCCAGGGCCTGAGCCTAACTCATGGGTCGGCTCATTAAAAACAACTAAATTTAGGCCCATAGGCTAAAAATTGTCATCCCTAAGGTTAGACACTAAAATTAAAATTTTAATTTTCTAGTACTTTTAATTTGTATTTCTTTTTAATCTAAATCCTTTAATTTATTAATTATTTTAAATTAAATATTTTAAATTAAAGTAAGAGGACTTGACGAAAAAGACTTGAATACATATCAACATTGATTGACCACGTCTACTCTAAATACATTCTTAGTGCTTGTTTGGTTCGGCTTTTGGAAGTCCCAAAAGCACATTTTCACACCACAGAAGCCATTTTAAGAAAAAATGGTTGTTTGGCTGGAAAAGTAAAAAGTGCTTTTAGAACAGAAACAACTTTTTTAAAAACTAGAATACAGCTTTTTGAAAAGCCAAAATTTGAAGCTTTTCCGAAAAGCCCTCAAAACAGCTTTTTCGAGAAGCTGTTTTTATCTTTTAAAATTTGCGTCAATATTTTCCGTAAAGAAAGCGCGTCTCTTCTGGTCTCTTCTATTTCTGGCCGACTCTTTTGCTCCTCCTCACGTATCCCTCCTCTTCAAGTTCAGGTTGGTTCATCTTCATTTTTTTTTCCCTTAAAATTTTCGTTAGGGATGCAGACGTTGTCTGCGTTGTTATTTCCCTTAAAAACAAACGTGGGTTATTTTGTCTCACCGTGGGAAAGGGAGATGCAGTTGTTGAGAATCTTGAATTTGGATACCCTTTTCTGTTGTCTTTTTGTTTTTTATAATCTTTAATTTGAATAGTTGTGATTTCTTGTTGCTGTACGAGTAATAGATTGCGGGAAGGTTTTACTGTTGCTGATTTTTTTGGATGGTTTATGACAAATGAGCAGTGTGTGAATCGTGCCTTGTGTTGGTCCTTTTTCTTTTTCTGTACATTTCTTTCTCCTCCCTTCTCCCTTCTCCCTGGTGACGCATCCTTTTATTTTTTGGGGCATAATTGACAAGGCAGATTTGCCTTATGATATGATGTCAGATTTCTGGATTTGAGTACTGTTTTGGATCCTGGGAGAGCTGCTCAGAAGGACAAACCAGCTATTCTTGATGATGCTATTAGGGTCCTAAACCAACTAAAAGCTGAGGCTCTGGAACTCAAAGAATTGAATGAAAAGCTACTTGAAGAAATTAAATGTCTGAAGGTAACCATTTTAAGTACATTGATGTGATAGAATGTCTTAACTTAATCTAAATTTTACGCCTGTGATGGGAGAACTTAGTTACGGAAATTATGGGCATATAATCATCTCACACTAATGGTAAAAGTATGGAAATGATCATTTAAAACTTTGCAATTAGTGTTGTTGACCTTAGCTGTTAGAAATTTAGTAACAATTACAACAATATTAATGACAGTAGTGACACAGGTCAATTGATTTTGCATGACTTGTAGGATATATCATGGTTTTTAGTAAGTAGTAATTGTCTAGTGTTGGCCTAAAACATTGTTACCACTTAACTGCACAATTTGTTTGATCTATTTGGTACATCTTGATGTTCGATATTATTGATTGTGGTTTAGTTCTTTAGGCGTGCTTGTACGTTTAGGCTGATTAATGCTGCTTAGTATTCTGATAATTGGATCTACTTTTCTGGTATTTTTTGAGTAATAGCCTTCTTGGCTTTCTGCACCTGAACAGACTGAAAAGAATGAACTTCGTGAAGAGAAATTAACACTCAAGGCAGATAAAGAAAGGATGGAACATCAGCTGAAAGTAACGTCTGTTCCAGCTTCTGGATTTGTGCATACTCATCCAGCTGCTTATCAGGCTGCTCCTAATAAAATGGCAGTTTTCCCCAGCTATGGTCTGATACCAATGTGGCAATATCTACCTCCAGCTGCCTGTGATACATCCCGTGATCATGAGCTCAGGCCTCCAGCTGCATAATTTTCGTTTTGCTCTAGTGCTGCTAATTTCAAGATGCTTTATGTTGGATTCATTCAACAAAATTTTGTCTTGCCACATGTAAATATAACCGCACTTTCAATTTGCATGATGTTGAGATTAGATTGTGGGCTAGTACCATTGGTGCTGATTACTAAGATGTAATTACATGACAATTATTTCATTTATCAAAAAGTGTTTATTCTCAACTCTCTGTACTTTTATGCTTCTTCTCATTCTCTATGGGACTTTGTAGTTATTTCTGGTAGTTTTGTGGCAGTTATTCTTTGTTAGGCATGCGTATGGGTTGTTTCCTAAATATGGGATTTTGGCGGCTTTTTATGGTGACAGGGTTTGGTGTCGATGCTTTGGGCAGATATTTTGCACTTCACGCATATTTTAGATGTAGGATAACGTGGCAAACATATTTTGAAAGGATTTGAGGTGGAAACTAAGGTTATAATTATTTGCTCATTTGAAATGGTTTGTTTCTGGATCATATGTCCATCTCATCATAACCAGAGACATCTCTGCTTCTAGATAAAAAAGAAAACTGGGTATGACACACACACTCAGAATGCTCTAGAACTGTTACGGCACCCCTTTTACACTGTCTTCCTGGATATCCACTGGAGTTTGTTCAGCAGGGGTGCTTTTTCACCAGTGATTTACCTGGTCATACTTTACTTTCGGTTGAATCAACTACATGTGTTGGCTCCTGCTGCTCACCAACTTGATCAACCTCTTTGCCCCATAACAGCACATATAAGCCAGTGATTACGACGACAGCCCCTACTATGCTGCACATCAAAATGTTAAAATCATATGCTTTGAATATATTCTAGTTCTGAATTTCCTTCTCTCTGAAATTAAAACTTTTGATGGTGCACTATGACATGTATGTGTTAGTTTGAATCACTATAAAATAGAATTACCTGCCCAAATAAAGTTTTTCACCCAGAACAGAGTATGCCAAAACTGCTACTAATACCGTCGAAAGGGGATTGAACATGGTCACGAACACTGGCCCTTTTTCTACTGTGCACCACAGTTGAGCAAAGACTACTATGCCCGAGATTACCACCCCCTGTCATGCATCATCACAACCAAAGTCAATGTTATGAACGTAGCATATTGTCATTGTTGATTAACCCTTCTTACCCCATATAGAGTGGACCAGAAGTCGATATTAAATCCTATTGTCCAAGCAGCTTTGTTATGTTCTACAATCACTGTGAAAACAGCTGATTGTGCAGCACCAACAAAGCTTATCCACGTTGTCAGCGACAATTGAGCTGGGTACCTTTTCAGAGTAAGTGCCTGCATAGATTTACCAACTTGAGACAGTATTTTCTGCTTCATCTGTTACTAAGAATGATTTTTGCTCGTATTTCATTTCTTGGACCAAAGATTGTTTATAATTGTGAGCAAAGTGACTGGTCCACATGTTAAATTGCATTTGATTTCATATCCATGCATGTCTACAATCTAGTAGAAAATTGTTAGTTTGGTACAACCTGCATAATATACCACAGAGACCATGTTATGCAGCTTGCAACTGTGAGTATTGAACCTTTTAACCAGCTCTCATGGTGTTTTGCAGTATTTCCTTGAATGTGAATCGGAGGATGATATGGATTTTTCAGTTGAGGACCCCTATACAATGTCATAGTCATCACGCCAGCCAAGGAAATCAAAGTTCCAATAACTTTAGCTATTCCGCGAGTACTTCCAAGATTAACAGACTCCAACCTGCACTTAACAGTTGTATTACAAAATGAAAGTATATGGATATATGCTAGTTTTTGCCCTTTGAATTATATAGCAAGCTCACCTTAGTGCAATGGCAATTACAAATGTCAAAGAAGCTACAGTGTTAATCATTGATGCTATGAACGTTGTAGAAGTGAGGTTCAAGCTTGAAAAATACATATTGAGAGTTAAACCCACCCTGTAACCATTGAACACACTTCAAATTAGTACGTTTTTCCCCGAAACTGTGTTATATTTACTCTGTACATGCCCCTACCCCAAGAGAGAGAGGACGAATATCTCTAACAGAAGAGCCATTGTGAGCTTTGGTCTTTGTTTTCTGCAGTAAACACAGAAAACATAAGTCTTGTGTGCACAAACCATGACACAAAACAGTCTCCACAGGCAAAATCTAGATTACTCGAACAGTGTTTGCTGCTAGTGAATGTTCCACTTCGAAATCACTCTTGGCCAACTTTTAAATGAAGGTCAACCTTTTCTTCTATATTGATAGATGTAAAGGATTTTGTTAAAATGGAGATGTATCATGTACCTTTCAAGAAAGTAGGCAAAAGGGAGCATTGCCACACCAGCCACGATATGTCGATATGTTACGTACACATTAGGGTTCATCCCATGGTTGAACGAAGCTTCAGTGATGAAGTACAAAAATGTGTAGGCAACCTGTGACAGAACCATAAGCAAGTGTGGCTTGTACCTCCTGTAGACGTCACTCATGCAGCGTTCCTTCATGGCTCTTGCTCCCCTCTTTTCTTTCTTCTAAAACTGAGCAAGGAGAAGGACAGTACTCAATTTAGGAGATAAAAGGATGGTTAAGGCTTTATCGTTATTGCATGTTCATGTTATAGCATCGTTTGCGACATAGATCTAATTCCTTGTCTGGTGGTAGTGGTCTAACAGATCAAGGGAAATATTCTCTAGCATGACTGCTCCTACAAGCGGTAAACTGATACTGACATTCATGTCCATGAATTCCATTAGGGAATATGCTTAAATGGGAAGAACTTGCTTAAAAAATCAAAACAGGAATTAGGTACTAGCTCGTAGGCTCACAATTTCCAGCATCCAGCAACTAGGATTTTCGAACTAATGATGTAGGCCATCTACTGGCCATTAGTTTAAGAGTCGTGTCATGTTTTAGAATACTACTTTGCTCCACTTTGTTGAAGTCTTCTCTAGTCTTCTTGGCAAAGATTTCTTCAGGAATTTGTGCGTTTATCACTTTCGATTTATTCAAATTCTTATGCATTTCATCCTCAAACCGCCAATGGAGTTTTTTTTTTCTTTCACATCATTAGTTCTAATTCAGCAAAAGTTAGTATGCCATTTCAAGAAGGAAAGTTCTATAATTGTGATTTGTAACGGATAACTGACTTTAACATAACATCAGTAATTATTAACGTTTAATAATATGAACCACTAATTATCCATGTCCTTCAAATTAAAACTTTAAACAGTAGAATATTGAATATTGAAGTTTTATTCCCCAGAATTTGATTTCTTCATCTGAAATCAGACAATTGAATAATATTCTCCAGTTATTTTCTGCCATAAGAGAATGAGATTTTGAAAATCGTGTAAGAAAGCGAAAGACAGTGCTGATTCTTGTATGGTAGTTGCATTATTCTTTTTAATCTATTCCATCAGCCACAAGAAATACAGTGTGATCTTCTGATTTATAGGCACATAATTTCATGAAAACCAAGAATCTTTAAGCTTATGGCTTCCGGCGTTATATTCCCATATACAATTTGATGAGATTAAACAAACGCAATTTGTCTTATTTATTGTTCAATAGTCTATTCCCGAATGGCAGAGCGAGACTAGTAAATGGGTATGGGGTTTCATGTGAAACTATTCGTATTTGGTTCCATAAAGATAGCTTTGTTCTTTTCTTTCAGTAGGAATAATTCCTGCCAATTGGTTCTCCAAATTGCTCAATCGATGATAACTTCTCTTGCGTTAATCCATTTGTTAGATTTCAACAATCAAGCCTTTTAATTGAGTCTCTAAATTGTGCCTTGTTCTCCCCTAAAACTCAACAAAGCAGACCATGGGAGCAGACTTGCCGTCTTGGTTAGTGGCAACTGACGAAATACGTGCGCAGAAATATAGTCATAAACCTCCTCCGACAGTTTCTTTTTCCGGTACTTTAAAGACATATAATGTGTTGGGTTCAATCAAATCTTTGTCCGAACGAAATCCCAAATGATAACATGCGAATTTGATGGCAATAGAATAAACAAAATGATACGAACAAAGTTGGTGAAGTACAATATTAATTCGAGAATTCTGATAAGTTCTTTCACTTAATTTACAAGGGAGCAGAAATTCGCGTTTTGTGGTGGTTCTTGTCGGCTTTGCTTTGCTCTTTTCATCTGCTTTACAATCTCTGTTCGGTTTTAACTTGTGATTACCAGTTTTTTAACGTCATTGTTGTGGGATGCTGAGCAAGTCTATAAGGTTAAGGAAGGTCATCACAAACTTATTTCTAACTCTTAACAGACCTGGAAGCATACGTGGAAGAGAGTGTGGATAGGCTTCGTGAATGTTGGTCAGGTTCAGAGAAATTCATTAACCTTTCACACATGCTTTGCACCAAATAAATTAGCTTCTGGTTTTAAGTTCAAGGTCAACCAACCAATTTCATGAGATTAACAGCCATCAACTGGATTTCACTTCGGGGGTTGATACTTGTGGGGATTTATGTTTGTTTTCTAAGCTCTGAAGACTCCAACCTGAATAAGAAATGTTTCAAGAGTTGGAGCTCTCTGGCATGTTAACCTTACTTCGTAAGTAGACGATATGCCATCTATGTTTCAAGGAATACAGTTCGTGCTCGTAATATTAAAGTCTGCTCTTTCATTTTGGATTTGTTAATTCTTCTATATTCTTATGCCTAATTGCACACTTTATGTGGCTCTGGTAAATTTTGATTATAAATATTAAATACTGATTAATCCGCAAGTCCAAATTAATAGATACTGATTTTATGACTCATTTTTGTAATAAGGGCATATTTAATACAAATTGGGTTCGGTCTTAACTCCATTAAACATGAGCCCGAGCCTGAAAATAATTTGGTAGGTCTCAGCCCAAACTTATTGTGATTTTGAATACATATTTAAAAAGTTTAATCCTATTCATTAAACTTGAGTTGAAATTTTTTAAAGTCTAAATTACACAAAAATAATCTAAATTAGAATATGATTCGAATTTTGAATTGAATGTTTTTATATCTAATCTAAATTTGAATTTTTTAATTAATTCATTAATTTTAAGTCAACTTAGACTTAAGCCTTTTATCCTTAGTCCATATTATACTAATTATCTTTTTATTAAAAGAGGATGCTTATATTCATATTTTTGTTGTAAGAACCCGAGTTTCAACATCATCACTTATCATGCCATAAAAGTTATATCCTACGTAATAGTTTGAGAAAAAGTTCCAAGCAACGTTAAATCCTTAACAACTCCATATAATACAGACTATATTTTTAATAATTATTTACCCAATATGTTTTCTCTGTCTCTGCAAATCCTTGTTAACGACAATTAGCATCATAGCATAGGGCTTTTCATATGACAGGTCATGAATTATCAATTATGTCAAACATTTTGTTAGTAATAAAAATGTAATACTCCCTCCGATTCATAATAAGAGTCGTTTTAGAAAAATACACGCTTATTAAGAAAGTTAATGAAATTATAGATA
>JANZLF010000005.1:32813440-32829417 GCA_026546835.1 Erythroxylum foetidum | reverse complement strand
AATCTCTTATATAATATTTATTAATATATTATTAATTAAATAAAATAAAAAAATTAAAAATTAAATTTTTATCTAAAACTTAATATTTATTTAAATTATTTTTAATAAATATAATTTAAATTTGTATAATTTGAAGACAATTTAATAATATATATTTCGTTAACAGAATCACTAATAATATATATTATATAAACTTAAAAATAAATTATTTTAATTTATTAAATTTATTTTAATCTCTTATGTAATATTTATTAATAAATTATTAATTAAATAAATATTAAAATTTAGATTTTAAAGATAATTTAAATTAAATATAAATTAAAATTTATATATTTTAAAGATAATTTAATAATATAATATTTATTTAAAGTACTATAAGGTTTCAAGTCAACAGCACTGTGAAAGCCAACAAATTGCTTTTGGATATTATTGGTTTTGGGTGTTAAAATAAAAGCTACATAATATTATAATTAGATGCACAAAAACGGCCTCCACCTTTGCACATGAGCCAAATGATTTCAATTCACATGTATTGAAGTTACAAAAAAGATGGGTTTAAAACTCATTATGAATTCCATTCTATTTTGGTTCCAAACAAAAGAATTGAATTCAATTCCCAACATTCCAAACAGGCCGTAAGTTAAAATTGGAGGACTTGATGAATGTATACGAATGACTTACACTGTTCCAGAAAATGGAAAGATGGGTAGTGAAGAAAATTTGTATCTTATTTAAAATGCTGCATTTAAACGGAAAATCAAATCGTAGTATTTGTCTCAAGTGCAATGTTTAACCTATAGTGGGACTCATATTTATTTTTAAAAATTCCACTTGATTATTGAGTACGTCCTACTTCAAATATTTTTTTAAAAATTGCCACATCAGTAATTTTTTTTGTTGAGGATCCTGTCCGTAGTTAATTGACAGAGGTTTAGCATTACTCTTGGAGGGTCCTACCATATCAGTAGTTAATTGACAGAGGTTTAACATTGTTAATATGTCTGTCTAGCCAAGGTTTATTTTGAACTTATTTTAAATATTAAGATTTATTTTGATCGGTTGGTAGATGATATGTTTCATTTTGAACATTTTGAAATGTTAGGTCCAATTCAGAATCGACGTTATTTTGACCATTTGGCTGAAATAAAAATAAAAAGAAAAGGGAAGGTTGTGAGTGATGGCTATAAATTTGGGGATTAGGGCGTCAAGCGTATCGTCTTTTTCTTTTTCTTTTTTTTCTTTTTCTGTAAGGCATTAAGTCGCTTAACTCCTTTATATCTGTGTCTCTCGATATACGACTGTTGTTAGGGATCTGTAGAGCGGTGAAACCATAAATTCAATGGCGGGAGCTGGAATTCACACATACCACCAGCAATGGCCACCAGCACCTGCTCAGCCGCCACCTCCTGCAGCCGCTGCCCCTCCTCCTCCTCCTCCCGCAGTTCACCATCCTCCTGTTCTAGTCGATAACTCCAATCGTGGTCCCACTCATGATGAGGTACTTAAATCTCCCCCTCTTTCTGTCATTCTCTCTCTCTGTCTCGCGAAATTGATGATAGTATAGAAGGATAGATAGATGACAGCAATTACCAAAAAAAAAGAAGATAGATGACAGCTAATGAGATGAATTTGTGATTTTTGTGAATACGTGTGGTTTGTTTAGGTTAGAACAATTTTCATAACTGGGCTTCCTGAAGATGTGAAGGAGAGAGAACTCCAGAATCTTCTGAGGTGGCTTCCAGGTTATGAGGCTTCTCAGGTTAATTATAAGGGAGAAAAGCCAATGGGATTTGCCCTTTTTTCCACTTCCCAACTAGCAATTGCTGCCAAAGATGCTCTCCAGGTTTGGTGTTATACAACTTAGCTTTACCTTTTGTTTTTTTTTTTTTTTTCATTTTACTCCTTTTAATGTTTATCATGTAACGGTAGATGCATAGTGATTGAATTTGGCGCTGTGTTGGTATGTGTTTCAGGATATGGTTTTTGATGCCGAGTCTAAGTCGGTACTGCATACTGAGATGGCCAAGAAGAATCTCTTTGTTAAAAGGGGTGAGGTTCTTCTCCTTGCATTTACCTTACCTATGTGTTAGATCTGAGAATTTTATAGCCTTTTTATACATATTGGCAAACTTGTTCTTTGAAATAAAGGAAAAGGATTACAAAATGATGATGGATAACATGTAAAATTCATATATTCAGATGTGTTTGGTTTGCATAAATGAATGCAGTAGTTTTAAATAGTGTTTGTGGATTATATCTTATTGTTTGGGCTCATGATGTTTACTAAGTTAACAAGATTCTATATTCAGTATGACCCGTGAGTAGAATCAGGCTATAGGACATGCTAAAACTATTCAGGAAAACATGTGCTAAGACACTGGAAACAAAGAGTATTTGATGTTTGATGACATTTTAAAAGAAAGATTAGGCTTGACTATTTATGATACAAATTTGTCTTTTCTGATTCAACTGTGCAATAAGTCATGAACAACTTCAATTTTTATGAATTTTGATTTTTTTCAATAAAACTGCCTAATTGTTGCTATGTCAATTACGTGTAGGAGTTATTTGTAGATTTTTAAAAGATAGAAAGGTTGACCTTTTATCCAGGGAATGTATTATAATGTTATGGAGCATCCCTTTGACGTGACAATTTGCCTGAAGTTGGCTTACTAATTAAGCAAATTAAGGAAGTCCTGTTTTAAATGCACCTACATATTGGACGAAAGAAATACAGAAATCCCTTTTTGTCCTAGATTAATCCTTCATGGATTGGAAATGATTGGTTCTTGCCTTGGACCATTTTCAAGGAAGTTCATTGGCACTTGCAAATGCCGGGTGTATTTGCAACGTGGATTTTAAGGAATAGAAATAGAATATTGGTGGGATGATAATGTTTGTTGGTTGCCTGCGCTATTGGGGGAAGCAATCTTAAACTGTGTAATCAAAATATCATAAAGCAACGATGTACTATTTATTCAATCAGGAATCCCAAAAGTAAGGACAAGAATTGCTGTGAAAATTCAATTTTTTCGCCCCCTGGCATCCAAACTAAATAAGTAGAGTTCTCATTTCGTCAGAGTTTTTTATTAGGTGCAATACTATAAACTTGATATTTGGCTTTGGCTTCCAAGTATATGTTGTTTGAACTAGTTTATGTGTGGACTATTCAAGGATAGGACATTCTAAGTGCCATATTGGACTTTCATGCATTGCAGAATTATTTGAACGTGATAACTTGTGTTTACCATTGCTGTTACATTTTTTGAAATATTTTTCTAATAAGTGGATTCATTTTCTCATTCAATGTTTTGTTTGTATGCTAATTAAGCTATATGTTGATTATTGTTGTACCTTGTTGGTATTTGTATGCCCAGGAATGGTAGCGGATTCTAATGCTTATGATCAAAGCAAAAGGTTGCGAACTGGTGGTGACTATACTCAGACTGCATATGCTTCTCCATCTCCATTCCATCCTCCTGCTCCTGTCTGGGGTCCTCATGGGTACGAAACTTGACTCCCTTGCATGGGCCTTTTTTGTATGGAAGAAAGTATTCTGTAACTTGGTGAATGATTATGACTTCATTTTTCTTATATGAAATCTTCTTCAATCAAACTTGTCTACTTAGGTATATGGCTCCAGCTCCTCCTCCATATGATCCTTATGGGGGCTATCCTGTTCATCCAGTACCAATGCCAACTCCAGCACCTATACCAGCACCAAGCAGTTACGTACCTATTCAGGTGATGCCTATATGCGATTCTTTTCCAAATTACCAAGAATTTCATGCCAACATTTGCATATATGCCTTTCCATGCTCTTTGTTTATTCACTTAAGAGCTTCTGAATCATTTACTATTTTTAGCCTCTTAAGACAATTTTGATCATGCTTTGTTGTCATGACTATTTGTGTCCAAATGCTACCGTGCATTGGTCCAATTTATATTAGTGAGACATTAATTATTTTCATTTTGTTGGTAATTGTTGGAGGTTTTGTGCTATGGGCCATCCTATTATTGGACATTAATATAATTTATTTCTGTATTTGGAAATTGTATGGCTGTCTTCTGTGCTTGAAAGTTCTTTCAATCTTAATCTAATGATGTTATTTGCTAATCGGTTGCTATGCTTCTTACAGTATTTCTGGTTAGAGTGATTACAACAGGTGATATTGTTTAACACTTTTCAACTTCATATGTGCTATTACCAGAACTAGATGGTGAAACATTAAGAAATTTGAATTCACTTGGTCACCATTTACTGCAAGTAGTTTTGAAGAACATATGTTTCCTGAGATAGATAATATTTTCTGGATTTGTTGAGACTCAACTCTATTCTGTTCAATTTTATTGGAGAATGTTCAAGAAAAGAATGCAGATTTATATGGTGTTATATCAGTTGTAAACACCATGTGGTTTTTTTAAGAAATGTCTCTGATGATCTATGATTTTGAATGGTTCAAAGTTGTGAATAATTTAATTACTTAGCCTTGCATATGCGAAGCAAGTTATGTATTGATCAGTTGTATAAACTAACTTGGATGGAAGGTGGTTGAACTTTGTTTGTAGTTTATTCTAGAGGTTTTTAAAGTCACTGTAGTCATTTATGGAAGAGAAAGAAGCTTGGATTGTAATCAGAAGTTGATTCCGAGAGGATCTCTTGTTAGGTTCCCATTTAAGTAAAGAAATATGCCATGCCTAATGAGATCCACAGTGGAGTGTTTTGATCTTCCTGTAGGATTTTTCCCCCCTTAATTTTATGGTCTTTGTTGTTGCAACATTATACTTTCTTTCATTGGAAGTAATCTTTAGATTTGTGATGAATACTGCTTCTGTTTCTACTATTTGTGTGTTAGTGTTCTAATTCATGCATGTGCTTGGATTAAGTTTTACTTTGTCTACCAGCTCAAACTAGGAGGCTCATTCACTTTTCCCTTTGACCAAATTTATGCAGAATACAAAAGATAATCCTCCTTGCAATACCCTGTTCATTGGCAATCTCGGAGAGAATATCAACGAAGAGGAATTGAGGGGTCTTTTCAGTGTGTAAGAATGTTTTATATCTGGCTACTTTTGTGATTGTTTGATGGCTACTTTTGTGATTGTTTGATGTATTAGTGAGTACTGGCTTTAAGATTCTTGTAACTCAATTGAATTCTTATTCTCATGCAGACAACCTGGCTTTAAGCAAATGAAAATTTTGAGACAAGAAAGGCATACTGTTTGTTTTATTGAGTTTGAAGTAAGTGAGCCTTTGTATCCTCAATTGGCATTAGATGTGCTGTTTTTCCTCGCTATTTTCTGCCTAAAGAAAAAGTCTGGGCAACTTCTCTTGATTAAAGTTGTCAAGGATAATGGTTTTATTCTACATTTGCAGGATGTCAATAGTGCAAGCAATGTGCACCGTTCTTTACAGGGAGCAGTTATCCCCAGTTCTGGTTCTGTTGGAATGAGAATACAATATCCTTCCTAAATTACTATGAGAATGATTTTCACCACTTTTCCTCGTGTCGTCTTTGTGCATTCATTTGAGTCCCTTACAAAATTTTTGATTGAAAACGTCTCATACTCTGAGAGATGGATTTTTTTTTTGGGTGGGTGGGATGGGTTGTGATGATCTCAATTGTAAATGTCCAGCCATGCTGTTCATGGAAAGTATACCGTATATGATTTTGTGTTACTGTTTTGTTACCTGAAATGGGGTCTCTAAATTCTTGTTTGTAGTGTTTTTGTTTTAAACCTATGCTCTTCTTCGTCAATATTAGGTGCGTCTAATTAACTGGTTTCTTTCTCCATAGCTTCTGTTTTGAAGTCTTTATTTATGTTTTTGCGATTGTCAAGTTACCTTGCTATGTGCTAATGAAATCTAGCCACTTTCTTTCTTCTAAAGTTATTCTATACCACTGCTTTATTCAATGATGTCTTTGTCTTCCTTTACTTGGCCATACGTATTCAAAGAACCCTTTTGGGAAAAGGAAGGATGGAAGCTACCCTGTTTCGTCTCCCAGTGCAAATGGAGTCCCGCCAGTTATGACCTACCAGTAGCTTGAAGGGGATGTACTCTGATCTTTATGCTTCAAGAAACACGTCATGATAGGATGCATCTTGCAGCTGTTGCATGCATCCATTTCATTTGTCAATATCAGCATTGGCATCTCTTCTCATGTGAATGATGCACATAGTGCTATCAGGAATACATCATCTTTCTGGTCACATTGTTCTAATTTGTCTGAGACATGCATTTGTTAGCAGCATGGCAGCTCAACATAAAATATCATTTGTAGAATGCTGTGCATTGTTCTGTATTTCTGACTTGTGCGTTTCACATCTACCTATGTCTTGCATCTTTAACAGGATTGTTATTTCTAATTTCATCTTCTGTTAATAAGATTGTCTTAGGGTTAAACTACATGACATTACCTAACATGACATTCGGAGGCTAACGGGAGTATAAGGGAAACAATGAATCATATATTTCAAACTGTTGACATCAAATATTGCAATCAATACACAGTTACATTTCATGGCATCACTTTAGCGAGGCCATCCACACCATTAATCACTTGTTCTTAAGCACTCCCATTAACATTACCATCACTACCACATTTCATAAGCTGAGTTAATTTTGCTCCATCAGTTGAGCTAAAGGGTTGTCAAGCAATTAAGCATTCAGGTTGCTCAAAGCATAATTTTCTGAAGTATACAGCAATACATGCCATTGTGAGTGATATGCAGGATCCTTTATGCGACATGTGAAATTTCTTTTTGTTTGGAGAAGGCAACTGCTGCAGCTGATTTTAATGTCAGGTATCTTACCTTTTAAGGCAAGCGACCTTAACCGAACAACCTTGTCTGGGGCTTGAAGTTATAACTCTTGTGGTGGATACCTGCCGCAGTGACTTGCATGCAATAGAGGTTGAGGCTTCAAGGAAGTGGAATGTTTGCTCAATAGTTTTCATGCTCGTGCAATTTTATAAGAATTAGGCCTGGATATTTGTTAATTATCTTTGGTACGATTCGAGTAATTTTTTAGGAAATGAAGTATGGAGCGAGGAATTATTTTAGAAAAATATGGATGAGTTGGAATGTCAATGATCAGAATTAGAAAGATGATGCAACCAAGCATATATGATGATCTTACAGTTTAGCTTCTCGACGGTTGGTTCACTAGGTGTTATGCCTCATGCTTCAGTACAAGCGTGTTAGTTTGTAACAGAGTGAGGTTTGGGGATAGGAAGACAATGCACTATTTTCACAAACAATTGGTTAAATTAGCTAATCGGAAGTTAAAAAGTGAGCAAGACAACATTCACTCTAGCATCTACGATGATAAATAATTGTGAAGATAAAATTGTCGAGGACTACTGCATCTCAATGACAAGTAAATGTTTATTCCAGCGAACTTGAATTTTCATTTATGATTTTGAAGTGATAAACTGAATTGGCCAAGCTCACCTTACACTTCAGAAGCGCGTTCAGTTTTACGACCGTAAAGCATCTCTATATTTGCTCTTGTACTATGCTTAACAAGTTTGTATACAGGTTTGTAGTACGATGCTGTGAATTGTTGGAATCTTCTTCCTCACTCTTATTTGTAGCCTTATCTAGGTAATCCAAAAACTCGAGTGAGCCTACTAATTAGAGAGATCCACCAATAAGCGTAAGAAAATAAGTGAAAGTTTTGAAAACGAAGAATAAATGTTTTCCCCTCTTTATATGAAGTACGTATATTGATTTATAAAAGTTAAAGTCACATATTTTGTAATCAAGTCAACTTGAAAAATAAGAAACATAAACAGAATAGAGAACTCATAACAAATCAGAACTATTAACTTCAAATTTTATTTAATAGAAAATAAAATTTCTAACTACTTTCAAAAAATTCAACTCTCTTCTTAAGAATTTTTAGAAAAATATATTAATCTTTAAAAGTCTTAAAAAAAATCCTTTTAGTTTTTATTTTTTCAAAAACACTCCTCGTAAATTGTAGTTAATAATAATAATAAAATATATGCAGTGTGAACATCATAGATGAACTAATCAAATATTATTCATATAATGATTCAATTCAACTCTTAAGCTTAAATCAAACTAATTAAATTCGCATCAAACTAATAATTTATTATAATTATCTTAAATTATTAATTCAAAACAAATTTAATTTATTTAGGTTGGGTTTAAGCGCCGAGTTGAGTTATCACATTAATGACATTTAATTAGTTCACGTATGAACATACTTTATGTGTTTCATTCTACTTTTTAACTGAATTCTAAGAGTTTTCAGGAAAAGTAAAAAGTTAAAGGAATTTTTTTTAGAATTTTAAAGATTACGAGGCTTTAAGATTTCTTAAACTATAGGGAGATCTATGTCTTTTACCATTGGAACAAATGACATATAAATTTTTACAATAATCTTTCCTTTGGCTAAATTTACAACTTTATTATTCAGAGTTTCAAAATAAAAAAGCTTACAATGCTTTGACATTTACAAGTTGACTATTAATGTTAACATCCATTTACAAAACAACTCTTATAAAAAGAATTTAGTAATGACTTTAGAGTTAATATATAGTAACAATAAAGATATATTTTTACAATAAAAAAATTTAAAGGGTCGATTGTTAAGTTTCATATGAACAATGGTTGCTCTATAAATAGATACTAATGGTAAATTTTAACTAACTTATAAATACATGATTTTCCTCCTCTCTACATTTTTCCTTCTATTTGGAGCTTTTTGAATTTCACCAATGGTTGCTTCAAGGATTGAATTCTATTCTCTCTTTACCTTTACCTATTCTTTGGTTCCTCACTTATTTTTCTCTATATATTAAGTTGTTCATTGATTTGCCTTTTTGTTCCCATCAGGTTCTTGCTTTTTGTTACTTTCCTTAAGATTTCTTCTCTATAAGTCTCTTAGTGGTAGGCACACTTGGAACTATCCTATTCTAGAATGAGTTTCTAGGTTGTATCCTTGGAGCCTTCTTAGTCTAAATTTTATCTTACCCTGCCTAGAGTTAGTTTCTTGCTTTTTCCAACTCCCATTTTAGGAATTGTATTTTAAAAAAGCTTTCCTTGATCGACTTACATTGTTGATATTGCTAGCATAATGTCTAACTTCTGTTTGGTCCTAAGCTAAATCAAGGTTATCAACTTAGTTTATTTCCCTCCTCTCCCTCCTATTCTCAAACTCCCTTCTCCATCAACCATTTCTCAATCACCTCCTCACCCTTCACTTATTTCCTTGGCCCAAGAACATAGAACTACCAAGCTAACTTGGAAATAAGTTACAGGTGACACGTCACCTTTAGAAAATCTTTTTTTTATTAAAAGGAAAGCTAACGAAACATATTAGACAACGAGTATAAGGAAACAGATCCTCGACATATCCTCTAAAAGGATAAAATGACACCTAATGAGTGTAGTATCAAAATAAGTGACTCCTATATCAAAATGACCGGCATAGTTAGCAAACCAGTCATTGCATCTGTTGCTCTCTCGATATATATGTTGATATACAACAGTCCAGTTTCAAGTAAACATTTCTTTAATGCCCCTGACTATGGGATTGAGAGCCATAGATCGGTTCTCTGAGGAAGATAAGATATTGATCACCACTATAGAATCCACTTTAAGTTTAATCCGATGATAGCCCAGATTCCAAGCCACCGTGAGCCCTGTAAACACTCCCCAGAGTTCCCCATACATTGATGAGCAACAACTGAGATTTTGTGTGAAACCTCTAAGCCAATTGCCTGAACTATCTCGTATAAGGCCATCTGCTGTGGCTGAGGATGAGGAACGTTTGCATGCTCCATCTGTGTTTAATTTTACCCACCCAGTAAGAGGTTTACTCCATTCAATGAGTTGCTCCTGTTGAGGACAAAAACTAGTATCAGCTCGACTTTGTCACACAGTTGACTTGTGGATTAGACTTGCATAAGACAAATTGAGATATTAAAACGTTCATCAAAGAGAGTCATATTTCGCCATATCCATAGGAACCAACAAGTAGTGCCAAAAAGAATCGACCAGTCATGCCCAAGTACTCGTTAGTAGTGTTGGAGATTTTTAGTGAGCCACTCCTAATTCGACATAGTGTAAAAGTCATTAGAGACTATTTGTGGAGGGAATGTGTTCCACACTTGATTGGCTTTGACGTAGTCTCGCACTGCATGTATTGAGAATTCTTCGAGTCGACAATGATAACAAGCTCTGTTAGTAGTGAATTGCTTACGGACACATTGTTGGTTTGAGTCACCGATCTTGTGTGAGGAGTCAGAGCAAGAAGCAAATGCATTGTGGGCTCTTCCATTATTAGATTACCTTCCAAACACCATGAGGCGAGGTGTCTTCATGATTCATGAGCATAGAATAAGTGGAAGCTACGATGAATTATCCAATGTCAAAAATTCCCCAGATCAATTTATCCTGCCCTAGGTAAGGTTTCGGGGGAAACGTACCTACTATTGACCTGCAAATCAACATCAGGAGATAAGATTGAAATGCATCCCAATTCCAATTACCATTAATGTCCACAAAGTGTTGGACACTGAGGTTAAGAGTGGAATCAGGGATTGGGGTTATAAGATGGGTAATAAGGGGTCCTACTCCCGTAATCCAAGGGTCTATCCAGAAGTGAGTCCTAGTGCCATCGCCAATCATCCATTTCATGCCCTGTAGAACTAAGTGCCAAGTTGACTTTTTGCTTTTCCAGATCATTGAACCACCGTTTTCATAAAAAAAGATAGGGATATTGTTGACATCAAAGTTATATTTCACAGAGAGAACTTTTACCCATAATGAATTAGGCTTGGCAATCAGAGTCCATCCTAGTTTTGTTAAGGAGGCATTGTTGGTTTCGCGAATTTTTCGAATGTCAAGACTCCCCATCTCTTTTGGTTTGCAAACTTCCTTCTAGTTGACTAAGTGAATCCTCTTTTAGCCATTAGACGAACCCCAAAAAAATTGTCACATTAATTTCTCTAGCTCATCATAGAGACTGCGGGGTAACCGGACTGTCTGCATTGTATAACTAGGAAGGGCTGTTGTGATTGATTGAGCCAATGTGATGCGTCCTACCAAAGATAAAAGATAGGCTGTCCAACCTGATAAGCATTAGTGAACCTTATCCAGGATATGTTGATAGGTTTTTTTGCTGACTCTTTCATGCAGTATAGGAACTCCAAGATATCATCCAAGTTCATTCGTCTTCTTAAAACCCAATGCTTTACTTAAGTAGTGTGTCGTTGAAGAAGGAATATTTTTGGAATAATAGCACTTAGATTTGTCTTGACTAACGCGTTGTCCTGAAGCAACACAAAAAGAATTTAAAATATCCCAAATCACAAACACCTAACCTATAGAGGCTTCGGAGAAGAGGATGAGATCGTCTTTACTATTGCTTTACAAGTTCTATAGATGGAATCCCCATTATTGCATTTCCAGTTGAGATTCTCAGAGATGTACTAGTAAATAGGCTTTAAATTTAGTTGGCATCTCTTTAAACAAGCGTCCAACTTTTCCTTTAATGAACAATTGGACAACACACCTTTGGAAAAGAATGGGATTGATGAAGGTATTAATGAATGGAGATAACCTCTGTTTCATCAATCTTGATTCACTTATAAATTCTCAAAAAGTCATAGAAGTTGATCTATGACATGTCAATGATAAGAACATCTCTCTACAACACCGAAAACTACATATTCAATTAAAAAAGTTAAAGAATAAAATTCCAATATGGATCAATATTCATAATGTTACTTTTGCATATTGGTCTATTGAAGGACAGAGCCATTTGGTTAGATACATAGGTAAGCCTATTTATATGATTGGCCAATATTTCATTGAAGAGAATAGGATATGCTCGAATTTGCATGATGATGACTTGAATAAGGATTCACCTAAATCGATCCCTCTACTGAGGCTAGATAATAATAAACTATTGCTTGAAGACACATTCAAAGTCACCTATTACTAGAGATGTAGCTTAAGTCATAAGGGGAAGTAGAAGGAGATAATATGTGATGCATTTTAGGTAGGAAACTTCTATGAACTTATAGGTTTGGATCTAGATAAGGAAACGAATATTTCCAAAATGAATATGCATGAGTTAAGCACCAACAACCTTATAGGAAGGAAAAGATGTACAGAATCTTCAAAATCTATAAGGAGAAGAAGTAGGAGAAGGAGAATTTACCTATAGTAAGATTGGCCTTTAGATCAATAACGTATAAATAACTATTCTAACAGAAGCTAATGAAGTTAATGTAGTTGAAAGCTCACACCCAAATCAAGCTAAAGTTGTTGATTAGACTAACAACCTAATAAGAATGCATATTCCCTTCGTAAAAATGTTATATTAGATTCTTTTCCCTCAAACCAAGAATTTTTTGAAAGAATAGGGAGCAATTTTAAATTGTTAAATATGAGAAAATCAAGTAAAATTAGAACAAAGAGCTTGAGGCATTCAATCCCCTCCTGATGTATATTCTCACTTACAATGCAAGAGGGCTCAATTGCCTAAAAAAGCATCAAGTAATTAGAAACTAACTTTATGAAAAAAAAGCTACAATAATAGGCCTTTTAGATAAACTTAAAGTTGATAAATGAAAAAGGATAGAATTTTTTAAGTAAACATTAGCAAATCATTACCAATTATCAATCACATTACAATGGTAGAATAGTGATTGGTTATGATCTAGATAAAATTGAAGTCTCTTAGGCTATGATTAAGATTAACTCATGCACCTCTCGATGAAGCCATTATAGGAGAAAATGATACTACAAATTGCTTTTGTGTATATGTCAATATATGATTCTCATAGATGTATGGGATTTCAATAGCACTTTTCTATAATCAGAAGCTTAAGGCAACATTAGCTTAAGGAACTATAATGGGGTTTTTAAAGATTATGCAAATTATATAGAGGTTACTAATTTGGAATTTGAAGGACATTTTTCATTTGGATCAATAAGCAATGTGGAAGATGGTTTATTAGGAAGAAGTTATACAAAGAATTGGTCAATGATTCATGGTTAGTTAACATTCTTGAAAGCAAAGGTATGTTTATTAACCCTATTTTTTTGATCATTTACCTATATTCATTCATAATCTGATCATAACAAGTAAGACAGAGCTTTATTTTGATTCACTAACTACTTAGTGGGGATTGATGGATACCAATAGGTAGTGATTAAAAGAATAGTATCAAAATTTGTTGGATGCAAACCCTACCCATGTATGAGGAAGATTTAAATGGTGAAGGAGGAACTCAAGATTAAAAAAGATATAACAACACTTAATTTGCTATAGTGGAAGCCAAAGCTAAGCTTAGCTAGATTTAAGATGAGCTTAGTCTCTTTCTAGGGGACATTATACAGTAAAATAAGGAGAAGAAAACCTTGTATAATAACATAAAATATTTGGAGGCATAGATCTCCTTGATGAAATAAAAATTAAGAATTTAGTGACTCAAAGATGGGGATGGGAACACAAATTTGTTTTATAAAGCTACTCGCTTAAGGAGGAACATCAATAGGATATCCTCATTGCTAAAGGAAAATGGAGAAATAGTTCAATCTTGTATGGAAATCAAGTAAGAGGTATATAAATATTTCAAAAATAAAACTGATACTCAATTGAATGTTTGTTCATATGTTCATTTGCTAAAATCATTTATATAAAAGCATATCACAAGTAAAAAAGTACCTTTTATAATTGGTCTTTTAAAGCTTAATCTTGAAAAAAAAACACTAAGTCCAGATAGTTTAAATACCTTCTTCTTCTAAAAATAATGGAATCTTATCAAGATTAAGGTCATGGAAGCTGTTATAGAATTATTTAAGAGGGGAGGATGCTAAGGGAACTAAATAAAATATTTATTAGCCTCATGACTAAAATTCCAATTCTTTCATCTTAAATACTTCAAACTAAATTTATATTATAAAACATTATACAAGATCATCACAAAGATGCTTCATAATTAAAGGAGGTCTTAAAGCACTGCATTAATCCATTTTAGGGTGCTTTCATTCAAGGTAGGTAAATAGGGGACAATATCCTCTTGGAATACTATAAACACTTAGCTAAAAGTTATACTATAAAATTTGATTTTTATAAGGCATTCGACTTTATCAACTAAAAGTTTTTTTTGCATACCACGTATGATTTGGTTTTACAGCAAATTTTAGGAAATGTATAGAACAATGTATATCTAAAACCTCTCCATTGAACTCCCAGTAGGTCCCTTCCACAAGCCTTGATAATTCTCATTCCAAAAACTAAGATAAACCTCTAATCCGCAAGATATGGAAACAAGTAGTTAGTGACACGAAACCTGAGTTGAAGCTAGTATGTTGTTCACCTAATGAATCACTTGAACAGAGGATTATTGCTCCTTTGTTGGATATTTTGAGGGCGGTGTGGACAGATGGAGAACTACAATTGTCATTTTTTTTCATAGATAAAAGAATTGCATTTTTGGTAATGAAGCATTGGGCTATCAATGCATGGAAACAATATGGTTTATTGGAAGTTTTGGTTAGTAATGATGATGTGTTTTTTATTCAAATTTTTCAGCTCAAAGGAAGCAAAACTTGTTCTACAATCTGGACCTTGACATGTGCCAAATGAACCCCTAATGCTATAGGCATGAAGACTGGACTTAAATTAGAAGATTTGAAAATAGACAACATCCCGTTATGGTTATGCTTACATGATATGCCATTTGAATATTGGACGAATAGTGGTTTAAGCCATCTTGCGAGTTTTATTAGTCGACCTACAACACTAGACCAAGCAATAGTTGCAACAAAATGTGTCAAGTATGCTCGTGTTTGTGTTCTTGTGACTTCCTCAGTTGACTTACTTGATATTATTCCATTCATTAGGTTGAATAAGGATTTAGAACTTGTTGAGGTTTAACTGCGTGTGACTTATGTAGGGCAATCACAAATTGGTAAAAAGAAAAAATGGATATCCATAGGGAGGACATTCAAAACCGATGGTTACTAAGAGCTACTACTTGCCAATGGAGAGCCATATGATGCCACCAAATGTGTTGAAACTATAGTGGTAGATGCAAGCACCATGACATATCATAATTGTAACACCCATATACCCCCTGGTAGGATATACAAATGCTACACAAAACAGAACCAAAAAATCTAAACATTTAAAAAAACTTCCAAAAACTCAAGCAAACATATATTACATATCATTAGATGTTGTTGTAAACAAAACATATAAAACATATTGTACTATTTCAAATACATGCCATAAGTTCCAAATCCATTGTGTATTGATATTATTACAATTCATTAAACAAATCACAAAATACAACATGTCTCATTACATTGAAATACGACTTAAACTTAAACACAAATATACATCTCCTAAAATAAAACACATCCTTCTTAGCCACTGAGGTTGTCTTTGTCCCATTCTTTAAACCTTCTTATCAGAACCTACACGGAGGCAAAACCACTATGCTAAGCATATAGTTTAGTGGGGAATAATTAAATAAGATATGTTAAGTCAAAATGACTTTACATTAATGATTTTGATGAAGTACAAATAATAAAGGGATGAAAAACAGACGGAGAATCAAAAAACTGATGAAGAAGGAAAAACAGATGGAAGATTAAAAAGCAGACGAAGAACAAAAAGCAGACGGAAGAAAAAAGCAGACGGAAGCTAAAAATAGACGAAGAATAAAAAGCAGACGATGAAAAGCAGACGAAGGCAAATCAAGAAATAGTTCGAGTTAGTTACAGAACTCAACTGAATAACCGTTTCTTTCAAGATTCAAGAAGCAAGAAGCAAGAATCAAGAAGCAAGATTCAATAAGCAGTTACAGACGAAGGCTATAAATATGAGTCGAAGTCAAAGATTACAAAGTTAGCTGATATACATTTACGTGTACATTGAAAAGCTTATTTGAGAGTTTACTGTGCAAATAGCTAGAGCTATC
>JANZLF010000005.1:32787119-32809389 GCA_026546835.1 Erythroxylum foetidum | reverse complement strand
GGCTGCTGTTGGTTGAAGTGGGTTTGTGAGAGTATTCAATTCATGTTTTGTGGATGGGTAACGCTAACGTGTGAGGAGAGCAGCGACGTGGGTTGAATTCACGTGATTCTAAACGTGAATTCAACCCCTCAATAATGATGCATTTGAATCCTATGTTGAATTCAACCCATGCACTTTTTTAGTACCAAACAACTTAATTGAATTCAATTCAGGCCTTTCCAAATAGGGTGTAAATCCCCTTGGTTGAAATGAAAGTTAAAAATTACTCAGATCAACTGACCCATAAGTCGTCTTTGTCCTCAATATTGAAGCTAACGGAGATGGTTATGATTGGAAGTACCTAGTTAAACCTCCAAGGCTCCAACTACTGCATCATGTTGCTTCTTGAAATTTAAGATATAAGTTGTGAAGAAATTGTTAGATATCATGTAGTTACAATGAATTGTCTAATATGTATATAATATTAACGTATAACATTAATAACATTAATAACATTAATAAAATAGTTTAACATTAATATAATTTTAAACTATTTTAAAATTAAGATAAATTCTTGTAAAGTTGTTCTGTAACTAATGTCTATGTTGGCAAACCGTCCTACAGCATTAGAAAAACTAACGACCTAAAAGTTAATGGAGGTAAAGTTCATGGTACAAATAATACTATTTGCTAAATGTTATGATGTAAAGTGATACAAAAAACGTTAGAGAATTTTCACATTTAACCTATAATTTAAATTTGACCTCTTAATCACGACTTAGATTCTCCATTAATTTTTCCTCAGCCCAATTTGAATATAACAAGCTTTAATCTCAACAAGTATTTATTACAATTATAAAAGACATTGACCTACCCTGTGATATTAATGAACTTTAGAGAAAAAAAAATCCTAATCTTGAAAATTTTCAAAAAAAATTCCTAATTTTTAATTCTCTAAAAAATCAGGCATTAGTTAAAAATAATGATAAAACACAAACAATATGAACATCATGCGTTTAATTAATTAAATATCGCAAATATAATAACCCCGCTTAGTTCTTAAATTCAACCTAAAATAATTAAATTTGACTTAAAATAATATTTTAAAATAATTATAATAAATCATTACTTCAAGTCGTTAAGTTTAATTAATTTAGTTTAAATTTAAGAACTAAATTAGATTGTTGTGTAAGTAACGTTTAATTTGTTTACGTATGATGCTTATTATTTTTTTTAATCAAATTATAAAAAAATTTAAAATATTAAAAATAACATAATTGTCAAAAAAATTTAAAGATTAAATAATTTTTTTAAAGTTCCGTGGTATATAATAGAGTTTCGTATCTTCGACCTTTATTATTGTTAAGATTTAAATGAATCAACAGGATCGACGTTGAAAGTTTGCACATTGTTAATGGCTCAACACGCCACTGCTAAAAATCCCCGTTAAATCATTAATGGCTCACAACGTGACCGCAACTACAAATTCTATTTTGTGCGTTTACCAAGTGAAAATGGATTCTAATTGTAGTCTCCAAGAGGGATGAATCCACCTTAAGAGGTAAGAACCCAAATTGCGGATGGTGCATAAGTAGATCGACACCACCTCTGGACGACCACCGCAAAGGAAGGCTAATTCTCAACTTTGGGAGAAGAAAATCCAAGGATACGAAGGCACACGCTACCGACCATGACTCACCAATACGAAGTGTTACAGCTGCCTGCATAAATTGAATATCAACCAAAAAAATGATCGCCAAAATAGAGAATGAACAGAGAACACCATGATAGGCAAAAAATGATTATACATTTTGATTCAGCATCAAATAAAAGTATCAACATTTACAGGCTCAAATCCTAAATCAGTGTCCAAGAAAGAATTCTGCCTTGCATAAAAACCCCAACCCACAAAAATAAAGGTAACACATAACTGGAAGAAAGAGGGGGTGAAAACGAACAAAATAAAGAATGTGGCAATCTGATTACAAATCATAACGCATTCTGCTTAGAGTCTACTTTACAAGGGAGTTAAAACATTCCCTCAGGAGCTCCCGTGAGATCTGACAGATGAAATTGACTGTGCTGATACAGAGGCTGTTGGGCTGTTTGGTTCACGATCCCCGTCAATGGCTTTTGGCTTTCCACTTAATCTTTCCACGGCTTCTTGACAAATGTCGTTGAACCAGTCATCTTCTGGCAGTACGCTGGCATCCAAAATCATAGATGTCAGCCAACAAAAAGCTAAATACTTCAATTCTATATGTTCTAAGATATCTACGAACTTATGCCTATCTATTTGCTGCATCCAATCAAGTAAACGAAAACAATTCACTGACCAGGAGCCCCCACTCATCCCAGAGGAAAATCAAAATAACCAGACACCCGAAGGAACAGTGCAGTAAGGTAGAACAACAGCGCTCAAGTGAATCGTCACTCAGGATTATATCATATGTTAATTACACATTTGCAAGCTAAATAATGAAGATGAGGAGTTATCATGGTAATGGTCCATTCTAACAATTATAGTGCACCACTCGTCTCCATAACCAACAAATTTGTTCTTACACCAGGCAGAATTAGATGAATTAGCAACAATTGGATGAGGGCAGAATCTAACTTTTCGACAGGAAAATACATAATGACTTTTTTTGTAACTTACGATGAAAAATTTATAATTTTCAATAACTAATCAACAAGAAACGTGATCTGATTTGTGAATCAGGATGGGAATTCAGCACCTCCACTATTATAGATGTCATCTTTAACATGACCTGCGTTATCCCTCGTCTAATTCCAGACTTGCTGCTCTTCAGACACTTGAATATTGAACTAGATTCTTCAGATACTAGACATTAATAGGAGAAACCAGAGCTTCTCGTTACTGGATAAACATGAACTCCACCCCAGAAATGAAATTTTACCTTCTCTATAAAGCCACCTCATCTAACAATGAAACTGCCTATTTTTGTATAGCAATTAGTTTTCACAATAACTAATTATCCAAGCCCGAGTTTATTCCCTTTTCTCCTATAGGCCATTTTCATTAATAGTTGTGAAAGAATTTTAGTTATCAAGAGTAAAAAACAACAATCTCCCACGTGATTTCATCAATTCTACCAAAACCTCCTATATTTCACAAATCTAAGGAGAAACCCTCATAGTTTCCTCGAACGTTCTCCGTTAATATTATTAAAAATGTTAATGGAGTACACGTGGCAAACTTTATTTAAGTAAACAACCAAGTCATAGAGGGGTGTGATTGGAAGTTGGCAAACCACAAGAAACTTATTAGGAGTTAGCACAGGGATAGTATACAACCAACATATTAATTTATTGATTTATCATATTTAAATAACTATTATTTAATATTAATAATATAATAGTATACAATATGTATCATTAATAACTTTATTAATACATATCAACTTATCATATTTATTAGTTTAATAATTAATTTAAATTTTCACAAAATTTTTATTTATTATGTACTATTACCGATAAATAAGATGATCAATTTCTCATATTTTATTTACAACTTATATTTTTATAAATAAGCAATAATCAATTTTCATTGTTAATAAATGAAATAGTAAAAATTGTTATATTTTATTAATTTATCGTACTCATAAATTAATACTTACATTAAAAGGTATTAAAATTTTAATAGGTCAAGTTAGTTTATTAATATTTTATAATAAATTAAGTCCTTAAATAAGATTTTTATTTATTATGATACTAAATAGATGAAAATTTTCTCATATTTTATCTATAATTCATAGTTTTACAAATAATTACTAATTAGTTTTATTGATTTTTACTATTAATAAATAAAATCGTAAAAATTTTCATTACTTTATTGATTTATGATATTAAAATTTTATCACTGATATTAAAAAGTATCAATAAGTGTGTAATATATAATGTTAATTTATTTAATCAATAACTTCCTATATTGATTTTAATAACACATAATTTGATAACATGATAATAAATTAAACTTTTCAATATATTTTTATATATTACGTAATAATACTGGTAAATAAGCTTACCAATATCTCATTTTTACTTAATTCATGTTAATAACTAATTTGATATTTTATTATTAATAAATAAAATTATTAATATATGCTTTATAAGTAATTTATTAATAATCATAATTATTCATTACAAAGTCCAACGAATCCATGAAATAGAAAAAATTATTTCATATTAGCACCAAGTCTAGCAACTGATATGACAAAAAAAATTTACTTAACTCTAACAATGACTAACTAATAAAACATAAAAAAAATTAATCAGCACTAACACTAAATCCAACAAGATAATATGAAAAGAAAATTAATCAACATTGATTTCGAGAATATTAGTTGATATGCCTAAAAACAATCAATAAATAAATGTTGAATAACAGTAAATATAAATCAATCAATTTCTATATATTTAAAAATTATGAATTATAAATAAAATATTAAAAAATTTTCCATATTACTTATTAGCAAGATTGGATAATAAATAAAAATTCACAATTTGTTGTCGAAAGGAGTTCCTATGGGATTGGTGAAATTATTTGAGAGCTTTATATCTTTTACTCACAGTTCTGACAACTTTTGAAATTCCTAGGCATTCCCATTGGTCACGCAATAATGATGTGACGTCGAAAGTTTCACAACTATATCATATAGAAGTGGAACTATTTCCACGTGCTTTGGAAGTGGGTGGACTAAATCTCATTGATCTCAAAATTCAACCATAACCTCAAATTGTACAAATAAAGTTCATGCTGATTTAAATGGCAAACACAGGACAATTGACGTAAATTCGTAATCATAAGAAAAGGGAAAAGAAAAGGAAGAAACTAGCATCCGTACCTATCTGGATCAAACCCCGTGGCTGAAAATGCTGCGATTGCTTTCGAAATGATCTCATTGACAACTCTATGCAAATTTCTTGACAAATAGCGTCCTTGGGAAGCAAAGCACAAAACAAACTTCATGTCCAAGTAAAACTGAAAAATATACAAGAAAATGCTGCAGATTAGCAACCAATTCAGAAACTAAACTTATCAAGAAGAAATGCAAGATTTGCGTGCCTGCCGTAGACCAAGAGGACCTAGAGGTCTTGGGCCATCCTCAATATCATCCCAAAAGCTTTGATCTTCTGAAAGCCATAAGATAACTGTTTCTGTAAGCCTCATCAACAGCAATGTAGCAAATCGTTCCCTGCCTACAAACATATCAGCTGCTATACTAGCCATCCGGTTCAGTTTCAGAAAAAGTTCCTGCATTTAACACATTTAGAAAGAGTGACAATTGTTAGCTGTCAAAAAGAAATCGAGGAAAGAAAATTTAGTAGTCTTTAATGCATGTGCATATACATTTGCATTTTTAGGTGACTCAATATGTAATATCCAGACCTAAAATGCTGAAACTTGGCATCACGTCATTCCAACTGCTTTATGGAAGTCATGTAAACGAGAACATTGTAAAATGTAAAATGTTATTTACGAATAAACTGAGACAAAGAAATCAAAAGAAATATGTGGAGATATAAATCATGTGAATCCATTTCATTATCAAGAAATAGCCCAATCCTAGACTATCACATAGCACATTCCAGCATCAACAGATAAAAGTACAAGTAAAAACTCAAAGACATCAAAACAAGGAGCATGACTTGTTTCAAAGCAAAACTGAATATTTTCACTATAATGAAAAGTGATGATATCTACAAAAGAAAATCCCAACACCGAACAATTTGGATCTCTACTGAACAACAAATATCTATCTCAAAACAACATCAAATGGGAAATGGGGATAGCTCCAGTGATAGCCAACCTCGAAGCAAAATTGAATATATTAGGAAAATGTCAACTACAGGAGAGTTTGGATCACTATTGAACAACAAGTATCAATCTCAAAACTACCTAAAATGGGGAAGAGAAATAGGCAACCCACCCAGGACCTCAGGGTCCTGTTTGATTCCCGTTTCCTGTCTCCTAGGGTCTAATCCCTTCCAGGGTGAAAAAGAATCTCAAATGGAATAATTGATTGATGTCAGACAGAAGTCAAGAGTTATCTTGCTTTACATTCTTCCATATCAAAAGGAATGTGTTCACGTTCATTGTCAAGGATCTCGTGACTCATGTCTGCTTCCTCTAGGAAGCAATAAGCAAACTTCTCTACAGCATTTGTTAGGAATTTTAAATGTCACGTGGACATATGAAAGATAACTTCTTGGGTAGACAGGGAAGGATACTTACTAATTTTAAATGAGTGATCAAAATCCTCATCTAGAAGATGCGGTGTCTTTTAAATGAGTGTTTGAAATCCTTATCTGGAAGGTGTGGTGTGTTTAACCATGTTAACATCCACCACTAGGATTGCTAAGAAGAGGTGTGAGCATTTTGGGAGTTTTAGAAACCAGAGGAGACATCCATGAAGGTAAAAATAAAAGGACATTTATCAATGAGATGGAAATTCATTCAAAGACAAATGTTGAGGATCTTTGGCAACAAGCTTTGCGTAGTATTACACAAAGCAACAATGAGTTGACAAAAAGGGCACATGCTTTCAAAAGATCGAGAGGATTGTGTTCTCCAGAGATGAACAACCTAGGGTTAACAGCTTTATCCATTAGAAACTGCATGCCTGCTCCCACTGAGACCTTCAAACCAATGTTAAATTGTGGGATACAACAAATGGTTTTCCTAATTTGACTTAGGCATCCATTGACACAATGATAACAATCAATTCCCACCACTTACTCAGTAATAACATCTTTTTTCCTCAAACCCTGATAAATGATTTTATCGACTCCAGGACGGAAGGCCTTATAGAGCTAGCAAAGATTGTACATTCATAATTTGAAGGAAATAGAATATGAACAGGGCTCCATGACCAAAGAATAAATGAAACTTATTGATCTAGTGGCACTTAAGATGTCTTCAAATAAAAAGGTGTATGGCTCCAAAAAATGTACCTTGTCAGGCATGTTATCAAGTTTTATTGAACATGTAGCCATACAATGTATTACAAAACAAGAACTGACCTTCAATGCATATGGAGGGTTAGAAGTAAACAGTAAAAGTTTCAATAACTGATCCCAAGTAATTGCTTCTTGGTGAAAAAAGATATTGCCATCCAGAAAAGCTTCAGATCTTTTTCCAATTTGAACAAAGGAAAGTTTAATAATAACACTCAACGAGTTACGAATCCTTTCTATTTAGATTCTTCCATGCAAACCACAAATCATTGATTATATCATTGACAATTTAAAGCATTGGCACGACAACAATGGAGACACTATGGATCACATTTCTATACATTTATCATGAAGATAGAGTGACAGAGAAAAAGACAGCACACACACTCTCGCATTGAGGGGACAGGGAAGTGTGGTTTATCAGAGAAACTACCTGAAATATTAGAGATGGAAACCAATCCACCTCATCTGCATTGCCATTCATATTTATATACATTTCTGCTGTAAGATGGCTGTCACCATCCTCTGTAAAAATGAGATCTAGTGCATGCTGTCGACAGAAAGTATCTTTTAATCTGTCAATTGAGCTGACGAGTCGTTTCCTCCATTCCCGTTGTTCAGGATGACGATTTTGTCTGTCTAAAGGTCTCCTTCGGTGATCATCCTTATAATTACCCTGAGTTACAAGAGACAGTTTCGTGGCTGCACGAGGCAATAGTTCATCTGCTAGTAATGACGCATTGGCCAGCAATGCTATCTGTTGGGCCTCAGTCTCGGCCATTCTCACAATTTTACTTCCAAAACCTTCTAAATTTGCTTCTTCTTCCATCGAACCTGGTAATGCTTTTATGAGCATGTTGATATATGAGTTGAATACTTGAAACAAACCTTCCAATGTCTGCCCTCCTAACTGCATACTTAATAGTGGTCCTACATCCTCAAAGAAATCCTGGAGAAATGATTACCCAGATGAAAGAAGAATCAATCAACATCAATTAGAAACCAGATACATCATATGAAGCATGACTCAACTGAGAAGTATCACAAAGATTTATAAATGGTAATGTATCTTTACAGAAATTAAACACTGAATACAGAGGACTTTCACATCAGTATGAATGAGAAGATGAGAGACCAGCAGAAAGCACCTTTCAATGCTTGTTCGGTTGAAATTTTCTCAACAAAGAGAAAGAGAACTAAAAACTATCAAAATAATTGAAGCACAAGCCTAACTTGGAAGGACTATGTCAACAGTCAACTATAAGCATTTGCCAGTGATATAGTGCCTAAAAGAATGTGAAGAATTTCACTTAACCAGGTCACATTTTCTTGCCAGGAATAGGGAAGTTAAATTGTCTACTTGGTCAGTATCGATAAAGAGAACAGAAACCAATTTAATTTATAGAAACCATCCGTGCATGAGAGCTAGAACTCTGAGACAAAACAGTCTCTTAAATGGGTATAATTCTCTTTTCAACTTGATAATGCATTTAATGTAAGGAGAGAGAGCAATCAATGCTGACCTGGACCATTACATTAAACCGATGAGCACTACTTGTAAGTTTGTGCTGATATCCTGAATTATTCATAAGTGATGTAACAGAAGAACGGATTGATTGTCGAGTCCCTGTAGGAGTATAAGTAAGCAACCAATCATCAGCAGCGGCCAAAGCAGCAGTGCTCTCTTCAATTCGCTTAAGATTAGCATCTAATGCCTGTTCAACACTAGGCCGGAAGAGTTTTAGAAGAACAGGACAAAGTGCTAAGCCACGTGCTTCCAGCAAAGAGCAATGACCCAAAGCTATTTGCACGCATTCTGCAGCAGCTCGTAAACCTCCAGCAGCAGCTGATGAGGCTAATGCATGCCTTTTAACAAGAACAGCAAATGTCTCCGTTTGGCTTGTAGCCCACATCACAAGCTCAGAAGCATAAGCTGGTTCTTTGCCAAAGATTGTCAATGAATCACTAGCAGCTTGAGCAATAGCAGAGAAAACTATCTGTGATAGAGCAGCAGTATATGCTCCTCCATATGATGTACTTGATGGGCGCAGGCTTTGCATGTTATACTGATATCTTTGGTAATGTGCATTGAGAAGTAAAGTATGAGCACGAGGGCCATCACCAAGCTTCTTAAGAGCTGATATAGCTGCACGAAGTTCACTGCCACGGGTAGAAGGTTGGCAGGCAGCTTCAGCAAGTTGATCCCCCAACTTTTTCCTGCGCTCCATGATAGATGTCTCCAAGGATGTAAGCACATCAGGATTCAAAAGCTTTTTCTCTTTTGCGTCAGAGACTAGATGCTCTCCTTCATCAAGGGCTTCAAGGGCCTCATCCACTCTTCTCTCAGCTAACAAAACATCAAGGAGATCAGGAAATTCCACGGACCATTTTTCAAGTTCAGAAGATTCTCTATCTTCAGTAATCAATGATCCGTCTGCCTCAATGCTCCCAGAAGGTTTAACAGATAGGGAATCAATTGGCACTCCCTCTGCCAAACTGTGAATTAATGTAGCCTGAGTAGATAGCAGGTTTCTGATTGAAGAAAGTTCCCCTTCTAAATCTGAAATCTCCTTCGACGTCCTGTAAACAAGAAGTCAAAAACAACTATAAATCCCAAACTCTAAGGTCATACCTAAGATTCTGTGCCTGAATACATACGAGCCACAGACAGACAAAAAATTGCAACTAAAATGTGATGAAGTCACGCAATTAACACAAGCGCAAATCACAAATGTACACCACAACCAATAAAAAAAGTTGTGCCTCAATTTCAGTAGCCATTTCATTTTATAAACCAACCAGAACAAAATAATTGGAGAAAATAAGTTGTTTACCGTATGAAAGCAGTGTAGTTAGCATAAACACTTTTACGCATTTCTTCAGCAGAAGCTTTCTTCAAATCCATAAGATAAGAGCACAATTGCCTTATTTCCTGCAAATAGGGAAATAATATAACTTTGTCTTGAACAGAGGGAAAATAAAATTGAAGAAGCCAAAGAAACCTTGTCGTTGAGAGAACACTTGGATTGAACAAAAGCGTCGGGGTCGAACTTATCGGACTTGAAAACATTGAGACCTTCCTCCACTTTGACTCCATTTTCCTTGACTCCTGTTCCTCGAGACCGACCACTCGTTTTCGCAGCCGATGCCATTACAACATCCACAAGCTTGTGAGGTTCACAGATCCAATTCCAAAACTCAAGTTGACTAAAGGGTTTTCTAGCGTTGGTTTGTTTGTATGAAAGAAGAAGAAGAAGGAAGAGGAAAGAATCGAGAAGAGTTGGTGACGAAGAGGAAGAAAGAGAGAGAAAGTTGGGGGAAGGAAAGCCGAAAGCGTGCGTGCGTTGTCTGTTTGTGTTGTTTGGGCTGTTTTTACTGCTGCCTGTAAGAGAAGATAAAAGGTTTGGACCTCCGATTGACTCCCGACTGACTGTTGAAAAGTTAAAGAAAAAACTGTTCATAATTACCTTTTTTATTTTCGATTAACTACCGATAAAACTAAATGGTACTATGAACTAATAAAATTCAAACCTTGGCCTGGTAATATTTTTCTATAAAACATAATTTAAATGTTAATAATGAGATTGCCTTGCCTACAACAAAACCCACAGTACACGGACCCGGGACATCAGGTTACGCTTAACTTCAAAGGAGAGGACATTGTGCAGCGTTTGGTCACCCGCCGATGGTTAGTTGCAACAGAAGCCCTTCTGTTTTTGCATTTTTTCTTCTCTTACTTATCCCAAAGACATTCTGCTATACTTACCCATCATTTCGAGCTATAGGTACTTTTCTGATACGAGTTGAAGCTTTGAATTACCATTGGAATTCAAATTGTACTGGTTTATCTTATTTTAAGGATTCGCCAATGCTGTTACATTAAAAATCAATTAAAGTTCACTTCACTGCTTCAATTCCACCGTAAAGTTAACAGCAAGCGACCTCTTTTCTTTTCTTTTCTTTTATTACATTAAGTATCCTAATTTAGTTGGACTAATCCTAATCTCCTAAGACCCCACTCCAAGAGCCCTAAAGGGGGTAAACTTGGAAACCTCAAGATCCCTCAGGTTCTTACGTCACTTGTACACATCTGCGCATAAGGAATCTTCACATACTTGATTGTTCAGCTGATGATTGATCGCTAGCCTCTCCTTTGCTCAGTATCATGTTCCCATTAGCCTTCATGTTCCCTAGTAGCTCCAACTCTCACATTGTCTTTAGAAGCAAGACATCTATAATTGATCCGATCAAGGAGCTGTGCTCAGAAGGCTAGTAGATCATCAATAGGAATAATGTCTATTTCTTCTCCATTATCGTGACTCGAACTGAAGACCTCCTAAAAGAGAGAACCTTAAGTGAGAAATTTTGATCACTCAAGCCAATGCTAATTGTCAAGCGACCTCTTGCTATTAGGATCTATAAACGATAGAGAACTCCAGGCTATCTGGCGTGAAAACTTGTGAGAGTTGCGTGCGCTGATTTTATACTTTTGGTGATGTGTCACAATTTTAGCATAAAATTGTGAAATTGAATTGAAAAAGAGAAGGCGTAGAGTTTCCGAATAGCTGAGAATTGTGGATAAAAGCAGCTTTTAAAGTTCCACCTGGTCACTACAACTGAAATAACGTGCCTTTTCAATCGAAGCAAGGAATCATCAAATTCCTCGTGATGTTTTCAAAGTTAATTTCTCTTTCTCACAATTTTCAATCAACATCTTGCATACTTACCGAACACCACGTAAAAAGCAAGATTAGTGGTTGCTGACCTGAAAAATTTGGAATTGCGGATACAAGGTCTCTAAGATATAAAACATACTCAGTTTGGTAGATATGTTCCTGATTATCCCAGAAGTTAAAATAAGCGTTTCAAGTAACAAATGGAATACGCAATACATTTCTCTTCTTTTCTTTCTTTGTCAGTAGCTTCCGCGGATCTGTTTATCCGATGCAAGTCACCATACATTACTACATCTTTACCGCCTGATAATAAATAATGATACTGATAAAACCTCCAGTGCGACAGCTAAGCTGTATACCTACAATTTCCTTCCGTTTGTTGAGTAGGTCGGCAAAATGAGCCAGGGGAGAACAGTGGCATGGTTGATTTAATAGGCTATCCAAGTAGACTATGGGTTTCCAGCTCCCAACTCATTTCAAACTTAGCATCCATAATTCCTTATGAAGTAGTTGAGAAAGGTGCTGGAATGCTGCAACAATCACCTTCAGAAATTAAAAACGTGCACTGAAGTTTTGCATCACTCGGTAAAGCAAACATAAGAACGAATTACATCATTAAGCTTCTGACTTTGATAAAAAGTGCAGACAGTGAAAGAACTACCTCATTTACCTAAATTTGAAGCCACAATAGATATTCATGCGCATCAAAAGGAATGGTATTGACAATAAAGACGGAAACTTATAAATTCATCATTACAAAAGAAAAAGCTAATACAGGCAGAACAAAAAGCAAATACGGATTTCATCAGCTGAAGGTGGGGACAATTAAAATGCAGAAAACAAAGTCATAATATGGAAACGCTGATGACAAACGCTGTTTGTGCAAACCATAGTTCTAGTTCGAACTCAAGAGCTCGACAAACAGATAAGTTGCAAAGAAACTAAATACTACTGGATAGATTAAACTATAATATTGGAAAGTAGGAATTAGGCTTGAGAGGTCCTAGCCTATAAGGATTAGCATTTTCAAGCTTCTCACGAGAATTCCTCAGCAGGAACTCCCTTGTTTTGACATCTGTAAAGGGACTAAAACAAGACAGAATAGAGCCCGAGTAAATCACAACAAAGTATAAATTGCAAGATTTCTAAATGTCTTCTCTCCTTTAGCTTGCTCATGTGGAGCACCCAATGCACAAGCTATTCCAAACAAGTGAAACATTTTTCTTCTTTGTCCAATACCTTAGGGATATTGGATAGAACTCCTCATTCAATATTACAAGTAATATAGTTGTGAAGATGGAACAAGTTCAAGTAATGAATGTACATAGACTTCTTCCTAGATTCCTTTAATAAGGTCAAATATGAAGCTTCAAGGTTTGACAGGAGAAAGGAAGTATGGTGCCACACCAAAGTCACCTTTACCACTTTACAATTCATACTTCTTCCACTCTTACCATTCAATCAACCCACGGCATGCACCAGAAAATGATGATGTTTACATGATTGGTAAATGGGTACAAAGAGTTCAATTCAGAGGAAGGAATTAATCCATAAACTTTAATACTTCACATGTTGACCAAACCAAGTACTAATCGATTTTCAAGCATCAAAATTCCTAATCCCAGGAAACTCTTCCAAATTCATGGCAAGAAGAGTTGATGACTAGTGGATAACAGTTATTGGCAGCAATAAATGATCAATCATAATGGAAAACAAACCACTTGAAATAATTTGTCAAAGTGATGCCCTTAACCAGCTTAATACCTTCATGCATTATTACCAAAGACTACATAATCAACAAATGCTAGCTATAAGTGTATGCCAAGGTTTTTACCCCCATAAAAGCAACAAATCCATAAGGATGCATGGGCCATATTGTGAAGCCAGTATCAAATAGTGATGCAAGTAAATTCCTCTGATGATTAATACCTGATAATTTAAGGGGCAACATCGTCAAAAAGAACTTTATAGAATCTTTTTCTTTCTTCAGGGTCAAAGAGGCCTCCTTGTTTATCATAACTATCCTCTCGGTCAGATGTGTCAATGCTCCTATCCTTCCGTTTGGCCGACTGTACAGAAACAATGCCTTTCTTCCTCCTCTTTTCCTGATTTAGTAAACAGTGTCTACGATTATATTCATGGAGCCCTTCCTGCATCAGTTCCCCAAATTTATCCTTGACAACAACTAGTGGATCCTTGTCAATCAATTCTGATCCACTATATCCTTCTCTAAGAAGAACAGTGTAAATTTGATACCTATTTGAGACATAGAATATACCAGGGTATTTAAGTAACAACACATTCAATTTCTCTGGTAAATTGAATTCTCTACTAAAGTGACCTAGTTTCAAAATTGATGCCTTCTTCCACAATGTCAGTGACAGCAACTCATGTACTAAACCTACTGTTCTTTTTTCCATTTCCTTTGACCCTTCCAACAAACCTCTTGCCTCAGCATAGGGTGATATATAAGGAGTGGAATTAAATTCACAGAACCTTTCCCATGATTTAACCCAGCTTGAAGGCAACGAACATGTGAAACAAGGATTAGATCCCTGCTTCAGTGCTGAGGATTCAACAGTAGATACAGCCAGCTCTGGTTTCCATGACAATAGCTCAATCTCCATGGAACTTCTTCTTCCAATATGGTTAACAATTCTAAACATATCGGGATATTTAGGTAGGATTCTAATCACGTAATCATCTGGAAACCCAAAATTTCTCTTCTGCTCATTAAATTTTGTAACATTAAGCCTTTGATTCACGCTCATCATCAACAATTTTGTCAACTTTTCAACAAAAATAGGTTCCTGTATTTCTTTAACAGATTCCTCCTCCTCCACCAAAGACATCAACTTCTTTGTTAATCGAGTATAATACTCATCATCCTGGAGATAGATCTCAAAGCAACAAGGGTATTTCTTGAGCCAATTGATAGCTTTGCCCTGAAGATCAAGAGTCTTGAACTTTTTCTGTAGATATTTAACAGGTACCGCCTGATTTGGAGATCGAAGTACAATATTCTTGATTTGATTATTAACTATCCATCTCCGGTTTCGTGACAGAGCATACTCAAGGTCAAGGTCCTTTTTCATGGACCAAAGAGAGAAGTTTCGAAGAACATAACGAAGTGATGATATAGAGTTCGTTCTACGACCGTAATGAGTTCCTATGTGGATAATGATGCTGTTAATCAACATTTAGTTCTCAGTGTATATCAGACATTTTTACAAGTAAAACCTGCAAAATGACTTTTACAAAAGAAAAAAAGGAGGATGATAAGAAAATAAAGTATTGCATTGCACTTTCACAGTGCATGACAAGAGAATCAGCACTAAATGAATTATTAGAAACTCATAAACAAGATAAACAGTCAAACAACTCACACTCCAAAAGCAATGAAATGATGTGAAAAGAAAATGGAAATTCTCCTAATCAATTCATCAATTATTACCATTGGCATGCCGATATAAAGCATAAGAACTGAAAAGAAAAAAGGAGGCCCAAGATATAACAATAGAAAATATGAGGAACTAAGAAAAGGAAAAATATGCAAAAGAAGATTAACCCGTGTACTGAAATGCCCCCAGAAAGAAGAAGCAAAACCTTTTTCTTCCCATTGATTATTCCAATCTAATTCTTGATTCTTCAACAAAATTGCAAGTTAACGATTCAACACAAGTGGATTCACTTAGCCACTAATCCCCTAAAAGTAAGGCAGGCTCTACGAGGACCCTTTTCCTGTGTCGGTTACAAATTTTAATAATGTAGGAGCAAAATAGAAGCTAGATTCTGGTAAATCATGAAAATCAGTGAAAAGTGAAGAAGGGAATTGAAGGGCTTACATTGGAGGCGATGATGAGCTGACAAAACTTTGCCATCTGCTTCAATTGGTAAAATACTTGATTTCTTCTCACTTCGATGGAGAATACCGATGAAGGCTGCTTAGGGAGGATCGCAGATTTGCTTATGGTTCAGCCACTAAACTCACATGGGGCATTTGGCAAAGTTTTAAATGCCAGACCAGACATCGAACTGATCAGGTAAAGGGTTCAAGCTGAACTTAATGAAGTAAGGAAGATAAGAGTTGAATTAGCTCACCTTGTCAAATTAGAAGACAAATAAGTAATGTGAAATACCATCTCTGTTCTGTTTGGACTTTGGAGCAATTCATCTCTCGTTGAATTGACCAAAAACGAAAAAGCAGAGAATAAATTTGAAGCAACTCATAAAGAACCATCAACGGAAAGGCCACATTGAGAATACAGATATCGTCACTCTTATCTCATGTTCACTACGCTATGAAAGTCCGCCCAGCATATTCTAGTACAAATTCAGCAGGCAAATTGAGAACCAATATGATAAGAACGACCCGTTCCTAATTTTTCACTTATAAACCTGAAATATGAATGGTATGGCAGTAACATTTACTATTCTGTCTTCCCTTTCACTTCCAGTTATGCATTAATCACTTTCCCACTTAAGAAAGTAAATTTATGATGGAATCATGGAAGTTGAGAGCGTCAAGACGAATCAACTAAGAAATTACATCTCACATAAACAAAGAGAATATTAACACCCAATTCCTATTCCATGTTTTTTTAACGTTGCCCATGAACGTAATAGAAACTGAAACTCTGAAAAAGTGAAACCAAAAAAGGTGTGTACTCACCAATTGATGACAACCAAAGACAGAGAGAAGTAGCAAAAGCAAAATAGCGTAGAGAAACCGAGCCGTTTCTACCTTTTCAGGAACTAATACTTAAGCGGACGTTCAAGCACGGTCTTGCTCTTCAAAAATAAAGAAAAAGGGATGTCACTGACTATTGCCCAATTTTGAAGCCCTGTGTTGATGGAACAAAAATTGTGTGGAGTTTTTTTTTTCCAATTAATGAGAAACAACGGGACATCTTAAAGTTGCTGCATTTATTCTAATACTATCGTTAAATATATTCATCTTTTTATGAAGAAAATTAAATTTCCGAGCTCTGTAATTACAGAATTGGCTTTCACTGTCAACACTTGTTCTAGGGCTTATGAACGTCATTTAGTTGATTGGTTTTTAAAAAAATCATTCCTAATTTTAAATTTCTGAATAAAAATTTGCAGACATACATGTCAAAGTAGTAGTTCAAGTGACATTTGTTTAACTAAAGTATTAAATTAAAATCTATTCATTTAGTTTAATAAATTATCTAACTCAACACTTTGAATGTTAATATTGAATTTTATTTTTACAAATTTATAATAATAGCAAGCTCTAAAAATTTTAGTTCAGAATCACTTAATTTAATTTCTGAGTTCCTAATCCTATCTTTTAATGGGAAAAACCGAACACGTTCAGCCTAGACTGTTTATGTCCTAAACAATATTCATTTCTCTTTCTCTTCCTGTTCAAATTTGTACATATATTTATTTTCTGCACCTTCCATTCTACGCACTCGGTCCTCTCCTCTCACCGCTTCTCCTTTTTCCCATCATCAATGGCTTCAAATCTCTCTCTCTCTACTTCTACTTTACCACCACTATCTCCTTCCTATCCGCCTTATACCGTTTCTAAATTCTTCCTTTTACCCTCCACTTTTCGATTCTTTAATCATGTTTGCGCCCCTCTCCGTTCCAGCACCAACCGCCGCCTCCGCCGCCTGCAACTTAATCCAATTAGCGCCACGCTTTTTGCTGCTGAATCGGTGGACGGTGCTAGTTCAACGGAGAAGAAGCCTCTGCTTGAGGTCAAAGATTTGACCGCCGTCATTGCCGAGTCAAGCCAGGAGATTCTTAAGGGTGTGAATTTAGTTGTTCATGAAGGAGAGGTTCGCAGTTCGATACTCATAAACCTTTTTAGCTTCATTCTGCTTGTTCTGACTTAAAGAGTAATTCGTTATTTACTTTTTTTTAGGTTCATGCTATTATGGGAAAAAACGGTTCTGGGAAAAGCACATTGTCGAAGGTGTGTATTACTGAAAACGGTGTTTTGGATGATGCTATCAACTCAATGATCATAGATAATTTGGATATGAATGTGTCTTATTGATGGAGAGGGTGATTTTGGGCGTGCACATTTTTAGGTTCTTGTTGGGCACCCAGATTATGAGGTGACTGGAGGGAGCGTGGTGTTTAAAGGAGAGAACTTGCTCGAGATGGAGCCAGAGGAAAGGTCTCTTGCTGGGCTTTTCATGAGCTTCCAGACCCCAGTAGAAATCCCAGGTGTTAACAATATTGACTTCCTTAACATGGCTTACAATGCTCGAAGAAGAAAGCTTGGTCTACCAGAGCTTGGACCAATTGAGGTACATTAGAAACTCAATTAAAAATGGTATTTTTGTTGTTTCAAACGTCAGGCTGTAGTTTTTGAGGCACATATTTCTTTACTTCATGCCCATCTTGAGCCACACTCATGACTTGCAAGTATCCTCAGTTGACGTTTAAGAGACAAACAATCATTTAAGTAGACTATTTCCATATCCAACTTCAATCCCTTTTTCAATATTTAATGGGAAATCACTTCTAAGTCCTATGACGAAGAGTTCTAATCTGGAAATTTTGCTCATGTACTTTGAAAGGTAGAATTTTTAGTAACATGTATAATATGTATGGATATATCGAGCTATATAGGCAAGGACTGTTCTATATTTGGTTTTTTTTTCTGGCCTTTTTATCCACTAATGTCAAAGCAATTTTTGCATTGCGCTATTGGTTTGAACTGCTGAGATTTGTTTTTTTTTCTTTTCCCTATTTCAGTTTTATGCATACCTGTTTCCTAAACTTGAGCTGATAAACATGAAGAGTGATTTTCTCAATAGAAATGTTAATGAAGGATTTAGCGGTGGTGAAAGGAAGCGCAATGAGATCCTGCAACTCGCGGTACTATTTCACAGTCATGTTTTTCTTTTATTGGTGTTTTACAGTTATGTTTGAGAGTATATATGTGTGGCTGTCTGGATGTGTGCATGCTCTTATCAACAAGTGGTGTCTTTCATGTTTGTATGTTAGAAAGATAGAGAGATATTCTTCTCTAGTACATCGGACTAGAAAATATGTGGTGAAAAGCTGTTGTAGTAAGTGCCCTTTTAACAGTAGTTGACATTGAATGTTAGAGCTTATACAGCAGTTTATTTGCTTTCTATGTGTTACATTGAAGTGCTAACTGGGACTATCTTTAATTGAGTGATATCTGTATTGGTTTAAGGCCTGTGTAGAACATTGCAAAGAGAATGGATAAACTGTTGTATTTGTAAAAGTTATTCCCTATTGTCTACCTTTATTTTCACAAGCACTATTGATAGTGACATGGAGTTGAAAATACAACTGGTGCTACTTTTATCTTCGCAAGCACTTAGACTGATGTTCATTGCAGATAGTTCTAAAAAGAATATCTGTATAAGTAGCATGCTTATTAGATGTTTTATAAATAGCATATTTGTCAGAAAAACATTTTCTTTTGGTTATCTGAGTGTACAAGTTTTTTTTTCCTTTTCTGGTCATCCTTATATCAGATTAAAGAGAAAACAATTGCCTATATATCAATGGATTTTATTTTTGTAGGAAGTCCCTGCAATTTTTTGTTGTTGTTATGGCAGCTAAACCCATCTTCCATATTATAATCTGATCCTCTGTCTTGAAGGTCTTGGGTGCTGACATGGCTATATTAGATGAAATTGATTCTGGTTTAGATATCGATGCACTCAAAGATGTAGCCAAAGCAGTGAATGGGCTCTTGACGCCAAAGAATTCTGTTCTGATGATTACTCATTATCTAAGACTTCTTGAATTCATCAAGCCCACATCTCTTCACATAATGGTAAGTGTCAGGGTAATTATAATTCTATCTTACAAGGTTTACATATCATGGAAATAATCCACATTTTCAAGCTACTTGTTGGTTTTATTTTATCAAGTCCTAGTGTTAGCCATGTTTGTTGCGATCAATAGCTAGTACTATTCTAGGTCTGAGAGCAAGCTTCTATGCACATAGGACCTTGAATCATTTGGTAATTTCGATCCGTCCATAACTTTGTTCCTTAGCTTCTCATGGTATTAAGAATTGCTTGAGAAAGGTGATACCATCTTGAAAGAAGTTTTGAATTTCTCTAGTCCCTCTGGAAGTGTATAATTGTTTTGCATGTTCTATTATGGCGATTCCAGACTTGAAGTTTTGGGAATTATTAATGAATAATCTTCTAAAAACTGGAAGGTAGAGCAGACAATGATGACATGTTTCCTTAATTTTCATCTATTGTACCTAATAGGTCAGGTTTACTTATCCATATTCGTGGTCAGGATAGGTTCTTGCATTCCTGCTTGTAGCAAGATTTATTTTTATGTAAAATCTGAGTTAGTCTATTACTCTGAGTTCTATCACGGCCTTATAGATGTTATCCTACTGAATTTATGGAAATAAATTTTAGGGTCTTTAGACCAGCCCTTTGGTTCTGATGTATCTCTGTTTCTTCTCTCTATAATTTACAAAGATCTCTCTTTTTAAGTAATTACACTCTAAATTTAAATAATTAGTTTTGTTTAAGAATATCTGCTCCTGAATTTTATACATAAGGTCCGCATACATCATGTAACACTTGAATTTTTACATCTGATCTGAAGTTGATGGGGTAATGTTGTCCGAGCAGAGTGGAAAGTGAATTTTGAGATTATATTAGCAAGTAATTGTCAACTTCTTTTTGAAACATCATATTAGTTAGGAATGAGAAAGGGTAAAACTGAATTGCTCGTTGAACTTCTAGTGAAGGGAACTGATTATCCTATTGCTCAACTACTTGATTGCTAATTTGTTGCATGAACAGTTGTCTAATTTTTGCAGTTATTACGAAGTGTATAATGAACTACTTAAAAAATTTCCTTTAGGTTTAGTCCAAATTTAGTTTCTTTATCTCCTTACGGGTTGTCTTTGTCTTGTTTGTGCCCCTGGGTCTCCAGGAGGACGGAAAAATTGTGAGAACAGGCGATATCACCTTGGCGAAAGCCCTTGAGAAGGAAGGCTATAAAGCACTCTCTACCTCCTAAGTCCCTGACAATGGTAATTGACATTATGTTTATTATAACTTGCAAGAAATTTATATGTTCAGCCTAATTTTGAATCATACTCTACTACTTTTGCTTAGTAGTAGCTTTCCTTCCTAAATAAGTAGTATCTTACTTTTATCACATTATCCATTCGTTTTGGCACTTTGGCAGCCGGGTCAGAGTTAATTTTCATAGATCTGTTATGTCTCGCCGAACAAGATAACTGTACCGTTCTTGGAAAGCATTTGAGCTTGATGGGTGAATTGAGTGTCCTTCCACAGTTCCAGTGTGATCGTCTGTTCTGTGCCAAGCTTTTTTTTTTTCAAACTGTCATATTGTTCTTTTCGATGTGTTGTCAAGCTGTTGAGACAATAAAAAGGTTAACTTATAGGTTAACTTATACGTAGTATCTTCAAATCCATATGGGTTTTGAGTATGGTACTGTACTATACAAAGAAATTGACAGCTCCCCTACCACAATTCAATAAAGTATATGTCTCAAAGTGTGGCAGATTACTATTCCGCCACTTGTCAATTTGCCTGCTGATCACGCATGCTCTAACAAACTTTTCGGTGTCCAAAACAAAGCCTCTTTTTTCTTTATTTTCCCTTTTTTCCGTCTTTTTCCAAAGCTAAAAAATGCAACATCGTAGGCTATGTTTGGTAAAGAACAGATTATATTAGTTGTTAGTTTATTTTATCAATGATTAGTTGATATTTGATTATATAAACCGATTTGACCAACAGATAATATTAGTTATTTATTAATAAAGTTTGGAAAAAAAATTAACTATTTAATATTAACTGTTGATATGTAAAATAATTTATGAGGATATTATTTTTTAAAAATTATAAAGACATGAATATTATATTTCTTATTATTTCATTAGATATTTTTATAAGAATTTAGATTTAAATATTTAATTTTACAAAAAATTAAGTTTATAATTTTAATAAAAAAATATAATAGTGATTATGATAATGATAATAATAATAATAATAATAATCTAATGTTAAATTATGTATTAATATGGATGATGCAGTTAATTAAATCATATTGGTATTTTTCATATAATATGTATCGATTTTACTATTTAATAAATTAAAAATTTTATAATTATATTATGACATAGATATGATATATAGTACTTATATTCTAAAAATATTAATTTGATGTGACTCTTTATGCTCAAAATTTTTTAAATGTAAACTAATATTATAAAATTAAATAAAGATTAAAAAGCTTAACTAACCTTTTTATTATATTCTTCTAAACTTCCCGACAGAATTATATGATAAAAAAAATCAACTTTGAAAACACGCAAAGCAAAGGTAAAGAATAAAGTAGAGGACAATAATATCATTAGGCAAATAACTAACTCCAAAATTTCTTATTATGGAGATTTTAGAAATTAGTTTATTGAGTTTAAATAACCTAACTAACGAGTCATTCACCAAATACATTCAAAAAGTTAAATTATTAATTTTAAAATATATAAATTTTGATTTAATAATTGAAAATATAAATAAATAATTTCAAAATTATTATTTATAAACTAATTTATTAGTATTTATTAATAAATATTATATAAAATATTAAAATAAATTTAAAT